>OY757254.1:11585176-11827846 GCA_963584085.1 Pyrausta aurata
TCTGTGTTCGATGAAAAAGTGAATGTCAGTGAAGATTTGTAATAGCAAATTGCTTCAGCTGTCTGGTGTATGATCTCTCGACATAAGGGAATAGTTTGATGACTAGTTCAAAAGTGTAGATAAATGTTGATTAGCTTGATTTTCTGCTGTATACGATTATTATTATGCTCTGTGTCTGTGATAATACTCCTTTACTGATCAACATCAGCTGTACCCACACAGCTGAACATGAGTCATATGATTTATACTGTTAAAAAAAATAAACCTCTACATGTCTGGAAAAAAGTTCTATAACAAATGAGCCACTGAAAAATGTACGAAAATGGAAGACTTGGTTATCTCTTTATCCAGGTGAGAGCGTGGACGACTGCGGCGGCGGTTACAGCGAGAGCATAGCTGAAATGTGCGAAGAGTTACAGAACGGGTCGCTGCCGCTGTTGATGGCCACGCCGAACGGGCGCGGAGACGCCGGCGCGTCCCGAGACGCCTTCCTGCTAAACCCGACCGCCAACACACCGCTGCACCTTAACTGTTTCAGGTTCTTAGGTATGTTTTACCCATCTTTTTGTGCTCCTTTACTAATGTGCTCTCAAATGGGCGCCATAGCAGAGTTCGTATAAATAGAATTCTTGCAACGGGTGTTTTATTGTAGTTATAAAAAATTATCAGGCACACGTGTATCAAATTACTATTTAACTAGATCTGTGTAAATTTATTCATTTAATTATGATACGTTTACTTTTATATTTTATTCTTATATACAGTTCATACATATTAAGGTCATATCAATCAAATCCAATACGTTACTCCTCTGCTTTTTCCTAAGGTATCAAATATATTACTCCTATACGTCTTCTTCAGGTGTCCTAATGGGCATCGCGATCAGAACCGGCTCACCGCTGTCCCTTTCTCTCGCGGAGGGCGTATGGAGACAGCTAGCGGGCCAGCCGCTCCGCCCTCAAGACTTGGCGGAGGTCGACAAGGATTTTCTACCGGCCTTACTGTGTATCAGGGATATGACCCCACAAAATAAGGTTAGTTATAATATACAATATAATATAATAATATATAATAAAATAGTATGTAACCAGTCTACATGGCTTGTAGTGGCCAACTAGTACATTAGATAAAAACGGAAATTTAAGTGAATATGAACGTAAACCATCTAAAAATATTGAATTAGCTGCTGCTGATAAGTTCAGGCAGCTAGTTGCTTGCACTAAACCGAACTACATATTTGATATCCTCACGGATCTTATTACTTGCGACTGTCTCTGTCAACATCTCTAATTGGCATATGTAGGAGAACAATACTTTAATTATCTGTAACTAAATGTTGTCTATGTATGCTGTTGGTGTACCATATTTAATAAAATAAAATAAAATAAACATCAAGAAATCTGACAGAGACAAAATAATGAATAATACCCGAATCAAGATTCTCCTAGCTGTCTTTAGCATATTGACTCGAGATTAAACATTACCGAGTCGTTCTGTCAGCTCAAGGAACTTAAAATATACATAAATGTTTATATGTGTTGACTGGTAGAGAATGCAATGAGGCATTAAGTCCGCCAATTGAACAACTTACAGTGCAATAAAGTTAAAATGAATAATTAAAAAAATCTTCAATAGATTCAATTATAAAGATACATAATCCGTTTTTAGGAACTCCAAAATCTAGAACTGCCGTTCTCAATACCGTCAGCGGCGGGCCACGAGGTGCCTCTGTCGACGCGCCACAAGCGAGTCACGCCGGACAACAAAGACGAATATGTGCAGCTAGCCTTGCATTACAGGTTTGTAAAGCACAATATTTAATTGCAGTACGTAGTGAGTAGCTATTACGAAACTACGCATTGCTTGACTAGCTCAGCTAGTCGCCCTGTTTGCGCCAATGCTTTACACAATGTATAAAAAAAATTGTCTGCAAAATGTGGTCGCGTTTAGTGGCCGCCACTAGTGGTCTATTGCGCTTTCTCATAGACTTTTAACACTACATTACTTGTCTGAGGTAGCCAGCGAAATAGATTTGGAAACTTAGAAGACGTATTACACGATTAGATTTTTATTCTCTTTATCCTTATCACACAATGTATTTTTTCTTGTAGATTACACGAATTCGACGAGCAAGTCCGCGCGGTCCGCGACGGGATGTCGCGCGTAGTACCCGCGCCGCTGATAGCGCTCTTCACCGCTTCGGAGCTGGAGACGCTCGTGTGCGGCTCGCCCGACATACCCGTGCACGCGCTGCGGGCCTCCGCCAGCTACAAAGGTACACTACGCACAGATTTTATTTATCTACCTAGCTAATAATATCATACAGTTGCCGCTGATAACTCTCTTTACGCTGCGGGCCTCCTCCGCCAGCTACATAGGTACTATTGAGTTCACCGCCGCCCAACCACCTTAAGAGCCAAAGTTGCTTGCGTCTCGCGTCGTCATTTGGTTTAGTGACGCCCGTTTTTTTGTCGTGTGTGCAATTTTTCGTTTGAAAGTGGTTAGGTGTCAGAAATTTCGATAAAACATTACGTTACTATTCTGATTCATATGCCTGGCATATCATACCATACAGGACTATTTATCTTAATGTTGCTTCACAAAGAGCACATTTATCAGAAATATACAAGTATAAACTAACCCGCTCATGGCTCAGTAAGGCTGCTTACTTACACATACGCCACAGCGGCCACGGCAAAGTGCAGCAATGTATTAATGTTTATTCCTAACTCCCTCTACAGCGTAATATTTAAACATCCAAACACTTCAAACCAAAAAGTCAACTAGCTTCATCAAACACACATGTTTGTTCTTTTAACTTAAATCTTAACCGCTAGAGCAAATAGTAATAGTGACATATGTATCTACATCAATGAGCTCTCAACTAGAGATGTACCGACTAGTCGCCGACTAGTCGGTAAAGCCGACTAGTCGGCCATTTTTGTAGTCGGCGACTAGTCGGCTAAATCCGCCGACTAGTCGGCCCGCTTCTCACTCATGTTAATATGCTTATAAATTAGAGTGATTGAAATGAAATTGTATCTTTACTGTTGTTATTTTTTATTATAAGAATCGCAGTTTCAGTTTTCAATAAAATTTAATAATGAGCAGTTTTCTCCCATCGTTTTACAGCTCTCACTAGATTGCGTTAGGGTCACTTGAGGAACATTTTTTTTCACGTTGGTGGGAAAACATAGACAAAGAAGAAAAATTGCGTAATTAATTATTGTAAAATGCGTTAATGACTTAAGGATTAATTAGGGTACTTATTTTTTGGCATTATTATGTCCTTTAGGTACTAAAGGTTTACATTAATATTTTTTTACTGTCTAATATTTACGTTGGCGAAAAGCAATTACCTTTTGTTATAGACCTTGAATGAAGTTTAAAAAGTTAGTTACTAAAGTGACGCTAGCGCCATCTCTCTATGATATAAACATCTCATGACAAGAAAACTGCTCATTGGTAGCAAATTTAAATAGGAACTCTTCCTTTAGTCTTTTATAATATAACAAAACTAATATTATAAAGCTGAAGAGTTTTTTTGTTTGTTTGTTTGTGTGGCGACATCACGTGACATACGTTCGCATCGTACCACGACCAGCGTCGGACTGTGGAACCACACTGATCTACTGCAGCCCACAATAATATCCACTAGTAAGTAGGTAGGCGATAAAATGTTTGTTTCTGTATACCTCGCAAATTCTGTATTTTTATGTTGTGTGAAACAGATATATTACGTGTTCGTTCTCTTTCTAAATTAATTTGTATGTAGGTAATTGTAGTTTATTGGATTTATTACTAAGTTGTGTGCGATGGCAATATAGTTTGTCTCAGTCTAACAAATGCTCTAGTTTTGTATAAAAGTAAGTCAATTCCTAAATAAATATTCATTACTGATTTGGACCTCGTTTAACTTACTACCTTCGCCACATACTTACTACGAAGCACCCTTTCACATTGGTGACCCCGTCTGAGTTGAACAGCAACCCAGGTCCAGCTAAAATACATATCATAAATCATCATGATCAACAACGACCAGGCAGAAACATCACGCGACCCTACGCCTGTCGTGCCACCTACTGTTATCTCCGTGATGCAACAAGAACAGCCAGAACTATCTGGAGTTTCGGTCGGACTCCGTATACCACCTATATGGCGAGACAAAATGAGAGGCTGGTTCGCGCATTTTGAAGCCATTATGCAGTCACAAAAGAAGGGAGATCAAGCAATGTATGAGCTTGTACTAGGACAACTAGAACGCCAGGACGTCGATGAAATATACGACATTTTACTGCGACCACCTGAGGATAACAAGTACTTGGCTATCAAACAACGCTTGCTGCAAGTTTATGAAGACTCTGAACAGAAAAACGTCCAACGCGTCATAGCCGGCATGGAACTTGGCGATTTGAAACCGTCACAGCTTTTGAGACGTATGCAGAACCTGGCCGGCGATCACCTGTCTACCGTCACGCTACGAGGAATGTGGCTCAACCAACTGCCAAACTACATCAGCTCTATAATAGCTATCAGCGAAAAGACTAGTCTCAGCGAAGTTGCACTTATGGCCGATAAGATGATGGATCAACATTCACAGCGCGAGATATCTGCTATTCATCAACGCCCTAAGCAGTCCACTTCGTCACAACCAGAAGCATGCGCCATCGATTATCAACAGGCTTCATCATCAAAGTACGCACGTACGCTGGAAGATAAGATCGACAAGTTAACCGAAGCAATTACTCAACTTGTTACGAACAATAACCAACGTGGACGTTCGCCCTACCGCAACTGGAATCGGGGGCAGAACAGACAAGCATCTCGATCTAACAACCGCAACCAGTCAGCTCATCGAAGCCGTACGCCTAGCAACTCACCATACTGCTACTATCACCGCAAGTTTGGTCAAAATGCTAAGAAATGTGCAGAGAACTGTACATTTTTGAAGAAAAGCACGCCGGAAAACTAGAGAGAGCGTTGGCAGAGACGGGTACCAGCGCATCAGATTACTCACACCGTCTTTTCGTTACCGACAAGAAAAGCAACCTTATATTTCTCATCGACACCGGTGCAAATATCTCTGTAATTCCGAAGAGGACCGGCCAGCAAATGAAACCGACTAAGTTCACTTTGTACGCGGCCAACAACTCAACTATACCTACCTATGGAGAGAAGACGCTGGAGTTAGACTTGGGCCTTCGTCGCCCATTCCGCTGGAACTTTATCATCGCAGCAGTCAGTAAGCCGATAATAGGCGCTGATTTTCTGAAACACCACAAAATACTCGTCGATATCGAGGGTAGAAGCCTTACAGATAAAGTCACGAATTTATCAGTGAAGACATCGATTTCTACCTACCCCACATCAACAATCAGAAGCATCGACTCAAATCACAAATATCATGAAATACTGGCAGAGTTTCCTGATATAACCCGGCTGTCTACAATGAAAGAAACACCGAAACACAGCGTTGAACACTATATCGAGACCAGTGGACCGCCGTTGTACTGCAAAGCAAGACCAATACCACCTCACCGCTACGCTACTGTGAAGAAAGAATTTGAAGTCATGATGGAGCAGGGCCTATGCCGACCTAGCAAAAGCCCATGGGCTAGCGCACTTCACGTAGTACCCAAAAAGAACGGTGACATCAGAGTCTGTGGAGACTACAGAAGGTTGAACGCGATCACTAAACCTGACCGCTACCCCGTGCCACGCCTGAAAGATTTTACCTACCAGCTGAATGGAAAGAAAATCTTCTCTACCATCGATTTGAATAGAGCGTATCAACAATTGCCAGTGTTCAGCGACCACATCGAGAAAACGGCAATCATAACACCATTCGGCCTATACGAATTTCCGAGAATGTGCCCAGGACTGAAGAACGCTGGACAAACCTTCCAACGGTTCATCCACCAAGTGCTTCAAGGTCTAGATTACGTCTACCCGTTCATTGATGACGTTTTAATCAGCTCAGAAAATGAAGAATCGCACATACTCCACCTACGCACTGTTCTAGGCAAACTGAATGAATACGGAATCACTATCAATCCTTCCAAGTGCACACTGGGAGTACCAGAAGTCAAGTTTCTCGGCTATACAGTATCACAACACGGCATCAAACCACCTGAAGACAAGGTCAGCGCAATCAAGTCGTTTCCACGGCCGAACACAATCGAAGAACTGCGACGATTCCTCGGCGCCGTTAATTTCTTCAGAGATGCACTTCCACACGCCGCATCTATACAAGCTCCACTAAACGCGTACCTACACGACAGTAAACGCAAAGATAAAACACAGATCGTCTGGACTACAGAAGCGATAGAAGCATTCGAAGCGTGTAAAGTTAGCCTACAAAACGCAGCTTTACTCGCGCACCCGTCAATCGACGCGCCGATTGCCCTAATGTGTGACGCATCTAGCACCTGCGCCGGAGCCGTACTACAACAATATCAAAACGACAAGTGGCAACCACTGGGCTATTTTTCCAAGAAGTTTTCGGACACGCAGCAACGATACTCAACCTATGACCGAGAAATGCTATCTATCTACATGGCAGTCAAACATTTTCGTAAAATGTTTGAGGGCAGACAACTAATTATCTACACGGATCACAAGCCTATCACGTACGCTCTGCGCAAGAAAACGTCGGACACTGAAACTCCACGACGTACCCGCCAACTTTTATTTATCAGCGAGTTCACGAGCGACATACGTCACATAAGTGGGAGCGAGAACACTGTTGCCGACTCACTCTCGCGCATCGAAGAAATAAATTGTCCGACTACCTTGAACTACGAAGAACTTGCTATGGCTCAAGAAAACGATAAAAACATGCAAGATATGATGAAACAAAGCCACCTGCATTTTAAGAAAATTCAACTACCCGGCACCGACTGCAGAATATACTGTGAAACATCGACTGCAAACATTAGACCATATTTACCTCAAGACTTTCGTCGTATAGCATTCAACGCCGTACATAACTTAAGTCATGCAGGCATTCGCACGACACGGAAGATGCTAACTGAAAAATACTTCTGGCCTTCAATGAATGCTGACATCAGTATCTGGACCAGAGCGTGTATTCCATGTCAACAGACTAAAATACACAGACACACGAGTAGCAGCTTTTCAACATTTCAACCAGCGGAAAGATTTCAACATTTACATGTTGACATTGTCGGGCCGTTACCTCCTTCACAACACGGTCACAGATACCTACTTACCATGATCGACCGGAAAACTCGATGGCCTGAAGCTATACCTCTTCATGATATAACAGCAGAGACGATCGCAAGACATGTTTACGAAGACTGGATCGCTCGTTTTGGCTGTCCTACTACGCTGACGAGCGATCAGGGACGACAGTTTGAAAGTCAGCTGTTCACCAATCTAACAAAACTGCTTGGCATTGACAAAACAAGAACAACTGCATACCACCCGCAATGCAATGGAATCGTAGAACGTTGGCACCGAACACTCAAGACAGCACTCACAGCAAGCCTGCAAAACCGCAGCACTAAATGGTTAGACGCCTTGCCCACTGTCTTACTGGGCCTACGAGCCGCTACAAGAAATGACACAGGAGTAAGCGCTGCACAGCTAACCTACGGTTCAAGCCTAAGACTACCGGGAGATTTTTTCAATAATAACACCCCGATGAGCTTACAACGACCTATGGACTACACTTTCGTCGATCAACTACGTCAAACTATCAACGAGTACAAGTCATCAGAACCGCAACGGCAAAACGCTAAAACCTTCGTGCACAAAGATCTTCAATCCTGCGAAAGTGTTTTCCTACGCATTGATTCCGGCCGTAGATCACTGCAAGCTCCATACGAAGGGCCGTACCCAGTACTACGGCGCGACGACAAAGTATTCCGCATACAACTTCCTGAGCGTGAAGTCAACGTATCCATAGACCGGCTGAAACCTGCATACACACTGAACGAAGACGATTCCTATGGCAGCACTAGCTCTACGAAGACGAGCACGAAGACTTCTCCGAACACTGCAACAATGAAACGAACACGATCCGGAAGAATAGTGAAACCAGTCGTACGCTTCGCTTGAGGGGGTGCTATGTGGCGACATCACGTGACATACGTTCGCATCGTACCACGACCAGCGTCGGACTGTGGAACCACACTGATCTACTGCAGCCCACAATAATATCCACTAGTAAGTAGGTAGGCGATAAAATGTTTGTTTCTGTATACCTCGCAAATTCTGTATTTTTATGTTGTGTGAAACAGATATATTACGTGTTCGTTCTCTTTCTAAATTAATTTGTATGTAGGTAATTGTAGTTTATTGGATTTATTACTAAGTTGTGTGCGATGGCAATATAGTTTGTCTCAGTCTAACAAATGCTCTAGTTTTGTATAAAAGTAAGTCAATTCCTAAATAAATATTCATTACTGATTTGGACCTCGTTTAACTTACTACCTTCGCCACATACTTACTACGAAGCACCCTTTCACAGTTTGTTTGAACGCGCTAATCTCCGAAACTACTGGTTCGAATTGAATAATTCTTTTTGTGTTGGATAGTCCAGTTATCGAGGAAGGCTATAGGCTATATAACATCACGCTACGACCAATAGGAGCAAAGATATAGTGGTAAATGTGTAAAAAACGGGAGAAAGAAGTCACTATTCCAAGCGGACGAAGTCGCGGGCAAAAGCTAGTAACAAAATATAGGTTAAAGCAAAATTATTGGTAATAACCTACTTATTAACCTATTCAATTATAACATAAAAAATAGGAACTCTTCCTTTGACATCCCCACCCAAGTTATTCAATCTCGAAATTAATAAAATAAAACAATACTAGAAGTAGCTAACTAAAGTTAGTAAGGTCCGCGTGGACGCCGGCGGCGCGCCAATTCTACGAGCCGAAAGCGCGCTCACGAACATTTTCGACGACACCCGGATTTTACCAAAAGTAATGATCGGCCTAGCCGACTAGTCGGCCGACTAGTCGGCCATTTTGCTGCCGACTAGTCGGCTAGTCGGCTAGTCGGCCAAAGTCATAGTCGGCACATCTCTACTCTCAACCTTTTATACCTACCGTTAACATAACTATTTGTACCTCACCAGGTATAGAACCAAACGCGCCGCTAGTGCAGTGGTTCTGGGAGGTGATGGAGGAGCTATCAGGCGGGGAGCGCGCGTTGTTCCTGCGATTTGTGTGGGGACGAACGCGACTGCCGCGCGCGCCGCAAGACCCGAGGCAGAGAGACTTTGTGCTGCAGGTTGGTGATTGATTTTGTATTTTATATTGCACAGAGCCACTAGTGTTACGTCTTAATTTACCGTAACTCATGTTTTTATGTATTGTAATTGATAGTATTTTGTCGTGCTTTATACCTTTAGATGTGATCGCGTCGTTTTGGTCATGGGTTTAATGTAAATCAGGGATGGCGAACCTTTTGAGATATGTGTGCCAAAAAATGTCTCGATTTTTTTTTAGGGCGTAACGTGCCAAGATTTTTTTTTAAATCACCCCGCACCTTCCTCAATCAAATAAGAGTGGCGCGCGCCTTCGTGAATGACACTATCTATTATTTACGATTTAAGGTCCTGTTATCAAAAAACTGCATGTGTAAGGAAGATGTTCTAATGACAATATTATAGTACAGCTTAGTATTTACTTTAAATGATAAAATAAGATGAAAATTTCTTGTCCTTGCGTGCCAAGAGAACTTACAAACGTGCCACTCGTGGCACGCGTGCCATAGGTTCGCCATCCCTGATGTAAATTGTAAATTGGATCAAAAGGAATCTGTCAATAAAAACTTTCAGGCAAATGACACATTAGTGTTAAGAGACGATGATTTCACAGAGGTGAATGACAAATTGAATGAAATGAATTGGCATGTAAAAGTGAAGTATTCATTTTATTTCTTGTAACTGGTTTGCAGGTTCTAGACAAGTATCAGCCCCCAGATCACTTTCTACCGGAGAGTTACACTTGTTTCTTCCTTCTCAAGATGCCAAGATATTCGTGCAAGTCTGTTTTACGAGAAAAATTAAGGTAAGATACTTATTGCTATAGGAAGACCGAGAAATTGAGACCTCGCCTGCGGGGCACAGGGGTGCGGGGGGAGACGAGAGCGCGGTTAGTGAGTGGCGCGCCGCCCGCATCCCTCGCACGACCCACTATCGCCTCCCCCCGCGCCCCGCAGGCGAAATTTCAATGAAGCAGTTTACCTATAGCTACATGTGGTTCGTCCATCTCATACGTCTTTTCATGTCTCACCATCGATTTATTATGTATGAAATACTCAGCTGTAATTGCAATAAACTGTATTGTAAGCATATACTCGTAAATAGCCATAAAATATAAAGATCTCAGCTGTGCAAAGTTTTAATATGTTTTTATTTCTAGATACGCGATTCACTTCTGCAAAAGCATCGACACGGACGAGTACGCCCGCGTCGCGTTGGGCGCAGCCGAGCGCGTGTCATCCGAAGAATCGGATTCCGATGACGCCGCGCCCACGCCGCAGGCGCCTCCGGCCCTTTATTCACTCGCCAGGGCGCCGGCTTGGCTTTAAATCAACCCCTTTGAACTATTGCCATCCTTATAACAAGGAGTTGAAGTTCTCAGTAAAGTGGCTACCGTGTTAAGGCAGTAATTTTAAATTTGTGCGTTACCACTAAAAGTAAAAGACACAAGTAATAAATTAGGCCCAGGACAGGCAATGTTACATGCACGTGAATGCAACGGAATGTATACGGCTGGCTTATCGCAAACGATTAGGACAATGAGATAAACAGGAATGTAATAAATTGCATTTGGACATAGTTGACAACAAAAATGGCGCCTTATTATGGCTGACAAATTTACTAGATTTTAAAACTACGCGTTACTAAGTTGAGGAAATTTGTTGGATATACGTGATGGAAAAAATATGAGAATACTTATACAAGATTTTAGTTTCATTTATTCGATATTATGGGCTCGAATCCTCATTATAATCAATACTCGTTATAATGGTGATATTATTATTTTTTAAACCATAAACTATCATGAAGATTATTTTGAGTAACTTGCAGCTGGAGACTTCCTTATATTGTAATATCAATATAAGATAACGTTGCATTGAATGTAGCTTCTTTTCATTCAGATCCGATACGAGCGCGCGTAAAAATTGTTTTGTTTCAAATATTTATTTCTCATTATTTTATGATGCTGTCGCGATTAAAATATTGCGGCACTGCAATGCAAAAAATAAACATTTATATTTTAGAATCCCATGTATTCGAAAAATATTTCTTGATGTATGTACCTTAAAAATGTGTACAACGACAGGCAACACTGCCATCATTCCATAATCGTGATTTTTATATACTATTCAAACTTTTTGTCGTAGTATAGCAACAAATTATAACCTCATTATTATACGTTAAAATCTAGTACCAGTGTATTTTTGTGTATAATTTAGGTGTTGTGCTTGTGTGTACTATCACTGCGTTTTTATATAAACGTGCGTTCGGTGTTAAGCTATGAAAGTCATTCTTTCTTATCTATAAAAAATATATGAATCGGCCAACAAAATTCATGTAGTTGCAAAGTTCTATTCAACCTGCATACATAAACGTTATAGTCGACCTTAACATACATAAACATACATAAACATACATAAACGTGATACTCGGCTTACAAAGTTCCAATTTCGTTTCGGGGGGTACAGAGTTTATTGTGTATCCTTAGTATATTCATCTTAATCAATTATAAAAGCTTAATTAGACTGTGATCATGTTAATTAATGAGGAAAGGACAGTAGGTAGGATTTCTAACGAAATGGTGCATTTTACTGAACAAAAGCTGAAGGACTAGTCATGTTGATGTTGGTACGCTGTTTTTACTGTAGGGTTTAACACTAATATTAATAATATATTGCATATTGCTATGAATCAAGAAAGTTAGAGGTAGGTCTTCGCTGTTCGACTATGTTACTTTAGAAGCTTATTTTTATTAGGTCTTCTACATGCTAAAGTTCTACATTCTATGTATAACTTCATTTTATGCAGATACTCACCACCAACCATCAAACTTTGTATAAACCTACCTTTTAAGTCAAGGAAAGGAAATATAAGGAAATTCTAACTTATAATAGAAATAAAAGATATTATATATAATTTTTGAACCGAAGGCCGCGTCCCGTTATCGTCGTCTCGTTCCATAAATTGAGTGTCCATATATTGAGTACGTACTGTATCTATGCAGTTTGTGACGTACCGTTTGACGACTCATCCAGTGAGTGGCACGAGTCGTAGGGAACGGATGCTCGCGGTTGGCGCCTCAGCTCACATAGTTAGTACTCCCCTGAGACATGAGCACATATAGTCAGCTGCTCACTGTAATCTTAATGTGAACGCGGCCTTATGACCTAAAAGATTTACTAAGCATGTGGAAAATTTAAAATAGTTAAGCAGTTATCTTACCCTTTGCTTTGCTTCATAGTAATTTGGTGCTAGTGCTACACGAATAGTATTAAATTTTGTACGAAACATAAGATAGTATGCACAAATGTTTATTTATGATATTCTATAATGAAGTATATTTGTTTTTTTTTTTTAAACATACCCACATGTATTAAAAAGTCCGTTTTTTGTTAAACTCTCCAATATTTAAGTTAGTCTGAATCAAACATTCGTATAGTAAGCTGACCTTGCTCTTGGTTCAATTAAAAAAAAAACAAACTGAGTAGTCATTTTAAAACAACTGCTATTTCGCCAAAGAACTTTGGTCTCTTGCAGTCTTTCAGTTAACTGCATGTTTCAATTTCTAAAAGTACACTTAAATGCAAAGCATTATTAAAATGAAAAGTGGCAAACCATGCAGCTAACCGCTATTTATTTTGTTGTGTATGATTGCATACATCTACTAACACTGTATGCACTTGTGTCTTGATGAGTTACCTAGAGATCTGAATTATGTTTAAATCTATTGATATCAGTAATAGATTTCTCTTGCAAATATTATATAGAAAATATTAATATAAGTATTTATTTGAATACCTTTGTTTTATTTCCAACTTGCTTGAGTGAATGGATACCACTAAATAAAACAGACATGTTTGCAATTTATCTAATTCTCAACATATGAAAATAACAACAGAAGATGAACTTTATATGATTTAATATTCACTAAACAATTACATTGCCCTTATCGAAATTAAATAGCATGAGGCTAAAATAAAATTATAAAGAGACAATTACAGATTACTTCTTTGCCTTGGGTTTCAGGGTGTAGTACAGTATGAGCGCTCCAAAGAATGCATAAGTCGCCTTAGCCGTCTGGAAAATAAGAGATAATAAAAATAATGCTGAAATATTCTATTGGTTTTCAGAAAAATAAAGCCCGTACTGTACAGATAACAGGGGCGCTAGATGTATGTAGGTACCTACAGTTATCATGTAGGAACAACCTAACCTATAAATTATTTCAAAACACAAAATACGACTTACGTTAGCTCTGCCTGCATTTGTCTGGCTGTTAAAGATTTTGGAAAGCCCTTTGAGTTGGGTGGAATCGGCTGAGGAGTCTCCGGCCATTCTGAAAACAGTCATGTAACGTAAATACCTATAATTGCAGATTTCACAGCAAAATCGTTATTACTGTAACTTAGATTGGTCCCATGTAAATAGCGATGTAATTTACTTTTGAAAACATATTATAAATCTTATTATTACCTTATTATTTTTTTATTTCAGCCTTATGTAATTCACAATCCTCACGACGACTATTGTACTTTAACTGTCAATGTCAAAGTAGTAAGTAAGTAATAGTAACGAAACGTAGCCTAAGGATTATGACATGAATACAGTAAATTATAATTTTCATGGATAGATATTTTGCAATAAACCAATGAAATAATTTGTTTATTTATCAGAAATATCTATGAAATATCCAAAACAGATCTTAAATTTATTATCAAAATTAAAAACTGAACGCAAGTTATGAAGCGCGGGTACTTTTAAAAACTTTTGTAGGTACCTATCTGATAATCACATTTACACTGAAAATATCACACATCTTGTACACTGTAAGTAATTAGAAAATTTACACAATCTAGATAAATTACTTATTGTTTACCAAAGCCATGATTATTTTTTTGGTGGTGTTTTTTTTCCTGACTTGAATAACTTGTAGTAGACGTAATACGCTGCGCACAAAGCCATTGTTACTTTAGAAGTCTGCAATACAAATATTAAACTTATTAATAAAAATGATTTAATACAGCTTGCATATGTGCATAACGAACCTTAACTAGAATAATATAATTTTAGTGTGAAATGCAGAGTATTCATCTCGGAAATAAACGTATAGCTTCGTACTAGTATTATATTATCTGTGGTCATGGCTATGGGTGCTCCCTTGCGCCGCCCGTTATTCGAGATGGTGCCGTTAGTTAGGGTTAGGTTTTGTTTTTCTTAAAGGCGCTTAACCATCACGGTCTAAACCAAGAGAGTCGCGTTACTGACTGAGTGGACATAATGTACCTAGTCGCAGAGGTATCTCCCTATACCTATGAGGAGGTCTTTTTTATCTTCTACTGCATGGAATCATTGTTTTAATACGGCGGTTCCCTTAATAATCAAACTTTCGGTTTAATATCAGCATGGTCTCATTAATGAAGCAATCAAACTGGTGGCTAATTAAGACCGCAGAATGATTCACTATACATTTGTAGGCATATTGTTAACCTTTAACCACCGACGTGGGGCCTGTGAGGCCGCGACGGGTTACGAACTTTCTAAATCCACCCCTTCCCTGCGCGGGGGGGTTCCCCGCTCCTTGGTAGCTGCGAGTTTAGTATCGCCGACGCCGTTTAGTATAGTAGTAGTTCCGGAAAGCGTGATATTGGTAAGTTATGATCATTTAAATTTCCGACTCGGCCTCTCAGGCCCAACGTCGGTAGTTACGTGACTTTTTTGTTTGTGCTACGGTTAACATTAAGTATTATTTTACTGAAATCTAATCACTAATTTGAAGTATGGATGTACCTGGAACATCGAGAGGTAAACGCCGCTTACCTACAGATCTTCCAAAAAGAACCCGGCGTTCTCTGAATCTTTTGGATCCAAACAATGCGACTTTGTTTGAGAGCTTGATTGCAGAAGACTCCAGTTGATCGGAAGTTGATGTCGTTGGAGATGATTTCATACCGGAAATCAGCGATCATGATACAGGTACTGATACAGATATTTCTGATGATGAGGCCACAACCCATCCCCAAGAAACTGTGTGAACTGCGCTAAACAACTGTGCCCTGATTGCGAGTGAATTTGATGATGGTCATTTTTTTATTTGATGTATTTAGAATATTGTTCGATTGTTTTTTAATAGATATAACAATAATGTATAAGAAAAAGTATTTTTTGTTGTTCCTAAGAAGTGATATTTGTTAAAAGACTTGTTTTTCGTGAAGTAGTCGTTTTTAGCTAAAAAAATAGAGCCAAAGATTTAAAGGCAAATAATGTAAAAGTTAAATAAAGTTGATTAAATTTTTATCCCTTATTTTATTTAGTGATCCTTAATTTACAATATCAAGTGTTTTTTTAATATAATATTTTTCTTTTTTTGGACAAAACTCGATATCGATTACGCGGCCTCTCAGGCCCCACGTCGGTACTAGTGCGACAAAAAAACCACCACGGTGGCTAAAGGTTAATAAAGCAATAATGCTATATCTCATCATTTTACCTATCTAAGAGTAGCAGTCGTCACTCAAGATTATTATACTTATATGCTAAAACCAAGGCCGATTCTCACATGATCGAATTTATTTCGTATGGTAATTCGATTACAAGTATCACTGTTTTACAAAAAAAAAAACAAGTAATATATCCACGTAAAAAACTACCGCACGAAAGAAATCAAAATGCATAGAAATCGTGACTCGAATAAAGCAATAACTGTATTTTCTTTGAAAAAGAAAATTCGATCGGTAAACTTTTTTCGTATACGAACTGCACGAGAATTGGCCTCCAGATCGTGCAAATGAACTTACTTAAACTTATCTGCCGAAAAGATTACTGTTTTAGGTAGAAGTTAGCCCATATATCTAGGTATCAATCAATCAAGAACATCACACGTCCATAATTTGAAGGACCAACAACACTTTATCCCACGATTTCATAAAGGTCAAATTACCTCTAAGTTGACTAGTGCTTACTTTTCGATTGTGAAACAGGCACCTATTGAATAAAACGTAGAAGTTCCAATTTACTTACATTGGCTCGTCCTCTATTTGTTTGGCTGTTAAAATATCGGCTAATGCCTTTTAGGCTTGGATCATCATCAACTCCGTGTCCAGCCATATTTTTGGTTCGTAAATTGTAGTTGAAATTTTAATGATAATATGAAAATATAATTGTTTTAAAAATCTAATAGGAAACCATTTCTGACACGTCTGTCAGTATCAGACGTGTCACTTTGGTGTCACATCAATCATTTCATATTTTTATTAATTCTGAAAAGCCTTTATTAAGAAAGTTTTGATACTATTTATTTTTGAGTGATTGATTTGTCTTTGAGTGGAGTTTACGGCTGAATGGACAAAATATTAGCATCCACCACTTATATGTATTAGGTATGTGGTATTATGAAATTTTTATAAATAAAATATTGAAACATAATATCATGTATTATAAAATTATTTTATTATTAAATTCATTTATGGTTCGTAATTATTATACAAAACACAGCACAAAAACTTTATTATAGGAAAATCTTGATCTATTGTATTTCCTATAAAAATTCAGAGATAAATGTTTCAAAAACCATTTTATACAATTTCTATTAAATCCATAAAGTTATCACTTGAATTTGATTCGAAAATCGATTAAAAATATTTTTACTCAAACCAATGTTTACTAATAGGTACTCAATAACAGTAAGCATGTAGATATAACTTACAAAACATAAAAAATTGAGTCGGATCTTATGACAGTATTTTACTAAAATATGTTGGACTAGTATTTATACAACATTATGATATTGGTGTTTCGCACCTCGTCAATATTGTAGTATGTATAAAATAATGTAGCTATTAGAATTTATTGCACACAATTATTAAAAATAACTAGAATGCTTACTCAATAAATAAGCAGTGATTGATATTTTCTTAAAATAATTAAGTACATCATAACAATTTTGTTTGTATTTTATTTGTGAGCTAATTAAGATTAATTAAAACCAAAATTACTTCGGAAGTATCAAAGCATCTATAATTATTTGTTAATCTTATCCTAGAATATACACATACTAATGAACTTGTCTGTCTTATTGCTACGAAGATCACTTTTACTATACAAAAAATGTTATTGTCCTCTTTTACAAAGACAGATCACAGCTAAGTTAGGACCATAAACATGTGAGTATCATCAGTCATCAGCACCATGTATGAAACAAATGTTTCTATGTTTAACCATTGAATTGTGTACTACCTACCATACAGGATCTACCTATTTTGCATTCATTTGTTTATTTTGTGAAATTCAACTAACGATTCCTATGTGACTGCACTATCCCAGTATCAGACTTATAAAAGTTGTATGTCACAAATGGCTGCTCTATTACGAATCGGTAACTAAATGGCGTCTACACCACAATGTCAGGTCCTGAATGCATCAGTCAGTTGAGAACACATTATCTTATAACAAAAGGTCTTCCTCCCAATCCTCCTTTTCTCTTTCTGTGACTGAGACGGACGGTCGTGAGAGCTGCTTCAGTTCTTGGTGCATCCTCGGTGGGATGGGGTTGTCGCTCAGGTCCACATACTCGAGGGCTCGCGATCTCGCTAACCGATCGACATCCACCTCTGAAAAAGGAAAAATTCAATTAGAGTGTGGTAATAATACTATGGCAATGTTCTGAAAGTACCAGGGCAACAACAGTAAATGGTAAAACACTAAACACCATCTAAGCATAAAGACAAGTGATATGAGCCAGCATTGCAGTCATCAAAGGGCTTACTGGGCCAATACTTTCCATATTAAGTACTATGTTTAGTCTTAGGTCTGGATGGACTAAATATCAAATTCCATAATTCGCGAGAATAAATATTTAGTGGTTATGTTAGTTTCTCAGAACTACTTGAGAAAAATTACAAAGGAAGTAGCGAAATAATTATTTGCGACTTTTTTATAGCAATGTTTCAGTAACAATATTAGCATACCAATAATTTGGTTGTGGTGTGCCAACAGGGTGTGCAGGCTTGGGCACTGGCAGGCGATGCCCGGTAGAGCCACAAACGTGTTGTGCGATATGTCCAGCCGTTGCAGACAGGCCAGTGTGCACAGCTCGTCCGGAAGACGTGCCACTTGGTTATTTGAGAGGTTTAGATCTGAAAACAAATGGACATTGCGTTTCAATAAAGCTAAAATATTGATTGATTTGATTTGATGAATGAGTTCATAATACCAAATAAACAAATTGAAGTATTAGATTAGAGAAAATGGATTGTACATAGTAGCATGGCATTAAAAATAATAATAAGAATCAAACTCAGATTATTTTATTATCATAATGTAGGACTGGTTTTGAGTCAGTTAATGTGGATTAGACATTATAATAACTTGGAAGATATCTTGCATAATGTTAAACTCTCTTACATATTCATATTTTTGCTTGTTTACCTAAACTTATATAATAATAGCTAGATCTGCTAATATAAATAAATGAAATTATATTTACCTGTAATTAAACTAAATTTGACTGCAAACTTAGGAGGTATCTTAGTAATAACATTGCCACTGAGATCACAGCTCTTGAGCTCTGTGTGTCGCATCAGGTGGTACACTGCATCAGGTACTTGCATCAGCTGACATTCTGACAAGTCTGCAAATAAACAAAACAATATTATTAATATTAAAAACCATTTGCGATTGATTCATGGCTTTAGATAGGTAGAGACAGCACATTTTCTTTTTTTGTTAAGCTCATGTGTTTTTGAGCAGAACGGAAATACACTGTAAGGCCTGTTAAAATATGAACGCTGCCATTGCTTATAAATATTTAATGTACTGAATGCATTCTTATCATATTTTTTTTAATCTGTGACAGCCTGACAGTTCGGTTCTGTCTGACCTCCTCGGCTCGCTAGGCTAATTTATAATTTTATTTTAATTTAATAATGTAATTACTATTTGACGATGTATTGCAACTTTATTTCATGAAGAAATAAACGCTTGTAATAATCAGCGTGCGGTCTTTTCGATTCTACGAATCCTGCTGCACCACTTCCACTCGCCCCTGGATCAGCTCTCGCTACAGGTTATGGTCCCAGATTCGAAGACAGGAAACGTGGAAGGTGGAAAGGCTAAAACCAAGAAGCACGTTGGTTATCCACAGAAGCTCATACAAAGGAATTCCAAAGCGGTGAGATTTTTTTTTGAGAAAAAGTGACCTGCTTCTACCCTCTAAAAGTCACTTCACAAAACCGCATGGTCATGGAGAATTCTTCGAGTACATCTGCAGGAAGTTATGTAATCAACGGCGGCTTTAATTTTGAGAAACTAGAAGGCGTCTCAAATTATGTCAGCTGGAAGTTTGCAATCAAAAACGCTTTGATTCTAGAAGGATTATGGAATGCCGTCCTAGGCACAGAGGCTGACGAATCAAAAGTAGCCAAAGCACTAGCGAGAATATCACTAAGCCTTAAACCCTCTTTATACCAAATTTTACATGGTATTACCACAGCAAAAGCAGCATGGGACAAGCTGAGAAATGTCTATGAAGACAAAGGATTATTCAGACGGGTTGGTCTACTTCGGCAACTTCATAGGGTGGACTACAATCAACATCAAAATATGACAAAATACATCGACACAGTTTTCTCCTTAGTACAGCAATTAGCGGACATTGGTAAGGTCATTGAAGATGAAGAGATTGCGGAGATACTTTTATCTGGGCTCCCTCAGGACTTCGACACACTTGTATCGGCCTTGGAGACAGCATCGTTGACCAATTCTCTATCTTCAGAAGTTGTCCGTGCTCGATTGATTCAGGAAGAATACAGAAAATTGCACACCGAGAACCAGCAAATACTGCACAGTAACAGTAATTCATCAAGTGCACTTATCGTTAAGAGGAAGATCGTCTGCAATTACTGTAAGAAACCTGGACACATTCAGTCGCGCTGTTTCAAGCTGAAGCGCCAAAAGCAAGAAAAGCGTAATCAAGAGAACACTGCATACGCTTCATCGTTCTACGCGTCTGATAGTGTGGATTTTATAGTGGATAGCGGATCATCTTTGCATATGTGCAAAAATAAAAATTACTTGGACAATATTAGACAAAATAAGACTATAATTACTTGTGCAGATAAAGAAACTAAAATGAAAAGCTCTGGTGTTGGAGATATTCACATAAGTATTAATGGTTGTAATAAAATTTTGAATGATGTCATGTATGTTCCACAGTTGACCGAGAATTTGCTTTCTGTGAGTAGATTGTGTGAGAGGGGTATGGTTGTGATTTTTAATAAGGATGGGTGTTCTGTCTATGATAGTTGTGATATTAAAGGCAAGCCTATTATGTCTGCTAATCTAAGTAAGGGTGTTTATAGAATGAAATGTACTTTTGCAAAGGAGCGGTCGATGGCTGTTCTACATGAAGTGCAGAAAGCACAGACCGCAAAGTATGCTGGGTCAAATGGTTTGAATGCTAATTTATGGCATAAAAGGTTAGGGCATCTGAGTCTTCAAGGTATGTATACACTTCAGAAATGTGCAGCACGTAAAGTATCTTTTCAGGTTGACAAGGAGAATCTAGTCCCATGTGTCGCCTGTCTGGAGGGGAAGCCGGTGGCCAAGGCTTATCCGAAGGAAAATGCAAGACGTGCAAGCCAGCCGTTAGAGTTGATACATAGTGACGTCTGTGGCCCGATGAAAGACCCCAGCTGGAGTGATGCAAGGTACTTATTAACACTTACTGATGATTATTCTAGAAAAAGTTTTGGATATTTGTTAAAGAAAAAGTCAGAAGTTTTAGACTGTTTTATCCATTTTAAGAACTTTGTTGAAAAGCAGACTGGATTGCATATAAAATGCCTGCGTTCTGATAATGGCGGTGAGTACTGCAGTGACAGTTTTAGGAAATTCCTTGAGAAAGAGGGAATAACTCACCAGTTGACTGTACCGTATTGTGCTCAACAGAATGGCGTGGCAGAGCGCCTTAATAGAACTTTAATGGAGAAGGCTAGGTGCATGTTAATACAGGCAGGTCTCTGTAACCGTTTTTGGGGTGAGGCTGTTATGACGGCAATTTATTTGAAGAATAGATCCCCCACTGCGGCATTAGCAGGACAGGTGCCTGAAGAGGTCTGGTCCCGACACTCAGTTTGTCTCGGACACCTCCGTGTATTTGGTAGCATTGCCTATTCATTAATTCCTGAGCCTACTCGTACAAGTAAATTGAATGCTAGGGCAAAGTTATATATTTTTGTCGGTTATTCAGAACGAACAAAAGGTTACCGACTCTTAGACCCATCTAATCCGAGGAGAGTAATTATATCTAGGAATGTTAATTTTATAGAGGACAGATTTTATAAGGATTTTGAAAATAATGACATGAAGAACAATTTAATAAGCGATAATTTAAATGAATTTATAATTTTAACAGAATATAATAATGAATTAAATTGTAATAGAACTGAATATAATAATGATTTGAATTCTACTCAGAATAATAACAATTCTAGTCAAAATATTAATAAAAGTATTAATTCAAATGATAAATATGATTTTTCGTATGAATTTACAGATGCTGAGTCTGGCAATGAATCCGACGAGTACCCAGATGCAGAGCAGGCCTCTGCTGAGCCTGAGTCTTCAGTTCGGGAGCCGGAGGCGCAGCCGGTGACTGGTGAGGATGCAGCAGCTCGAGGGGAAGGCGCGACTAGTACAGTAGGTCCTGTTACTGTCAGCGGCCGCCCCGTACGCAGTACACGTGGTATACCGCCAATTAGATATGGCGATTATGAAATCGGTATGTACGCCAACTCTTTATTTGAAGAACCCCAAACGTACGACGAGGCTATGACGTCATCAGACTCCTCCGAGTGGAAAAAGGCAATGAAAGAAGAGTATGAGTCACTTGTTCAACATAATGTATGGGAGTTGGTTGATCGTCCTTCTGATGCCAATGTCATTAAATGTAAATGGGTGTATAAGAGGAAACATGATACGTCAGGAAATTTTGACAGGTATAAAGCTCGCTTGGTCGCTCGCGGCTTTAGTCAAAAGAGAGGACTGGATTATACTGAAACTTTTTCGCCAGTTGTTCGACATTCAACAATGCGTATTCTTTTCTCACTTGCACATGAATTAGATATGTCAATAGAACACATAGACGTAACTACAGCATTTTTGAATGGCAACTTACATGAAAGTATATACATGGAGCAACCACAAGGTTTTGTCAGTGATGAGAACAAGGTGTGTATGCTAAGAAAAAGTCTGTATGGATTAAAACAGGCTAGTCGCATGTGGAATCTGAAGGTGCATGATTTACTGTCAAAGAATGGCTATGTGCAAAGTAAGTGTGAGCCCTGTGTATATGTCAAAAAGTGTGGAAGGGATCTCACCATCATAGCTTTATATGTTGATGATTTTTATATTTTTTCGACTTGTAATACAGAGGATTTATTTAAATTATTGAATGAAAATTTTTGTATAAAGCATCTTGGTTCACTTACGAGTTGTTTAGGCATGCGTGTCACTAGAAATAAGAATGTTTTAATCTTGGATCAATCTGAATATATTAGGAAATTACTTCAACGTTTTAAAATGACAGACTGTAAGCATGTATCCACACCTATGATAGCAGATAGTAATTTATCTAAAACAGACAATGAACCTTTAGATGATAATGTTTATCAGTTCAGGCAATTAATTGGCTGTCTAATGTATTTATCGGTTTGCACGAGGCCAGATATAGCTTTTAGTTGCAGTCAGCTCAGTCAATACTTGACCAATTTTGATAAAAGTCATTGGGTAGCTGCTAAACGAGTATTGCGATATTTGGCGGGTACCATTGATTTAGGACTTTGTTTTTACAAGAGTAAATCTCTAGATTTGTTGGCATATACAGACGCTGACTGGGCTAACGATAAATGTGATAGGAAATCATACACGGGCTTCGTTGTGAAACTAGGTAATAATACAGTTAGCTGGGAAGCTAGAAAGCAGCGCTGTGTGGCACTGTCCAGCACTGAGGCTGAGTATGTAGCCATAAGTGATGTTGCGAAAGAGTTATGTTTTATTCAGAATTTCTTGTTGGAAATTTATGATAAACATATAGAGACTATTATCTATAATGATAATCAGAGCGCACATAAACTGTTGCTGGCAAAGGAGTACTGTCATAAGCGTACCAAGCATATTGACCTACGTTACCATTTTGTAAAAGATTATGTATCAAGACGTAGAGTTACAGTTAAATACTTACCAACTGACCAAATGACAGCCGATCTATTTACCAAGCCCTTATGTAAAACTAAACATTTTAATTTTGTCGAAAATTTGAATTTGAAGCATCTGTGATATTAATGTTTAGAATATTATTGTGAATGATTTTGTTTGTTGTTTTGCCTGATAATACTGATAATTGCCTAATAACTTGTAATAATGTTATGTACTGACTGACATAAGATAATGGTAGTAGAGCAAATATTGTACATTACTAAGATAGAGTTTGGTAGAGACTTATTTTGTAGAGTCTTATGATAAGAATGAGGGGAAGTGTTAAAATATGAACGCTGCCATTGCTTATAAATATTTAATGTACTGAATGCATTCTTATCATATTTTTTTTAATCTGTGACAGCCTGACAGTTCGGTTCTGTCTGACCTCCTCGGCTCGCTAGGCTAATTTATAATTTTATTTTAATTTAATAATGTAATTACTATTTGACGATGTATTGCAACTTTATTTCATGAAGAAATAAACGCTTGTAATAATCAGCGTGCGGTCTTTTCGATTCTACGAATCCTGCTGCACCACTTCCACTCGCCCCTGGATCAGCTCTCGCTACAAGGCCAAAATTATTGGATTGATTTATTATTTTATTTTTGAGATTATGAATGTGAAAAATGTTAAGTGTGACTTCTTTGGGCTGTTCAGTTTGTAAGGTATTGTAAGGCTTGTTGAGCATATATGAATTATGTTTATTTGCTAAGATTCATCTTTATTATTATACTTTATTTGCTCAGGATGTGTGCATGTTAGTTGCAATGTGGTATTTTTTTTTTACTGAAATATTGTAGCACACATGTAGGTATTTCTAATGTCTCAGCCAGCACATAAACAGTTTAAACATATTCGGAGCCAAAGTATGCCTCCTTAACAACATAAAGAAGTATTCACTAAGTGGATCACTAGCACCACAAATTGCACATTAAGTAACAAACAAAATATTGGTTAACAGAGCTGAAACAGCACTTAATACAGTTACATCATCGGCCTTATTCATGTTGAAGTTACAAACTTAGGTAATGAAGTTGTAAATACCTAAAACTTGAGTCTCTTGTGCATCTTCACACCTCAGGATCACACGAGTCACAGCAAGAGCCATTGTGGATTATTTCTATGGCGTAGTTATTCCACGCGGTTACACACGCAAAACTAAATTGCGTAGCAAGCTTCAGCGAGAGGTAGCAGAGTTATTTTTAAAATTAATCACTGTTCGTACAGTGGCCGAGTTAGAATTTGAAGAACTTGTTTGTTTGCGTATAACTCACTACGCAGTGTTGCATAGATTTGGATAAACACTAAGCATAAGTTAATACCAAACCGAAGACACACAGTCTTTGAATGAATTACATTTAATTTACAAAAAGTAAATATTTTAAAAATAAATACGAAAGATGAAAATAAATACGAAAGTTTTTGTCATTTGACACTGACTGACAGTCAGCTGACTGTCAAAAGTTTCGCGTGCTAAATTACAGTCAAAGAAATCTAAAAACATAATGCCTAAATAAAAAAAGGTTAATCTAAGATATTTCATTTACTTCTAATATGAAATCAAATATTGCGCATGAGGGACATAATAAAACTTCTCATAAGTGTCTTGCTTGAATTAGGTAATATCGATACCTAGCTAGCTCATTTGGCTTGGCAAGAGCATTGATCTGGTAAAGCCGAGGGTCGTGGGTTCAAGTATCAAGCAAGTCCCACTTGTATTTCTGGGTTCTTCAAAGTGTTACAATAAATAATAGATGAATCATCACACCATACGGCATAAGGAAGCCTGACGATCGAACAGTGACCTCTCCAACTCGGTTTCACTTTATAAGGAATAAATTACTCTGCTAAAGGCCAACAAGTGTTTGCGTCTGTAAATCAAAGAGCACGCGTGTGCGAGATGTTCTAAATTGAACTATACCATGTGACTTTAGTTCTCAAGCACGCGTTAGTTAGATCAATGCTTCTTCCGCATAAGCGCAGCGCAGCTATCTTACGAATCAATTAAGTACCTACTACGACTACTTATGTAGAGCTCATAGAATCATGATTATACTTCCGTGTCTTGTTATGGTACTAGACATAGAGGGTAGTGTGTTATATTTGTTGTATTGTATCAGACATTATTATTCAAAAACTAAACATATAATCTTATTAAACTACTTACATTATGTAACCTAGCTTAAAATACTTAAGTATATTCGCAATGATTTGCTTCCGTACTAACTTCTTATTTTGTCAAAAACATTGCGCTTTAAAGTGTGGTGTTCAAATATTTTTTAATTAATACACTGCACAGGGTTTATGTTTAGTTAAATTAAATATCTTCATAACGCATATTAAATGATAAGGTACTTTCTAATCAGTAGCTTTATAAATACTTACGCATTCTACAACGATTAAAGTGAGTTAGGTATACTTATATTTTAACATTCAACTTTTACTTTATTTGATTCCTTGTTAGAACCAATAATTCGAAACATAAGAATTAATTGAATAAGATGAAGCTGTCGTCGTGTCGGAACGAAATCAAGAGTCCCAACATTAGCCCTCTCCTACTTTCAATTGTTTCCATTAGTTTTCTCTTATCCTTAACCGTGTTCAAGACTTCAACATTCGTTTTTTTCTCCTTTCAGCTGATCCCAATATCCCATCCATCCTCCTCCAGCAGCAACACCCCTCCAAAGTAAAATTTGAATTTTGCGTCGTATACCTATTGCAAGTTATCAAGAGAATGGTGGAAGAGCGCGTAAATTATAAAAAATAAACTCCACCGACAAGAGCCTTTAAAAATAATAGCTCTTATATTTGATGATGATGATATTAATTAAACATAGAGGTAAGTGTAACTTTACTTATGTGTAGCTATATTTGTTCAGTCATTGCTACTAAAATAGAAAACGAGAAATGTTATTTCCGTGCACCATGGGCTATTGCGATGATACAGCAGGCAATGAACGATAAAGCTCGTAATAATTTATTTCAGACGTTTCGTGCACGTAAGCAAGGTGTAGGTGGCACATGCCTAACGCGTGCTCATTGTTTGCAAAGGCAAAGCTTTTTCATTAATGATCTTTATGAATTCCCAAAACATAGGCTGTTGGTAATCATCAATAACGGCTGTAGCTTAGGTGTACTTATGTATGCGTGAAGATTTAATACATTTGAATTCACACAAGTCTATCGTTTTCAGGTGACTGTGCTTACTTCATTAAAATGCACAAATTAATCTCTGTAACAAAGGCCAATAAGACCGCCGCGAGTTGAACCGACCTCGGTCAATTTCACAAGTTTTACGCTTTATCTTCGTTTACGAAAGGCGAACGCAATACCGTAAGTTAAAGTCGAGCGTTGCGTCAACGAGTTATAATTCTCGTAATTATCTATCAGATCTCTGCCATATTCGTGTTTTATTGCGACCACATAAGATCGAGTTTCGTGTGATCGTTTAAAAACGTTGTATTCTTGCGGTTCCTCAATGATGTCCTCGAGAATAACGAGGTAGAGCCTATACCTCGATCGTAACCGACTGTGACAAAAAAAACTTCCGCGAGTGGAAAGTGTTACGCTATAATGATGATTAGGGGTGAAAAAATAATATTACGAGATACACTGACACAACATCTAGGAAAGTAATAACAACATTTTGTGTGAATGACTACTTACAACTCGGGGATGAGATTTCATAACTATACTAACTAAAGTTATCGCCACAAATGCCATACGATTTCACCATTTCACCTCACTGATTAAATAATACACATCATCGATACCACAAAATGAACGAGAAAGTATTAAGTAATTGAAAAACAATTAATTGGCTATTAGTAGGTAATCAATATCTATAATATTTTGAATAAAAAAACACTTATTTTACTCACTCACTACTTAAAATCAATAATGAAATGATATTTGATATCTACTATTCATAAAAGAAGGAAGTTATTTTCTAACGCACCCCTCTAAAATGACGAAAACAAACACGTTGTACCTATGTAAGTACAGTCGTAATTCATCCAAGTCGCCAGCACATCAGACTATACATTTTTGTTGAAAAAATAGCACTTATTCGAAAAGCATAAGATACCGTAGTGATTAGTTTGACGTGCTGTCGTCCGTACATTAAGATCGGCCACAGATTTATATTATTGTTTTAAGAGCTTCGTTTGATTAGATCAAATGTGCATTCCTAGGTATCAACGATTTAAACGGCAAACGTAATTGTAAAGGCAGCAACGAACATCGTTGTGTGATATACACAAACTTCAAATTTTTTGGTAGAGTTTACTTGTATCCTCTGACAAGCAAATATGAAAATTACAGTATGTACCTGCTTATAAGATTATAATAAACTTTCTTTTATGATATCAAAACATTCTTAAAATATTATCAGGTAAATAAATAGTGAAACCCTATAGTTCCGTCACAATTATACCTCAATCAATAAACTCGTAGATCTAACCATCTGATGATTTTTTTAATGTGCGTTAATTATAAATTCTGGTCGATGTGTCATGGCCGTATATTTTTATCTAAGTATCATCTAACTAAAATTTAGTGTATTTAAATTAGCGAAGCATCTACCGACTTAGTGCTACTACTAAAGTGACGAAGTTCTATCTGCACCGTTTTCTTTACTAGTGGAATGCGCGCTTAGCCTCTTACACAAATATATTATTGGCACAGATTTCGATTAAAGTATTTAAAAAAAGATAAAATGTAACTAAATAATGCTTCATCTTTTAAGTTGTTGCAAGGATGATGTCATTTCCAGATTTACTACAATATTAAGGTAAATGGATCGTAGTGTCGAAGCCCTTACCTAATTTTTAAATAATGATGTTTAGGTACTTTGTTATCTTTAGTAACTAGATTATTAATATCTAGCGACCAACGTCGCAATTTGATAAGCGTAAATACTGTTTATTTATTGTAAACAAAAACAAGAGACTTGATTGGATTGGTAATAAAAAAATAGATGAAACATTCATTGTAAGTCCCGTAATGCTTGGAATTGAGTTTTTTTGTTATCTACTTTGTAAATTCTCTTTTATTAAAAACAGTCGCACTTAAGTCTGATCGAAATACTTATTTATATCAACTTATCTTAATTGTACATTTCCTTTAAACAAATTAGAAAATTCACTAATGTTGTGTGCAATAAAGAGTTATCTATCTATCTTATCTACTTAATTACAATATGTTCTTAATTACCTAGTTGGTTAAATTCATTTGGAATTCGCTTCGCTATGAAAATAGTTCTCATCAATATTGTTTCGTATGATACTACCTACTTTTCTCTACTGGATATTATCAATATAGACATCATATTTATGATAAGAGCTGGTTGTTCCACTAACCTAGTTGACTGTTCTCCTGCGCGTCCTCGCACCGTCCAACCACCCTGATGACGGCATGACCCGCCAGCCGAGCGCAGATCATCATCGCCGGCGCCCGAGGGTCCACCTCATTCGCCTCAGCGGGCATCCGCTCCGTACCTTCGTAGTCACTGGGGGGCCTCATCACTGCACTCAAATCACCAAGTCACTGCACAATTCCAGTCGGAAGCTCCGTACCAAATAACCGTCTTTCACTCACTGAAAGAAACGTATGTTCATCTACCACCGAACCGAAACGCGAGGCGCCTGGGTCCGCGGCGGCACTCTGGTAAATTCGAGCGCCGCATTCGCAACCAGCTTTTATATCGTTGCCAAAACAAAGGCGCGTGGTGTGCGACTGAGAGCGGAACAATAACAAACGTGCGTCTCGCTCGGGGCCTCTGCTGCGCAGTTGACGCAAGTGGTTTGGCGGAAACGTGGAAAATAGGTAGGTATGTACATGGGGTACGTCGATGGGACGTTCGTCACGGATCCTGGCACAAAGAGGTTTCCACTTCGCTGGACAATCCCTCTCGTTTTCAGCGGCATTGTCACGTTTCAATATCATTGTGATCTTATCGGGGTTGTTTGCGCCGCGTCATCGTTTGAATGAGCGATTGTCGATGCACTCGATGTGAAAGGCCGAACACGATTTTCCAGCCTAATTCGCAACGTACAGTCAGTGGGCTCGTATATCACAGCAATTTATTGCGGGCATAATTGATGCGCGGGCTCGATTGCGGTTTCAAATGGACGTATGTACTTAAGTCACGTCGGCTTTCGCTGTTGTCGAGATGGTGGGTCGCTGCAGGTGGTTATGTAATAATAAACAATAGATTGGCAGAACTGACAATAAAGATGCGTGCGGAACGTCTGATGAAAGATGTCGGGTATTTTATTGGGACGTAGCAACGTAGGTACGTATATAGTGAGCGTTATTATGTCAGGAAATAAGTGTGCCATAGTTACATAGGCATCTTTAGAACTTTTCATTCGATTACATCTAAAGTATTCGTTTCTATCTTAGCATTGATCATAATGTCATTCTCTAATTAAATCACTCTCTTTAATATTGCTCAATCACATGGTCTGACCAGTCTAGTATCTAGAGTTACTTCTTACCTAAATGACTTGTGTACCGTTGTACGTTGTACCCCATTTGAAGGCAAATATTCTATTCTATTCTGAGAATTTCCTTTGTATTTAGCCCTCCCAAGTTACCTTCGAGCTTCGAGAGACCCTCGAGGTGTGATAGAACCTAAGTATGAGTTGAGTAATGAATCAAAATGGGACATGACAATGCCACTCTAGAATACTTACTTACCTACAAACCTTTAAGGAATAGTTATTGAGGAAGTTGGTTACACAAACACAACTACTGTACCACATACTATTTCCTGTAACTTTTATGGCAGTTTAAGAATAGGTAAGGCAATGTTTTTTAAGTGTTACATACTATCTATTCAGTCGTTACATATAATCAAATCACAAAGGAGCCTTGGCAAAAGAGATGGAACTGAAACTTTATGAACGTTCAATGTAAGTGATTGGTGTAGGTGGAAAATTTAGAGTTTATTAATTATTTAAGGTGTGTAAAATAACGTGTAAATTGGTAACAAAATATCAAAGGCCATACTATCAAATAAAACATCTTTGAAAGTTTTAACGCGTCAATTAAAAGTTTGACGTCCATAATGTCGTCCGTTCAACGCACTGTCTCAGTTTGCTGGCCAAAACCAAACCGAGACGTAGAATTTCAATCGTAACAACCTTGAATCAACGCCAAAAACTATATTCCCATGTCCCGAGCTACTTTCAAAACAGTCATCATTTTGTTTGCAAATAAACAGGGAAGTTTGTAAAACTCCCAAAACATTATAGCTGATGTTTCCGCAATATTTTTAAAGTAGACTCGACGTAAACAATTGAAAGCGAACGTAGTCATCGTGTGTCATTACTAAGTCATTACGAGAAGCTAGATCATTCTAATCGCGTCAATAATAAGAAATGTTGTTTCACAAGAAAGAGCTTTTGCTTTTGCAGACAAACCATTACAAAAGCTCGAGTTTTGCAAATTGTTTTGTTGCAATTGTTTTTAGAGTTTAATTAATAACATTATATTTAGCTTCTTTGGTGAATTTGCTCCTAGTAACTAGTTTACGTACTTACCTACCTGAAAACTTTTTCTTACACTTAACTATCATAAATTGCAATATTGTCTGAGACATGTTAAAGATCATGTTAGGCCACCACCGCTATTAGCGCCTACGGCCTACATTTGGGAACATCTGCTTTGTATTTTATTCAGAAATTTATTACTACACACATCAGTGCGCGGAAAATTAAGCCCGATTCACCTACTTTACACAGAACATTAAATATTCTATATGTTGAAAGCGATGAGTGAATTAAACAGCAAATAGCTCTGCGTGGTTTTGTTAATTTCTGATTTACAATAACGCCAGAGTTACAATATAATACTAATATATTTAGGAAACTCTTTCAAAACACAATGGAAATACTTAATAGGCTGGTTTGAATTTTTGGAAAATATTTTTTTGTGGCTACAGTAAATGTCCTAATAGGTAGTTTTATACGCAATGGCTTAACACAAAAGTAAAAGGTACCCAAAATCCTATTTAATGATGAAACAAAAGTGAAAATACATAAACGTTGATGTTTTTTTCAGAAGCTTCTGATCTGCGTAAAACAAGATCCAATAAAATTAATCCTGGTTTATTTTCTCAGAAAAAATCCAAGATTTATCAGAGAACTGAGAGAATAATTCATAACGAGAAAAAAAGAGACGATCGGAAACAAGGGAAAGTCGCTTTGTCGCGCACGCGGCAGTGACGCACCGAATTTTCCGCGGGCGCGACCACTGACATTTCGCAGAAGTTTTTTCGATCGCGGAGTTTGAGGTCGATCCTTTGTGCTATTTCAGGAGAAATTGGACTCGGGCCAAACACCTCGCGCCGACTTTCGACGCAGTTCAAGCACGCGCTCAATCCCTGGACGAAATCCCCTTTAATTATAATCCTTCCTCCTTCATCTTACGCTTCAGATTGAACTGTTGCTTGTTGTCCTTTGTTTATTTAGGTACGATATAAATGTGTATAATGCCACGCTGTGTGTGTGTGAAATGAAAGTGAAATGTTTTTCGAGCCCTTGTTTTGGTTCTAAATAAACATTAAATTCACAATGTTTAGAATGTAGCTGGTTAAAAATAAAATGTTTTGATGTTTTTCAATGTTTTCATATGCTTTGGAGAAAATTTTATTATGGGCACACTTTTCATATACCAGCCAGCTGCATACGACTAATTTTGTTTATTTAATGGTAACGTTAAGTCCTTACGACGATTCACGATCGTTGAACCCGAAAAATACTTTGGGTTTGGTGGCACCTGAACTAAAAATATACAAAAATAATGCATTGTAAGAGTCGAATGCTATATCGTCGTCTGCGCCGCAGCGTAGCAGAGCAGCATAAGCTCGCACGCGCGGCCTTTCCGTGATTCCGACCGCTGCCGACAGTTCTTTGAAGACCGCTTGATTGATGAATAGGTATCAATGGGACCAGCGTGCGTACCAGTGCTGGATGAGCGTGCCTGATGGATGTTTAGGTGGTAGTAAATAAAATGCAAGTTACAATGACAATAGTTTATTAAGGTCAAGTGGGCGCGGGCTCGGCCTGCTGCGCCGCCTGCGCCGCCGCGCAGCAGTGCAGCATGAGCGCGGTGAGTGCACACGCGCGGCCCTCCCCGCCGTCCGCGCCGCCCGACGCTGAGCACGACCACGCTGACAACTCTTCACGGACTGCTTGCAGCTGCAAAAACAAAAGACGGTGTTACATTTGTGAAAATGTAACAATGATGATAACTCAGTTTTTCAGTCTCATTTTCTATTTCGAGTAACAAACGCTTTCGTAGCAGCTTGTCGTAGAAGGTTGCTGCCTGGCTGCAGTTACATCCTCTCCGTAGACAAATAGGGGGTTGTAGTCGTAGCAGTCCCATTTCGTAGCTAAGCTACAGTATTTTTGTAGTACTTTTTCGTAGTAGGTGGTCACAAATTTTAAATCAGTGCAAAACGGCAGTTACGGTGGTTATTTACAAGCAGAAATTCTTCAACATGGCGCTCACGTCGCGCTTTTACTATACTAGTCGTTTACTCTATGTCGCACTCACCATTTCGTCTATCTGTGCTGCAGTCAGCTTCGCAGCGAGCTCAGGGGCGGAGTCCCTTGCGGCCGCGAGAAGGGCGTCCGGCGGCAGGGCGCTGCGCAGCGCTGGCTGCAACATGGCGCTCACGTCGCCCTTCGCAAGCCACGTCGCCCCGCACCCGGCGAACGGGTTGCCCACCGGCTCCAGAGACTGCTTCCTTTGCGTTAGAAGTGCTGATCGTGAAAAGTGTTGTCGTCTCTGTCTTTCGTTTAAGCTGTATTCAAGTGTCTGGCGATTGTATTATGAGAGGCACACTAAGTACAGGAAATCAAGAACATCTAAGCAATGGGCTTCAACGCATTCAAAAATAAAGTTACTTTACAAAAGATGAGATTTCTTAAAACATCTACTCAATGTATGTTTCATGTTTCTCTGACTAGGTAAATACCAAAATGATAAAAAAATCACCATTTAATACCATGCATGTTGTCCACATGCCTGGGGTGACATCTATGGAGTGAATGAACCTTATCTACCTGGGTGTATGGCTTGGTGAAGGTGGTAGCGACCTGGACGATGAGCAGGTCTTCGGCGCTGAGAGCGAGTGCGCAGAACCAGCGCGCCTTAGGCCAGCCACCAGCGCGCTCATGGCCCCGCCACCTGAACAGACACACTTGATTTACCTGGCAGTAGAGGTAAGCCGACTTGATGCTTTTAGTAAAGGTGATCGATCAGCTAAAAGCTAGCTATTCGCTAGTGATTACTAGATGATCTGTCGAAACGTTCCACTTACAGCCACATTGAGAAAGATTAAAGACGGTAACGGCTTTGGTCTTTCATCTTTGAAAGTAATAGAATTAATATTCAGCTTACAGATTAACTTATTGAAAGTCTATGTAGGAGTTTTGGAAAGATGGTATAGGTACGCCTGATAGTATACTGCTTTATGCTATCTTTGTGCTACTTAATTATTTATTAACAAAACAATGCCATTGATAATGACCAATTGCCCCTTTAGGCTATCCTAAGTGGACATTCTGTTAGGTGACACTGAGCGTGACGTGAGCTTGTTATCAATATTGATGTTCACGCAGAATCAATCAACAGGTGTTTACAAAGCGTATGAGCTTGCATCGATGCAATCGCTTTATCAAATAAGCTGGTGTATTTCAGCGTTACTAGTGTTTCTGAAGCATAGCTATTGCGTTTGATGTTATTCACCAATACTAAAAGCATCTAGTAAGGGCGTCTCCGGGTATGGTGGAACGTTAGAGAGAGGTACCAAATTCCAAGGAGGTATGGGCACATTAAACAGGGATTGGGACTAGGGATTATTTGTTAGAAATTACCTTAAATATGATTGCCCAAACTTCAAAAACCTACTTCGTTAACTTGCTAGATCAATAAATCATATTATCCCTGACTGTTGGTAAATGAAACCAGTTAGTAACAACAACAGCTTACTTATCCAGTTTGCTGAAGAAGAATTCAGTTGATTACGTTAATAAGCCAGCCAACGTAGTGCAATAATTAGAATTTATGATTAGGTAGCCCATTGCAACAAGTTATAGTTTATGGTACAGTAACAAGACAAGTTGCATATCAGTGAAATAATACCGTAACTATGCGTTTGTAACAAAAATGTGTACATCCTAGCAAATGTGTGTCAGATTACAGAAAACTTGTTAGAGAAATGTTGCACTGTTTGTGAAATAAAACACAAATATAAAATCCTCGAGCGGCCGCTCTTATAGATACGTTAAACAGAGCGTTAAAGGACAAACCAGTTGCTAACAAAGTAATTAATTAATTAGTTAGTACGTAGGAAAACTTTGAACACTTAAAAGTATTTCAACTCTAAATCAGTTCTGCCAATAACGATAAGTTACGTATTCATTCAATAGTCAAATGTATATCTAATACAATTGTTCCAATTATCATCTTAAGATAAGTAACTATTAATACATATTGTATGTGAACACAAACGAATGGATAGAAGAACACACGCACACACCAAGCCAGTCCATGCTGTCCAGCGTTCAATACTCTACATTATGTACAAAAAACGTTCCACGGACAAAATGGGAACACACAGCTAATAGGTAAAACAATTACCAAGTTGAGTCTTGATTAAACCAGTGTCAAACATATTCTGCATTCATGAGAAGCGACGCCGAAGGTCGACGGGTGTTCTAGCATCAGGGCGGTAGATAACTAACAAAGAAAAATTGCGTAGCGACCTTCAAAATACCCAGTAAAAGTAATACGTTACTGCCGCAAAGTAATCAGGGCTTGTTTACCTATTTGATGATAAAAAAAACACACTGAAGTTTCCTTAGTTGTTTCAAAGGAAACTGTGTTCTTATTTATAACATCAAATAGTGATGTAACATCACATACACGCATTTATACGAATGTGCAAAATATCCGTATGCAGATACCCATGCATGCATCACACACGCAACCGCCAATCCACCAGTCTAGAAGATCATACTTGCAATAAACAAGTAAATAACTAAACACATCATGTTCACAATACATAAGATAGATTGTTTCATACAACAAAACAGAGGTCAAGCTGAAGGACTAGTCTAGCACGAAACTATGAAGGGAGCACAGACATGACATTAATGGAAAGAGGATCATGTTTACAAGGGAGGCCCAGGAAACGTACATATCCAAACAAAATATCTGTTAGAAACCTGATTTTAGTGAGTGAGTCGGTAGCCGGGAGTACCGTTAGCTAGACGGTAAGCACCGCGCGCGTCAGCATTCGTATAATTCGTCTGTATGTGTGAAAACAAAATAAATAAATATTAACATTGAGTACATAATCACATAACAAACAAAAAGTGTCAGTTTTACATACTTTAAAAAGTAATTCCAGTTATGTATTAGCTGGTGCTAGTAGAAAGATGTACGAATTGCTTTATTTGCTGCCTATAATACGATGAATCGTCAAGTTTGCTACCTATTGTAGAGTAATGTCGTTTATGCTTGCGCAATCGCTATTACAGGTAATATTGGTTTAGTTAGTAATTCGTATATCGAATCGCATCCCTATTTCATTTGGCCTTGTAAAATTACTGTATATTTTGGTCCCCATATTTAAATTGAAGATGAAACTGACCTTCCTCGTGGACGTCCAGGGAATCCTTTCTTTCAGGCTCATCGTCGGAGTCAGGGTCGGCTATGGAATCCGCTTCGGTCATGATCAGCTCAGGTGGTGGGCAGTGCAGGCTGGTTGATGTGTCTGCAAACAAAGGCAAGGTATTGATGATGTTCGGTCTTTCAAGAGTTGATTATCAAACGTTAAGTAATTCGTTAACTATTTTACATCAGTGTCATTCTTTCAGCGGACTTTTCCTTCAAAATGTTCATGTGATAAGGCACTTACTTAGCAAGAAAAAAGTAAAAAGTAAAGTTAGCCTGTAAGCATCCCACTGCTGGGCAAAGGCCTTACCTCAAATGTGAGGTAGTATGAGCCATACTCCACCACGCGGGCTCAGTGCGGATTGGCGGAGGGGTGTTTGCAAGGCAAGCGATCAACCTTGCTGTCAGATTTTTATCAAGCCGCCCATAGGGCCTCTGACTAGGCTTAACGACTAATACCGATCGATATTAGCAGGGACCAACGGCTTAACGTAACTTAGCAAGAAATAAATAAAAATGCCTGATGAATATTGGAGTATTTCATTACCCTGCACCCTATTTTTAAATCACTTGCATCGATATGGCGTATGATTTGCTTTGATTAATGTTGAATTTTCGAGTGAAAATTAGTTGAATTGAAACCATACGGTTAAAACCGTCTACGTTAAAAGCTTGATTTTAATTGTATTTTTATTGATTTTCGAACAAAAATCACTCGTAATATCGACCTGGTGACATATGGATGGGTAAGTTAGTAAGACCGTGATTTTTGACAAATCGAATGCTTTCGAAGATAAGACGATATGTAAGTATATTTTGAGACTTCCTGTAAAATCACGTGCTACGTTTCAGTATCTAGCTACTTAATTTGTTCCTTTGTTGCGCAATGTGTTATTACTCTAATTGGCAACATTTTAACGCATTGTTTGCCAAATGATCGTAACAGTGAAAACATGTAGATTCATGCACATATGGAAAAATACGGAAAATACTAATGACCGTCTATTGTAAAAATGTTATAACGAACGTTAGAACATACCAACCTCGATTGGACTATGTCGTAAATGATTATCTTTTGCGGGATAAGCCGCGAATAATTTTATCGGCATTGTTAATTATAAAATGAACAGTAAATAATGAAATTCTAGTAATATGGACAATCTTATTGCCTAACTAAACTAAGCTATGTACATTTTTCGTTTACAATTAAATGAAAAGGCATAATTCTATAATAATCACACTGTAGTTTAAGAGTGCTATTTAAATAGTAAGCTGTCGCGCCGGATTATCATGTCAGGCCCCTACAGTTCAATACTTTGTTAGTATCAACACTCAATAATAACCATTTTAGAGGGTCACTGCATATTCATGTCTGATTCGCGCAGATCTACCACATGAAGAAGTAGTAGGCGGAGGCCATATGAATAATAAAAAACCGGCCAAGTGCGAGTCGGACTCGCGCACTGAGGGTTCCGTGCCAACTTTAACTGAATTACGGATTCTTACTTCCACTTAGCCAAAATACCACAATATTTTGTTGACCGCAAACATAACTTTGTTTTTCATAGTGTTTGTATGAAAGACAAAGTTATATTTGCGGTTAATAAAAATGTGCTATATCTCAAAAACTACTAGTTCGATTTCGCTCAAACCAATTTTCGTTGAAAGTGTTTGCTAAGATCTACATTATATATTTTTTCCAAAATTTTTACTACATCAGTTCAAAAGTTAGATGGGGGGGGGGGGGGGGGACGCCCATTTTACCACTTTGGAAGCGTCAATATCTCAAACGTTAGACTTTTAGACAAAATGGGTTTAGGAACCTCAATTTCATTTTAAAAGACCTATCCATAGACGCCCCACACGTATAGGTTTGGGTAAAAAAAATATTTTTGGTTTTAGTTTCATGTATGGGAGCCCCCCCTTAATACCATTTTTTTAAACTTTTAGTACATGAATCGGTAAGCGGTGGACAAGATACATCTACTTACCAAGTTTCAGCTGTGTGATGCTAATAGTTTTAGAATAAAGTGGCTGTGACATACGGACGGACAGACAGACAGACAGACAGATTTGACGAAACTATAAGGGTTCCGTTTTTGCCATTCGGCTACGGAACCCTAAAAATCGTCAAAATATATCAACTTCTTTCATGAATAGCGAGAGACACTAGTGGCGCTCTACAATATGGTCAAGTGGAGCATTCTTTCGCCTTCCGCGTGAGTTGAGCATTCGCAACATTCACGCAACAGCCTCTAAATTCTACAGCCGGATTGCTAGCGAGCCCCGCGCGTGTTACACGTTACTCATTATATTGTGCACTTGAGAACTATTACAACTAATCATATGCGATCTACTTCGTGTTGCCTAACAACTATAATTCAATTTGTGGTGCGTTATATTGACATGATACGACTGTAATTGTTCTATGTCATAACACCATATTGTAACTTACAGTCAGTAGCATGTATGACGGTTGTAAATACCGGTTTATGGCGGATGTTATCTTGAGGTGATAGTTCCGCGAGGCAATTATTCTTTATTTATTTGCGGAAGTGGTGGATTTTTTTAAATTAGGTTTTTTTTTAATGATTACAGTGGGTAGATTTACCATTGTTATTTAAAAGAAGCTTTCATGCCTTTAATAACTCTGCTACATGTAACTAACAAGTCAATTAAGAATCTAGGTATTTCAATTTGATGAATATTTTCTTCTTGTGCACTAGGTTTTAGTTTTAATGTAAAAAAATATAATATGTGTCACTGACGATTTTTTTAAAATATGATATGGGTTAACTCGTGTCTCTAGACTAACTATGTATTGTTTTTATATTTTATATTTTTTATATTTCACTCTTTATAATAAAGTATTGTTCTAGAATGGATATTTTTAGGTAACATTCATGAACTCCACTCCAATTGTAGTCTTACTATATTTTTCTTTTTATATCTTCCTTTAATTTCAGTCATGTGTTAATTTAAGGGAAACCTTTAATTGGCGATACTATCAGAAACATACTCTTTGTTTATATTGTCTGTAAAGCTGTTGGTTTTCTAAATAAATAAATAAATAAAAACTAGACGAGACATAGGGGACATACGGACGGCGACAGGGACGACGATGAAGCGAGCTCACCCAGATGAAGCCTGTTTACTCTTTTTTTTAAATAACAATAACAATTTCAACATTTCTCCTTACAAATATATATTAATTTCATTATGACTGATTTCATCCGTTCGCGTTGATGGGCGAAGGTCGCCGACCGTATTGCCCAGCCGGTCGTTAGCGCAGTGCGAAACAAAACATTTGGCCCGATTTCAAACAGATCAACTCGCGATACGTAAATTTTACCCTTTTGAAGCACAAAAAGAAAACATAACGTTAAATAAAATCTAATTATATTTTTGGGAATGAGCAACCGTTGATGAATTTACTTTGTTTTTTCGAATTTGGGCGAAAGAAATTCCGAGAAAGTTTATTTTATTTGGACTGCAGGAGTACGTACGTTTTTGCTTGAGAGTTTGTTTTGGGTATATTCGAGTGGTATCATGAATGCTAACATAGAGTAGGTAGGTATCTTATAAATTAAATGCTAAATTTAATCAAGTTTTAAAATAATTTTCGTAGAACAATAATCACATACAGCCCTACGAAAACAATGATGAGTGATATTTTCCGCTAGTAGGTACTCGTGACCACGTGATCTTTCACGATGAGTCCCATTGAGTTCATATCCAGAATTCATCAGTTTCAGGAAATGCAATAATTTTCGCGTTGACTAACCCTCTGAGACTTGGCAAATACTATAATGTAGGAAACACGAACAAAGAGCGATGACGTCAAAGCGAGGCAATAGCTTTTGCTCTTGACACTGTCGCCTAGTTCTTAATGAGTTGAAATTACCGTTGCCTATGAGCGCCTAATTGCCTCATTTTAATTTACCGTTCACGCCTATTTTCGTTTGTTCCTTTAAGAATCACATAAGTATCTACTCTCACTGCTTATACGGGGAATAAGATATTTCCAATTAAGTATTGGTATCGGATGTAGTTTACTCGTAACACATTATTAGGGATTGTAATAGATTGTTTATGTATTTTGAATTTATATATAATCTAAATACTTATTATTAATTAAATACATTTCTTTGCACCGCCCACAATCATTTCTGCTTAGCCCAAAGGTATGACTGGTAGAGAATGCCATACGGCATTAAGTCCACCTTTTGTACAGTTTTAGGTTGTGCAATAAAGTATAAATAAAAAAAATAAAAAAATATCTACATAGGTCATCTATACTAATGAAAGCTTATCAAAATACATAGTAAAAGCGTGTTTTTTGTTTAAATTTAATTCGACTGCTTAGGCTATATCAGTTTTAACAATTGAAAAGCTCGAGATATCATAAGTTGATTTTTTATCAGGATCAAACTTTCAAGACGTCGAAAAAATATTGTCATAAGTTCACCTACTAAGTATTTGTTTTCTTTAATTATTTACTTATAAACTAACTACGCAAACAGAAGTAATGCGCAACGAATATTGCTTTTAACCTAAATGATGTCACAAACACCTTGAAATAGAATTTTTGTTGCGTCAAAAGTGTAACCGTAGCGTTGGAAGCCAAGTCGTCTAGCCCGATGATGAGAAATAAAATACATAGTTAGTTAACGTTACGTACGTATGTAGTACTATTATATATTCTGTGGTACGTATTAGACGTGCGAAAATAAGCCCCTTTTAGGCAAATACAAAACAAAACAATGGTCGGTCTAGAAATATAAACTGTATATGGTCCTACATGCGGCAAGCGGTTTACTATTCAGTGGCTTTACCGGATTGTCGGTTTGTTAATAACTGTAAGATTACACCACCAACTTATCTGAAGAATCTGTCATTCTTCAGATAAGTTGGTGGGTCATGGCGCCACGATCGGAAAAGGTTGCCGCTTTTTACAAAAATAAATAGTTCAGGGCCCCTATTTTTGATTCATTCGCTTCAAGATGACGAGTGATTTTCGTTCGACACGTAGTGTCAAAAGTCATAGAAAAAAAAACGTTTTCGAACGAAAATCACTCGCCATATCCAAGCAAGTGATTCAAAAATAGGGGCCCTGGGTTTTTTATATTCTCCGCAACTACATGATGAAACATGATGAACTACATGCTCATAAATAATAAGGTAAGTACATGGTAGCAATCCCGTATCTAACTATTCTCATACATGATGAAATATTAAAAATTATTGCATAACATAAGGTGGAATTAACGCCGAATGGCATTCTTTACTAGTTATACCTAAATGAGATGAGACAAATGAGATGTCGGCGATTCAATTGTTTTCCTTACTCGCTATCACCGATAAAAATAATAAGTTCATGAAAATGGACTGCCATAATAATATTTAACATACCTACTAAATGAAATTAGCCAGTGTTTGGTGATACGCCTATTTACAATTGCTAACGCGAATTTTTGAATATCAATAATGGTAACTCTAGCTTGTACCGGCAGCAATGACGTTTTGAAAGTGACATCTGTAGTTCTATTTTTGGCCATTCTTTAGATAAGTTTGTGGCACTGTTATACTACCCGGTTATCGTAAGAATGCACCTGTCAAACATGTCAGGTTCCCCCGCTAACCCGCTCATTCACCCGCGTTCGTCTATTTCATGTCAAAACAGTTAATTTTTGCACACTTTTCCTTGAGCGCGGTGATAGTGACAGGTCCATTCTTAGTTTTTTCATCTCTCCTGTTCGGAAAATAGCACTTTCCTGTGTAGATAGCCGTGTGGAAAATAGCTTATCCATCCCTAGGGTGGAAAGTAATTTAGTTTTAATTGGCATGGTATAGAGTCAAGGCATGCAGTCAAAGCTTGGATCAAAGATAATTGAGTCACATCATATTATAAAAATAATAAACATTTTTGCTTAGATAAACATTGAAAAACATGTTTATTATGATCGTTGATATAACAAAATATTCAATTGATTCAATCTATAATTAAAATATACATTAACTAATCTGTGATTAAAATATTCGGCTTCCCGCCATAATACCCAGATGACACTTTTTTTTACATTGTCAGTGTCATTTTTTCTTTTTGAACTCTATGCCTACTTTTTTAATTTTTTACAATTATTATCTGTAGGGCAAATTCGATCGATATTTTTTACAAGGATTTTAATTATTTCGTATCGTCTGCTTTTTCGTACTGTTTTCATGTATTCGTGTCGTTATTCTTTCTAATCATGTTAGATGTTTGGAGAACTGTAAATTAACTGTCTTTTTGTGCAAAAACTTGAGTTTTCCTTTCTCGCTGTACTACATAATACCTGACCATGACATCTGCAACCACTATTGTAAATTTTAAGTTTTTCCTCACAGTCGAAATGAAAAATAGTATGTTTAACTCGGGTGAAAGCACCATTTCACTCTCGAATTATTGGCGCTCTCACTTCGTTCGAGCGCCAGAAACATCTCGAGTGAAATGGATCGCTTTCTCCCCTTGTATAACAATCTACTATTTCATTTCTCCTGTTCGGAAAATATAACTTTCCTGTGTAGATAGCCGGGTGGAAAATAGCTTATCCATCCCTAGGGTGGAAAGTAATTTAGTTTTAATTGACATGGTATAGAGTCAAGGCCTGCAGTCAAAGCTTGGACCAAAGATAATTGAGTCACATCATGTTATTAAAATAACAAACATTTTTGCTTAGCTATAAATTGAAAATCATATTGTGTAGGTATTATGTATGATCGTTGATAAAAAATATACAATTTCCAATTTTAATTCAATTAACAATTAAAATATTCGGCTGCCCGCCATAATGCCAAGATGATTTTTTTTAATTTTATATTGTCAGTGTCATTTCAGGTAGGATTCGTCCAAAGCCGTTAAACTTTTATAAAAAAAAGAAATTAATTTTGGATTCTGTTATTATCTGTGGAAAAAAATCGATCGATATTCTTTACAAAGATTTTAATTATTTGATATTTTCTGCTTTTTTGTACTCCGTTTTCATGTATTTGTGCCGTTATTCTTTCTAATCGTGTTAGGTGTTGTTAATACTGTAAATCAACTGTCATATTTTGTTCAAAACTTGAGTTTTCCTTTCTCGCTGAACTACATAATACCTCACCAAGACATCTACAACCACTTTTGTAAATTTAATGTTTTCCTCACAGTCGAAATGAAAAATAGTATGTTTAACTCGGGTGAAAGCACCATTTCACTCTCGAATTATTGGCGCTCTCACTTTGTTCGAGCGCCAGAAACATCTCGAGTGAAATGGGTCGCTTTCTCCCCTTGTATAACAATCTACTATTGTACTTATATAGAGTGGTGCAAAATTTACACCCTGTTTGCTGTCTTCTTAACTCCTTCGAGGGTTTGGCTCTACACTTATTTAATACACAAAAAATGCAGATTAATCTTACCTCTATCTTGTTTAGGTATACAGGGTGACGATTCTTGGCATTTTGCTACACATTTCTTGTGGCAGCACAGGCCACAGTTTCGACACTGCATCGCGTCTTTGAGCCATATCTGTTATAATAAAAAAGCTATAAATAATAATGATAAAATAATATTATTATTTATATGGACGGAGATCAATAGATTGAGTGCAAGTTTAGATATAATACTCGTAGTAACATCTCTTCGATGACCATGATTGATTAGTTTATTATGTTGCATAATAATTCTGAGCATTAAGTAGATTATGTTGTTTTTATACGAGTTTATCAGTGACAAAAAACGCACTGTGAAAAATAAGGCTGTTTACATATTACGTGGCGCCGCGTCGAGGCGGTTGCGCCGTACGGTGCTTGTGTTAACGTTAATACCAATTCATACAAATTCTTGTGCTGAGGCGCCGCCGCGACGTAATATAAATTACCTAGCTGTAAAGTTTTATACGTTAAGGAAACTTTTCATCTAAATAAATAAGACCCACCTTTTTATTGCAGAAATCGCATTGCGTAGACCTATGGAAGTGCGTTCGCACAAAGTCATGCGTGGCTCGCACCGGCTTGGGGGGTGCGGGGGGCGCATCACGCGGCGCGCGGGGGGTGCGGGGGGCTCCCCCGCGCAGCTCCCCCTCCCACTCCCACCACACTAGCGCGTCGCCGAAGCATAGGCATGGCTCGAAGCCCGCATGGGAGGAGAGCTTGTGGCTTTTGCTGGAATATTGAACTAGTTTTAGTTCTTTGATGGCAATAGCAGTCTATCAAATCTCTAATGGCATTTTTAAGATTTTTCATTGAAACAAGGGTATTTCTAGTGCTTGCATTAAAGTCAATCTGTTCCTGGGACGTCGAACTTGGTCTACTCGTATAGACACAAACACATTCCGAAAATATATTTTAATGATCGCACCGAATTTCGCCCGGATCAAGACTAGCGAAAAGGCATCGAAAGTATCAGAAGTTCGTGTGATTATTATAGTTAATTGAAATGTAAAAGTAAAATGTGTTTTACCTGAACTTGATGTCAACATCAGGAGGTAGAAACTGGTATCTCTTCATATGATGAGGAACTGTCGAATCTTGACACTCCGCTAGCAGCGCCGCAAGCGGAATATTTAAATAACCTAATAAAATTTCTTCTTTCTCCCCCGCTACCGTAGCCCATACATTTAAATTCAAATATTTATGATTCTCGTTTAATTTAAACTCCGTCTCCTCATCGAAAGGAATTATTGGTTTCAAAGGTATACTCTTGGTCCAAAACATTTGGCATATCTCTACGTGTTCGCACTGCCTTGGTCCTCCCGTTTCGAATACCTGTTCTTCTTCTTCTAATACATCTCCTTTCTCAGTTACTTTGCATTCTGAGGAGTCTGTTCGGATGATGGGTATGTCGGGGTGTTTGACAGTTTTGTTGACAGCTGTCACCTGTCTGAGGGGGGTGCTGGCTCCTGAAGCAGGTGGCGTACTGCCCGCTGAAGAGTCGGAAGACTTATTTTCTACGGAACACCGGCGCTTGCGCAGGCCGAAGTTGCTGGGGGACTGGTCGGTTGACTTTGGCCTGACCGGTTCGGTCTTAGGTTTCGGTTGTGGTTCAGTCTCTATTTGCGGTTCGGGTGATTTGGCTGGGGAGGATTCTGAGTCCTGGAAACAAAAGATTTTTATTAAATTATATGTTGTGTAAGACAGTGTGACTTGTAGTGTGTACCAGGAGGATACAAGATACATAACCAGTAAAAAATAAGGTACTTAACTTTACACTGTGCGAATGAAATGAAATAGGTAAGGTTTGAGTTGATTGGCTCTATAAAGTATCATGTAAGTCCAAAGAAGTGTATGTCATGTATGAATATTATAGCAATTTCAAATTCGATGTCCATTGTCTCACTCTCTTTAGTCGGACAGGCGAGGGGCTCGAAAAGAGGCTTTGCCCTATCGGTAGATTTTGCTAATGAGATTGTTAGTAGGTACTAATTGTACAAAGATTTGCTTATTTTTATACTGTATTTTGGCTGTAACCTGTTGTGTACATCTAATGAAATAAAATAACACTGCTATGAAAATACCTGTAAATTACTCCTAGAAGCGGCCGCCCTCATGCCTTGCAGCCTAACCCCCTCCATGACCTCAGAAACGCGTCGGAACGTGAAGTTGGGCCGCACGCGTCTCGGCTCCGTCGCGGGCTCGTCCCGGCGCGCGCTCCCGCCCGACCCACCGCGGCGCACGCGCACGGTCACCGCGCGACGGTCCACGCAGCGGAGGAGCTTGCCCACCTGGATGTATGGAATTGTTTTTATTTGTTTCTTGAATATTAAATGATAATGACACAAAACAATTAGGATTAAAAATACTTTTACACGACCTTAACATCTGATTAATGAAACAATGTTGCGATTACTTAATGGTGGCGAACATTTATGGTAGTTCCTTGAGGAGTTTCATATACATTTGCTACATTATTGACAGGCTTGTTGTCAATCGCCAGTACTACGTAGTCTCTACTTAAGTCAGCGCTGTGGGCCGACGACCAGGGGCACCACGGTTTCAACTAGCACCACGTCCAAGCCATAATGAATAATAGTAGTGGATCTAGGAGACTCCCTTGAAGTACTCCATTATTGTGAATACCTGTACTAGTCAGTGTGGGGCTAGCGCAGCAGGCTAGTGACATGTGTACAACGATATCTACTAGCATCACACCCAATTGGGCAACTCTATGAACATTTGCCTGTCAGGTGCTAAATTATTCACGGGATAGTTATCAATCGCCAGTATGACGTCATTTCTCCTGAGGTCGGCATTGTGCTTACTAGCACCATGCTTACTCATTATACAATATTAGACCTATCACAGTACCTTGAGGTACTCCATAATTGTTAATATTTGTGCTACATTGTTGACGGGCTTGTTATCAATCGCCAATACGACGTCGTCTCTCCTTAGGTCAGCGCGATAGGCCGGTGACATGGGCACCACGGTATTTACTAGCACCACGCCCACTCATTATACAATAGTGGGCCTATCATAGTACCTTGAGGTATTCCAGATTGTTAAAACCTGTGCTACATTATTGTCAGTCTTGTTGTCAATCGCCAGTATGACGTCGTCTCTTCTCAGGTCGGCGACATGGACACCGTGATATCTACTAACACCACGCCCACTCATAATACAATATTGGACCTATCATAGTACCTTGAGTAGTTCCATAATTGTTAATACCTGTGCTACATTGTTGACGGGCTTGTTGTCAATCGCAAGTACTACGTCGTCTCGCCTTAGGTCAGCGCGATAGGCCGGCGACATGGGCACCACGGTATCTACTAGCACCACGCCCACTCCTTGGCAGCACACTAAGCCGAGCGGGCCCGAAACCGCGGGGAGAACTATGTCTAATACTAACACCCCGCGCCGTAGGGATACCTGGAACAATTAATAAATAATCAATAAATATGCACCGGTCATCACACCAATTGTCTGGTTTCGAAGTAAGGAATTGTTTTCCTGTCCTTGTGTTATGAAGTACCAGACAACGATTATGACGGGGGCGTCTCCTATAAATACTAAAATATTTAGAGATGACATAAGAAACCAAAAATTGCGCACGGGCGGGACTCGAACCAGCATCTTACTGGCTTACCGGGCCAACTGCTCTTCCAATTGAGCTACCGTGCTGTCGGTCCGACCGCGCGAAATTCTTGGTCTCTTAGGAATACGTCATTGCGTGACGTTAGCGCCATCTACCCGTCTGCTGTTGCATAATTGCTGTTGCATAAACATATGTTGAATTCAAATATGACACTGAGTGTTAAGAATCATTCTAAACCATAATACTAAAATACATAAAATATCCATGACTTGTTTTCTTTACTTGCGAGATTCAAATCCGCGTACAACCATGCTACTTATAGGGTTGGAATATACCCACCCATCCATGAGAGTCAACAGCCAACGCCGCCCGAACAGTCCCGGCCTGCCCCGGCCACTGCAGTCTGGTAACCTCCACCAGTCGCACGGTCAGTCGTCCGTGCGGAGTCGGCCCATCTTCGCCTTCTGTACTACCCGGCTCCGATTTAGGGAAGAATGGTTTATATCTGAAAAAGAGTAAACAGTATTTCCACGGTTAAAAAAAATATCCATGACGTCATAATTTGAGATCGATTTTAGCGATTTGTTTGATCATAAATTTTACTGGAGACTTTTACGAAAAGAAAATTTAAAACCTCGGCCTCGTACAAAGTCACAGGGACTTAGTTTGAAATAATCATAAACTACGACTGAATACACAGTGCATAGATACGACAAGTATTAGAGAACTTACGTCATAAGATATTTTTATCGATTCCTTTAATTCCATTTGGAGTAAGCAAACAAGATATGAATCAAACTGTACATATTTGAAAGAAATGGAAGTTAGAAGCGCGTTACAACGCGCTCTAATTTAGTAAATTGGGGAGTTGACGTCACAAATCAATTGATATAGTTTAATGGCCTAGCTAAACGCGATTCTTCCATTATCTTTTTATCCATACATAAGTCAAGTAACTTTCTATTACTATGAATAAGAAAAGGTATATTTTTGGCCACAGTGCTATAGAGATAAAAAAACGACATTTTAGGTGCCTGCCATGGGACTGGTAACTAATCTATACTAATATTATAAAGCTGAAGAGTTTGTTTGTTTGTTTGTTTGAACGCTAATGCGTTAATATTAATATATTAGGAACAACTAGACCAATTTTAAAAAATGAGTTGCATAGCTTAACCTTTGTTTAAAAACGTAAGTGTTTTTAGTATAAACACAATCTGTAATGGTGGGACCGGTCGTAGACCAATAGCGACGACCCCTTCATAAATATTTGACATAATTTTACATAGTAGCCTTTAATAATTGTTTCAATAAACAAATGATCAAACAAAAAACCTTTATTTAATACTCTGTGCTATAAACCATCACACTACGACGGAAGGGAGGGAGCAAACTCAAAACGTGCGGACGAAGTCGCGAGGGACTGCTAGTAAACAAAATATGAACTGTACTCACCGAATCTTATAGTTAGGAAGTGTATGCCTCTGCGCGACCGCTCTCCTGATGTGAGCGGCCACCAACGAGGCCAGTCTAGGCTTGAGCTGCCGTCCCTGGAAGCGGCCTCGCACTCGGAGGTCTAACTTCGGTGGCGACTCGAAGGCGAGCGCCCAGTGTGTGTACGGCGTTCTTCTGAACATCACGCGGACTGTGCCGCTGATGCTCTCAACTGAAAAGGCCAAACGCAAGTTAAGACGCTATTAGCACGGTAATATCTATAGTCTATTCGTTCTGTGTACAGTCTATACTACTGTGGAAACTAAATTAAAGGAAGGAGTTTCCTATGTTTTATAAAAAAAAAACTAAAGCTAGCTTAAAATCTCTTGTTCAGACGCTGCAGCAGTTGAAAAAAAAAACTAATTGTATTTTTTTAATAGCACTCCGTGAATCGGGTGGTTGTAGTGGTTAAGGGCTTTTGTTCGTTGTGGCTTTCATATTTGCTATAAATAAAGAGTTTTTTAGCATGACAAGTGCCACCTTAATTATCTTACACAGAGAGCACTCATACACGTCCCAGCATAGACCCTATACAGCAATTAAGGGGTAATGCTGAGAAGAAACTGCGCTTACCCTTCTAAGATCTCATCAATAGCCTTACTGACCTGTAATAGATATGTTAGCGATCTTCCCCAGCAGCATGACTGCATCCACATCAATCCTGAAGTTGCCGTCGTAAGCCAAGTCGAAGCGAAGATCAAGAGACCGGAGCCTCGCACCATCATCCTCCAACTCCCCGCTTAAGAGACGAAGGTTCGTAATTATTGGAAACTCTGAACCCACTTCGAGTGAACGCAGCTGGAAAATAATAGAAATATTGCAGTTGAAATCAAAAGCGGTGAGATTTTCCTACATGCTCAAAATGAGCGTTTATATACGCGATACGATTTTGCGATCATAATTATTTAATTATACTGGTATTGGTATTATACAACACGCTTTATTATGATTTAGAGAACGAAGCCTGGAGCACTGGTAAGATTTTCTCTGATGAAGGTGAATTTTACTGCCCCTGCGCTATGCTCAGCCAACCTGTACTGGTGCTGATAACTTATGGTGCTGACAGTTATGGTGCTGATAACTTTTCAACTCAACACCGCATAAGTACATCGGGTGCAACATCAGGCGCGCGGGCGACATACGTCCTAATCGTTTATAGTTCATGTGTGCAAGCTTTTGCCAATATTTGCTAATATAATAATTAATATAATTATTCATCTTTTTTAATCCAATATCTTTATATTTGTCAGACGCCCCGCACCCCTCGCATACCTCAATAAAAAATGAGTGGCGCGCGCCTTCGTGATTTCGTGAATGCCACTATCTATAAAGACCACTGAATTATCTATTCAGTGATAAAGAAGACTACGTTTACAAACTCACAGTAAGCGACTCGAAGATCTTTCCCGAAGAAGACTTAGCGAGCAGTTCTGACAGTTCCGTGGCCATGCGCCTACGCAGCCACCGAGTGTCTGCCGTGCTCTGTTGGAAGATGAACTGCAGCATCGCGTTCAGAGCGCCTTCTGGGGTACAACCGGCACCACGGGTCAACTCGTTCAATATCTCCTGAAAATTCATTAATTAGTTCATTAGCCGATACGAAATCTTAAATGTAACTGTAACAAATAAATAACTAATTAATAATAATAAGTCATAGTGAACAGGCTTTTTCTGAGTGAGTACATACGCTCCATCTCTCTCTTAGCCCAATCTGGTCTAGTCTAAGGTCAAGAGCAAACACATTTCGAATTAAAAAAACACTGGTTAAAGAAACAGCAACATGGTATTTATAGGTAAACCGCTTCATTGAGACTTCGCCTGCGGGGTACAGGGGTGCGGGCGGAAAGACGAGAGCGGGGAATGTAAGGGGTGCGGGCGGCGGTGATACACAAGAGACGAAATTTGCCGTGACAGTTCTTTAGATATGTGACGTCAGTGGTCACAATAGTTGTCGTCAGTGTCGACACTTTATAAACATTACATAACATATTGGAAAAAAATATTCGATTCAATACAATTACACCAATAAGAGTGAATTAATTCTAAATATTACTTATTTAATTCTAAATTTATTTATTGATCAAAATCGTGGATTTTGATCAATAAATAAAATGGGATTTTAAAATAAGATAGATTTTTTGGCAAAATTAAAAACTTCAAATAACATTCCCTGGTAACTTTTGCGACTGTTTTGTTTGAGTGTATTATCGAGTTTAGTTTATATTCCACTGAGTTTAGATATATATTTTATTATATAATATTCGTATATATTTAGAGCATTTATTTAAACACTGTTATTTAACAGTGTTCAAACGGTGAACTTAATGCTAGAATGATGTAAAAGAGAATTTAAAAAAAACACGACAAAAATACAATAATATAGATTTTGTGTCCGAATATACTGCGACTCATCTTCAGACTTCAGTCAGACAGTATTCTCTTGTGTAACTTCTGTCAAAGCGTCCGCAACTGTCAACAGATGCTATCGCTACCTGTGTAGCGAGCGTACTGAATTTTGAAAAGAATGTGCCTGCCGCCCGCACCTCTCACAAGCCCCGCTCTCGCCTCCCCCCGCGCCCCTGTACCCCGCAGGCGAGGTCTCAATTTCGCGGTTTACCTATAGTTCATAAGTTTACAAGAGTTTTATTTGCAATAACTGTGCTTATTATTTAATTATGACTGTCTGAAATGAAAGTCTGCAATAAAATACGGTATGTCAAAGTGCTGAAATCCTCAAAATTAATGATACGGATCAGCCATTAGTGAGTTACGTGCAACATTAATTCGTAAATGCCTATTTATGCTGTCTGTAAGTAACAATTAACATTCAGTTTCAATTTTGCGTAAATTACGTAATTATGTAATGAACACGATTGTGTATTCCAATTCCAAGGTTCTCAGGAAATTAGGGATTATAATAAAGGTTTGTAGAGGAACTACGCAGCATGCTAAGATAGAATCTGCGAGTATAAGAATTAAATTTAAGGACTTGCAAACATTTCTTAGGATCGTCATTTGATATTAAAAGTGTTTTGTTTATGAAATTAATATCTAGTAAGTTGAGGATCTCGCAAACAAACATTTGTATCGTTGACACGTCAACGTCATTTGTATAAGAATTCGTCCGCACCCGTGGACGGACTCGCTACGATAACGTTACGAGGTCGGTCGATTGAAGTTCATGCTTGCCTGCGGGGCAATACATTTCAATCACTACTTCAGGAGAATGGATGGTGTACGCGAAGCCTTACTTCATACATACACAGACCATAGAGTTTTATATTTGACTAGCGGCCCGTCAGCGACTTCGTACGCACGTTTTAGTTTTACTCCGTTCCCATAGATCGTAGCAAAAATATTTTTAAGCCTCTAAGCATTAAACTAATTAAATGGCCTACCCCGATAAATTCACTATTTAACAATGTATCTATTTTATAACCGGACCAATAGTTCATGTGATTAGCGCCTTCAACCAAACAAACAATAACATCAGTTTTTAAATTATAGACAAATGTTATACTTTGTGTAGACTCAACACGTAGCCCGGTCTTTAATCTGGTGAAACTTACACGGGGATATTATCTTTTTATTTACAACGTTATGAAAATACTTTACGCCTTTCTTCAATCGTATATTTCTTTCGGGTGCTAAAAAGACCAGGCTACTCTGTGCGCTTACACAGCATCATGCCACTTATCATATAGGCAGCAGCAAATTCCCTCAAGTCTTCTCCCGCTACCTTAAGAACGTTTGAACTTGAGCTTTGTTTGAATTCAAAGGGAAAATTATATGTAGGGATCTACCCCATCATCATCATCATCAACACCCAAGGCCGTCCACTGTTTAACATAGGCCCCCACGAAAAATTTGCAGAAAAGTTCCAGGTCGGATACCCATCGACCGCAGGAACAGCGTTGAATGTCCACCAACAATATGAACAAACGATCTGCATACTACACTGGACACAGACCGCTAGATACCTACCCTGTTTCAACACAAAACAAACATTCTTTACTATTTTAAGCTTAGATTATGTATCCTGTAGATTTGACACATATTTAAAATTGACAAGTTAGAAAGTGATGGCTGTATACAAAAGTACTTAAGAGTGAGAGAGACGCAGATATTGTTTTTTGTCCTTATCACCGTTCATAGGTAATTTCTGCCTGCCACAATTTAAAAATAATGGCAGACATTTGACGTCTATGCGAAAAATACAATAAAATTGCAAATTTAAAATAAATTTTGTGCAAGTGAAGTGTTTTGTGGATTACGGAGTGATTGTTTTACTTACTCAACATGGTAAATTGTTGTGTGCTTGGATGTAAAAGCCGTACTGAGCGTAAATATGAAAACATAACATTTCACACGTAAGTAAGCCTCATTTATATTGTTCCTTTATGTTTTACCTGCATCGAAGTGCATTAATCTTAAATCCTATAAAAGAACATACATAATAGTGGAAAAAAGTAGTGAATTATCAATCGAATTGTAAAATATTTTTGTATTATTACCTGACCAAATATAAAAGGTCGTCTATGGCTCAACTCTGTGGGTTATGGCTTTTACGGTAGCCATTTTGTTAGTATTTTAAATTTTGCTGGGTTATCGTTACCTTTAGGGATACCACAATACAAAGGGTAAAAGTTCTCGATTTAAGGGTAATTTACAATCGACTAATTTTTAAAATCGTATATGTATTTTAATTGCTGGAGGAACATTACATGCGTTGTAGTGATCATTATTATTTGAACTAATTATGATTTGTGTTCATTTATATAGATTTCCAAAAGACGAGACGGTACTAAAGGTTTGGATTGCAGCGACTGGACGGCAAAACTGGCAGTCTACCAAGCACACTCGCATGTGTTCTATCCATTTTAAAACCGAATGCTTTCAGAAAAAGCAACGGATAACTTATTTGGCAAATATTTGAATGTCCGCAACAAATTTATGTTGCGTATTTATGTTATTATTTAATAAACTTACATCATTTAACGGCCCATAAAAGTTATTTGTTGACTATTTTATTTAAACTTTATTGCTCTGTAAGTTGTATAATTGGCGGACTTATTCTGTTCTATGACGTTAAAAATCCTATTTCCTTCTTAAACATTTTTTTGTACACAATTTTTGTTTTATCCCTATGTTAATATTTTTTTGTACAAATAAATAAAGATTTTGACTGTAAAATTAAGTATTTATTGTAATTAAGGTTACTAGTGTATTATATAGGTGGGGAGTAAATTTTTATGAACATGGCCACCCCAAAATACGTAAGTACTTTATATCTGTCTCATACGGGTGAACGCGGCTGTCAAGTCTATATTATACTTCGTCTAAGATTTTAAGGAATAAAATCTCTTCTCGAGAGCAAAATTAATAACAAACATGTGTCAAAACATTGTGTCTCAGATATGTCAAATGATTGTAAAAATGATATAAAAATTATTTTAAGCATAAGCACTAAAGAGTATTTATATTAACTTTGAAGCCAATCATCCCCAAAATAACTTTGTACCCCTTTTTAACCCCGTTACAAGATAAATTTTAATAAAATTTGATACACAATTTTCGTTAATATTTTTAAAGAATGTTTATGCAAAATTTGAAGTAGATCAGACCAAGGAATCTCATTTTCCCATACAAACTTTGCACCCCTTTTTCAACCCCTTAGGGGTGAAATTTCAGAAAATCCCTTCTTATCGGATCCCTTCGTCATACAAAGAACACACCCTCCAAGTTTCAGGTCTCTACGATCAGCGGTTTAGGCTGTGCGTTGATCCATCAGTCAGTGAATCATTCAGGACAAAGCATTTTATAATAATAGATTACGCACAATTTAGGGCACGTCATTAAAACGCTTTATTTGGGGCAGCCTGGTTTTCTTCAAATGACGGACGGGCGATAATGAAGGGTTATCAACACCTATTCAAATAGGGTGGCGAATAGGAACTTTGTAGCTTTCATTTATTTATATTAGGTTCCGATTCACCAAAAATCTTGAGCAACTACAAGAAACAGCATGAACTTCCAATTGATTACAATATTTTTTGAATAAGTACTGTTCGGTGTAATTTTTACTCCTAAAGACGACACAAGCTTCGTCGTCGTAAAACTGTATAAAATATACGAACTAGGTAAAGGGTATAAAAATACCTTTGATTTCTTTTAACCGGTAACTTGATATTGTAAGGGAATAATAAAACGTTGCCAGCCCTATTCCCGATTAATGTTTACGTAGGACGAAGCAAGAAAAGAAAGGCCCTTGGATAAACAGCGGTTGAATACCTACAATGTTGTTTTGTGTAATCAGCGAGTCGCGAATGGGCAATCCATCTTCAATCAGACGGAACAATGACGATCACATCTAATTTTCTTCATGGTAATAAATAGTATTTTTGGTGTTTGTGATGCTTCTTTTATGCCCTCTACAGGTTGATACCACCTAAGCTTTTGCTGGTAGCTTTCTATGAATGGTGTTAGTAGAAACTTTCCGAATGCCATACAATAGGCAAGGCGAAAGATTTTGAAATCCTTTTCCGTAATGCAGATAACCATCTACTGTTTACAACAAAACCTTTATTTCGGTAATAAATTTAAGATTTTGGAAAATTAAAGCCATTTTTATAATCATTTTTAAATATTGCGCGAAAACAGCTCGCCATGTCATGGCGTCGTATGTGACGTCATACTTACGTAAACGTGAAATTTGTTTACGCGCAGCTAGACAGCAAAGTAAACAAACACTGCGTATTTTTTGTGTTAAAAATGAATTCTAAAGTTTATAAGTGGTGTGCAGTGCCTCAGTGCAAAAATACATCAATAACGACACCCAACAAATTTCACGTTTACGTAAGTATGACGTCACATACGACGCCATGACACGGCGAGCTGTTTTCGCGCAATATTTAAAAATGATTATAAAAATGGCTTTAAATTTCCAAAATCTTAAATTTATTACCGAAATAAAGGTTTTGTTGTAAACAGTAGATGGTTATCTGCATTACGGAAGAGGATTTCAAAATCTTTCGCCTTGCCTATTGACAAAGAAACTGACAGCAATCGAATAATGATGATTACCTAGCCCGGGTCTGCGCAAGTAGCCCTAATAGAAAAATATTCAGTTTCAAACTAGCTTGTACAGATACCTACATATCATTCCTATCAAACTGTAGTTTTACCGTTTTACTAACTTGAATAAATTGTGGTCATTGCCTATATCAGTCAAAGACATAGTTGCTTACCCCTCCCGGTTGAAACGATCAATAACGACGATCATAAAGCTACGAAATATTGGTAGAGAATATTAAATTCGTAGACGTATACCTACCTACCTAAAACGTCTGCCTATTTAATAACATTACATGGCGTAGTTATTCTTGCCGGATGAATATGAATTCGGTTAGAAGGCCTCCTACGAAAAAAATAAACGCGTCATACTCGCTCGTTATTCTTCCGATAAAACATACAATCAACACAATATTATAAAAAGACACTACGGAATATCAAATTCCTCGACACAATCATCATAGTAGGCCTACAATATATTCTCAGCTTTTTCGTATCCCATCTCCATTCCTGCGAGAAATAAAAAGAGATACATTTGTGATAGCACTAAAAGGGGTTGACGCTCTGCGAGCCCTCGTAATGGCATTACATATGAATAAAGGAAAAAGCCACGGGAAAGAAAAAAGCCTCGGGGATATGTTGGAAGCCGACGCGCTCTAAAGAAAACCGAACTGTATTATGGTGTCGAGCCAAGATAGCGAAATTCAACAAGTGGTCATAAAGTAGGGTAGACAATTTGCTTCATATACTTATTGTGTGGTTTTTTATGTATTTTTGTCTAGCTTTCCTTATAACGCGTGAGTATTTTCCTTGACGATTAAGCATCAATTCTTCTTTATATTGCTTTATATTTTCATGGTCATTATTATTAGAATATTGGAAACTCACCAATAAGGGGTACCTAATAGTACCTAACCCAACCTACTATAACCTAAAGTATCCGTCAAGCTACATATTCTACTCGTACTAATGGCCCGTCTTTGTTTGAATGAATAGAGCACGATGACATTAACCATACGTACTCTATAACGTAACCTTTATGGGCTGACAATGAACGCCGCTGTTTTCCGCTTCCTCGGTGTAACTCAACTTCGAAATGGATGTAATTGGTAACCAAACCGATGATGCAGTGAATTGGAACGTATGTGTGATGCCTATATATTCTATACATAGACCTAAAGTCTTGTAAGCAGACGAACAAAGCTCTATCATCAAAACCTTTTTTTTTTGGACAAGATCAAGGATCACAGCCAACGGATGAAGTTATTGATATTTTTTTTGCTAGCTGCTAAGGCCCAATTGCACCCTCTTAAAGCATATCATTTTTTTCTACAAGGTGTTTAGAAACAGTGATCAAGAATGAAGGGAGCTACTCAGAATTAGTAACTTAACAACTTTCTCCTATAAACATGGGTCCAAACACTGAATAGATAAATAAAGGTGCTGAGAGCTCATGCATATGCTCACAACTAGTTCACCTGTGCTGCACTGACCGGGGCATTTCTAACCTTTATTTATCTATTCAGTGGGTCCAAATATGCAAAAAATATATCGACTCTCCATAGAAATTAGAAGGTTCACGTTACCGATTTAGTACGGGAAATCATTTTTTTTGCGTTATTCGACCTATGTTTCTAGGAGACAGTTGTTAAGTTACTGATTCTGAGTAGCTCCCTTCATTCTTTACCCGTTGTTTTGAAACACCTTGTATAAAAAACTTCAAATAGCTATTAACTTAACATCAAAAAAGCGTGACTGGCGGTTATAGGATAAAGTAAAATGATGCAACGTATGGTAAATGTTATCTAATTCCCTTACCGGTGGTAATGTGACAGGAGTGCAGACGTCATCCTTGACGGGCATCTTCTTCTCAAACGGCCTGAAGACGTAGACGAGGAAAGCGAGCGGCACAGCCAGCGCTGAGGCAGCGCCGAACAGCGCGGCCAGGAGTAGCCAGGTCCAGTCCGGCATTGTCGCTAATTTTATTTACTGAAATATACTTTTGGAATCAGTTTCACAATTTTTTTTGAATAAAAATAAAACAATAAAAAATTCTACGATGTATGGTATACATGGTGTGGTCTATTGTGGTCCATAATTTAGTATCAATCATTTTACCTTAAATAAGTGGATAGCCTATTTAAAATACTCCTGCACTTATCCACGCTGAGCCTACGTGGTGGATATATTACACCACCCCTTAGTAAGTCTTATAATTGTGAACTGGGACAGTTTTGTCTATTTATGGAATGTCTAAAGGTGAAGCAGAAGATATGGGAGTAACCAGTTTCTGCGAATATCCCTCACCGCAAACATATTTCGGCCAGCCATTACGACCCCTGTCATGTTGTAGTGTTACAAATCTAAGTTACATAAGCGCGGCTGTGTGCCCCCGAAATGTAGCTAGATATTATTTATGTAATGTGTGCTCGTGTTCTTATCTACCATACCAGAGCCTGGAAATTATACTTATATGTCTGCTATGTAATATGTTAGTAGAGTCTGAGAAATGTGATATAAATGTTTCAACACACAAATTTTTCTACTGTAGTTGGGTTTACTAGAGCCAGATTTCTATTCTTTGTCATTATGTGTTTGCCTTCAATGATCTTTAGTATGCCTTTAATGATCTTTCTTTAGTATACCATAATAGCTAAATATTCTGATGACGTGAGTGGATACAATGGGTAATGGTTATTCGACCAAGGGTTTATGTTGACATTTTAAACCCTTTTCTATTCAATCTAAGGCCTTTACGTATAAATAGTTTGACACAAAGTAGTTTCCATAAAGGGGCTCTACACGAGCATTACAAAGTTTTCGTGACGAGTAGTATCGGATCAGTAAATAGTAAATATCCGTGTGTCAAAAGTAATTGAAGGATACAAAGGGTCGGATTTCAAGGGGATGGACTAATCCGATTTAGCACGGGTGACAAGGGGTTAAATTGCAGGAAACCTCCTTTCGCATAAAATTGAGTTATATTGCCCTATTTGCGTAAACGCTTTGAACGGCCTAACCTTTTAGCCATGTGGTTAAGACTTTGCATTTCTGTGATATAAAGTTAATAACATAAACCAGCAGGCTAATGGTATCCTCGTGTAATGTGAATTCTAAGTCTAGGTATATCATGCTCTTTAAACTCTTAGAAGCGTTGCTACAATTAATGCTAACGTATTGTAGAAGTATCATCAGTATTCATCAGCTTGCGTGTCCATATTACCAAATTGGTCATACTTTTTGCGATGCGATGCACGCACATTCCTAACACTAGCATGTAGGAAACAGTAAACAGTCAAAAATCATGGACGAGCCAATCAAACCATGCGGAAACTATGTATAACACTACTAACTGAATGCTATTATTCAGTCCATACTAGTAAAACGTTCATGCTCCAACAACAGTAACGGGCCTACAAATCGTGTTTGGGTGGTATGTCGCGTGCGGCATTTAGGAGGTTAAGGGGGGAGGGGTCATGTAGGATGTGCCAGTTCATGCATTCGGTCGTCGAGGGTGCACTAGTGCATTATGCCACGGTGCCTAGGCAACGGGCTAATTGGGTATTTGGTTTGTTGCCAATAGCAGCATCTATTTCTCTTTAGAATAGAATGGTAAGGGACATCTTTAGAATAAAACATCTTTATCTCAAAATGTTGGTCATTTGAATTTAGGTCCGAGTCGAATTGTTTACTGTTATTATTACTTACTGGCATTACTACAACAATCCAAAGTGGGTAATAAAAATCTGTTACAAATCAATAAACTTTGCTTTCAAGAATAATAACAGCCTTATATGATGATCATATTATCAAAATTGACCTAGTGACATAGAAAACGGTGAAACAGGTGTATATACCCTATGAATTTATTACTGACCAATATAACAAAGCTAACGTTACGAAAAGAGAGTCATTCATTAGGTATCTAACCTTTTATTTCCTTCATATAATTATGAATTTACGATTTATTCAGTACATTCAGTCAAATGGAATAGCATTCCTACCTAAAATGCTAATTACTCGTAGGTACTTAACTGAATCATCTAGAACTAAGAACTTAGGTAGGCAGGAATAACCGCTTTAATTGAGTTGAGAATTTGAAACTGATCTCGAATGAAGATTTAGGCGTCTTCATAATTCATACTAATAATATAGTTGTGTTCTGGCTTTAATTATGGTTAGAAGCATACGGAGCTGGTTACCAACACACGTCGGTGTTTATCCAGGCGGATCAGCCGGGATTATCACAGTATTCACGGTATAGTACGAATGTAGGCCAAGTGAGACGGCGGGGAAGATTACATCAAAAACAATGGAACACGTGCCGACGAATGCAATTATAACGAACAACTTTTGTGTGTGAGGATGTGATAAAACTCATCTTGTTTTATTTGCCAGGCGTGATAAGGTTTTGATGTTGAGAGATGCCTTCAAAAGGATCTAAAATGTTGTTGCTCATTACGGGACTGCATAGAAATGCTGGATGAATAGCACACAAAAAGAACATTAACTGATGAATAACTAATAACTACACTACGAAGCAATTAGCGGCACGCTAGACATGTTGTATATTAATAAAACACAACCTATAAGCCGTACAAATGTATTTTATACCCTTCTTGTGTCACATGACCTATTATGGAACTCTTACATCGCTTTAAATAGTTACCATACCAGCCAGACATATATTTATCTATTCAGTGCAAATATACCAGATAAAAAACAAGAAATTAAAGTAAATTCTTCATACGATCCCCAGAGATGTTGCAAGCCATTTGAAGCAAGGAAGATTTTACTACGGCCACAAAAAGCGGACAAACGCGCCTTTGGGGGAAATTGCCAATAAACCGCTCTGGGGCAGTTGGCTGGTGGGCTTTTATTGTTAGTCTTCAATTAAAATTTAAGACCGATAGTAAATGTCAAAGGGATTGTGGCAACCTATTTGCCACAACCGTTTTGATGCATATTCACATTTTACTTTTTCTGACATTTGTCAACTATCATTACTCTTTTATTTCCTTCCTTCATTGTCTTCTACTGTCTTCTATATTTTTGATACGCATTTTACTGTACATATTCGTTTTATATAAATATATCTTTCATCATACATATCTTCGAGTGTTCTTCCTACATCTACCACGCAATCCATACAATTCGATTATGTGGCGGGGCTTAAACTAGCTCCCCACATATTGGTGACCCGCGACAAAGAAAACACGCCAACCAGCTTCTGGAAATAAACAGCAACCCAGCAGTCTTCAGCACGCCAGCGCACCAGCCCTAAGGATACCATCGCAGACCGCACCAGATCTACCTGGTTCCGCAGCTGCCTCACCCAGCTCTTCTTCATCTCGCCGTGGACTTTGACACGCTGCTATCCCAACTCGACGAGGATACTGCACACGCTCATCCCGGTTTTCCGTGGAGACTGGGCTCATCCGCACGCACCGAGGACTTGACACGCCGCTATCCCAGCTCGACGTGGACACTGCGCATGCTCATCCCGGCTCGCCGTGTGGACCTAGAAACACTGGCACTAGCAACTCGCCGCGCGCTGACTGCTGAACTGCAGACCTTTCCTGCTCATCGAACCTCCGGTTCTTCGGAGGGGGGTAATGTGGCAACCTATTTGCCACAACCGTTTTGATGCATATTCACATTTTACTTTTTCTGACATTTGTCAACTATCATTACTCTTTTATTTCCTTCCTTCATTGTCTTCTACTGTCTTCTATATTTTTGATACGCATTTTACTGTACATATTCGTTTTATATAAATATATCTTTCATCATACATATCTTCGAGTGTTCTTCCTACATCTACCACGCAATCCATACAATTCGATTATGTGGCGGGGCTTAAACTAGCTCCCCACAGGATTAATAATATGAGCAAGTAATTTGATATCCTAAGACATAATCTACATTTATATTACATATATACATACACACATACCATCTGTGGTTTTGGTTTGCTGACATTTAAAACTTGCACACTGAAGTTATAATGCAAAGATTTTAATTTTAATTCCAAACATTGCTTCTTTTAGATTTGTCTTAACATTAAAGTCTTCCACATAATATAGATTTACTTTACGTTGAAGTCGAGCCAAATTAACCGACAAGCGTTCCGGCGTAAAGTTATTTACAATATACCGTACCGCTTTATATAAATACCAGTTCTCTTGTAAATAGGAGCAGGTAAATAAGTGCCCACTTCCATAAATAATTTAAATTAGGATTCGAGGGATCAAACGAGTCGGCGCCGTGACGAGGATTCGGATATCGGAGACGTCCTCTAGGCAGATGGAGATAACAAATCCCGGCATTCACGGCTCATTTAAAATTACAGAGCTTCGACATACAAAATCTGCACATTAACAACCTGAAAGTAGTTTTTAATGATTATATTTTGAGTTGAATTTATATTACTTTATAATTTGGTGTCTATTACAAACTTAAGTTAGCGTTAATATGCTATTCGGTTTAACTCTTTCATGGACAGTAACCGCCTATAAGCGTGATAACAATAAAATGTATATTTTGTGTTCGCTGTTCGCAAAAGTGTTAAATAAACTATATTTTTTGGAGTGACCCATTATTGTGTGGAGATAACTTTTCACACCATAGATACAGCTACTTTAGTAAATAGGTAGTGAGATGATGGGGTCAAAAACTGCGCTAATTTGTAAAGCTCAACTGAATATGACAGACAACGGTGTATATCTAAAGAGTGACATTGAAAGTTTTGCTTTCGAACAACAACATAGTCAGTTTGAAACAATAGCCATGCCTCGTGGCATATTGTCGCGAAGTGACAACAAAACAACGTGTCGAGTCGACCAAGTGAACAAACTACAATGAACAAATGACACGAAATATCAAGGTGCGACCATTATGCTCTCTTAGCTTCGTCACAAAGAAACTGCTGACGTTGCATTGTTATGCAGAATCACGTACACTCTCACCACAATGAATGTGCATACATGAGGAGAACCGAGAAGATGCAAGGTCGTTGTAACGTAAACGTTGGACATTTTTTATTAGCTGTAGATTTATTTTTTCAGGTAAGGACAGATACATACTGAATGACCTAGGGGGTCAATATATGAACCAAGTGGACCCCGTTGAATGGAAAACGGTCACGCGGTAAACCCAGAAGACCGTGACATGACGAGCTACTGTAGAATAATTGCTCGAAATTGTGGAGGGTGGAGAAAGGGCAGTGAGGGCTTTGCCCTGCAGTGGGACACTACAGACCAAGAGAAGCAGGGAAGAAGTTTCCAGCTGAATGATTTCAATTACAAAATTTTTGAAAGTAAACAAGCTGTTCGTTTCATAGCGAGTTTGTGAAAGAAGACTGTCAAGCACTCAAATTCAAAGGCTTCTGTGATGTGGAGTTTAAACGTCATCTATCTATTTAGGATTCGAGCAGAAACATTTTCCCTCTCTTTTACATAGTCGTTTTCTAATAAATAAGTGTACGAAGCTCAATCATAATTCCTAACGAACAGAACGAACAGAATTTTCTACTCAGAATTTCATTTTCTTTTCTGGACTATCCCAAGCCGATGTAAACGATGAAGATTTAAATTTTATTTGACGTCTTGATTACAATCTCCCCCACTGGGAGACTCCCAGTGGTGTAAATGCAATTAAGCTTGCTCAAAGACAGTACAATAGATATCAGACCAAATTATCTTTCATCAATTTTCAGTTACATTTCAGGATCTATTTATATTAGATATTAGCTATTAACTAGATTGTTCCTAAGCGTTAGAGGTATGAATAATTTATCAGTCCTACCTAACTAGAGTAGCTGTTGGTTTGTTATTCATTGAGTATATACCCTACCTGTCAGAGGCTTTCATTATTGAAATAGCAATACGTTCCTACAATATCTGGTTGTCAATCATGTCTGTTAAAATGATATGGGTAAACTGAAACCTGTCGAATATGGCAGATAGTCGCAAATATAAGACTTTGATGCTCACCAGACAGGTTTTATTTTGTGTCAAAATAATGTTTTTTTTTTAACACCAATCACATACATTGCTCTGATCCCAAAGTTAGTAGCTAATGCACTTGTGTTATGGAAATCAGACACAACGGTGGTATGGTATCAAACAATACTTTGAATAGTTGTATCCCTTTTGTACTTAAATTACTTGAGTATGGCTTTCACGACTATATTCTGTATGGTACAAAATATAAATGAAAAGCCATCTTCCGCGGTAAAATTGGAGACATGAGCTCACGATACTGAACCGGCGCTTAGCACTCTACCTATTACCTAATTAATTACAGACAGACATTGCTCACCACAGAAGTAACTTCGGTGCTGCACACGTTTATAACTTAAGGCTAGTTACTAAGCTATGTACGTACGTACGTGCGACTGAAAGGTGACACAAGGGAGAAGATTATAAGAATATAAAATTCTGATTATAGGGGTGCTCTGCTCGAGTTCCGAAATTCACATCATGCTTTAAACAAACTTAAAACAGCGATAGGCTACATAAACACATACAATAAAAAAGACACAAAAAATGAAATGGTTCTACTACACACAAAGATCACAAAAACAAAAGCGTTTCACACTCATCATATGCTACGCCACTCACCTGCTAACAGATTTGTCTACAATAACTTTATTAACTACTTTAAATCGATAAATACAACAACAATTGACATCAAACTATTAACTCGTTAAATAATTCCAGTTTAAATCGTATATTAGTGTCGATCGGAGACAATCATTTTAACGCTCGCCGGGTCTCCGGCGGCGCTCACGTCCTTACATCACTGACACCTATTGAGGATTTATTATTTTGATAAACCTCAGGCCCGGACTGAGCATGCGCGGGTCTTCGCCAATTGGACCAAAGTTCACGCAAGGTATTGGATAGGTCCTTTACCGAAGGGCGTCGATAACCAACAGCTGTCTTTTGTCTCAATCTGATGAAGCATGCACAATACCTATCGCTAGATGATTAATCACGTTTCTGATTATCATTAATCGTTCTCAAGATGCAGTAGCAAGATTAGTAGAACCTACGGGTATTTTTGAGACAGATGATTTTGGGAATTGGCAGGAATATTCAATGCATAGGACGCTTGCGCGCTTTGCAGATCGATAGCAGCCATTTTCTTTTTCTGTCTACGTACTAGCACCTAGACGCGTAGGTATGCAGATTGACCGTGCCAACTCTAACCACAGCCCAATTGCAACAATGTAAAGCCCTAATTGCAGTAACATCATACTTTCGTCAGAAGAGCATTCGTTCATTCATGAAAGGAAACGAAATTGTTAACTGATTTCAGCATCTCAATAAAGGTTATATTGACTCCGCTCTACGCCAATTAATATTCATATGTCTAAGTGGCACTTTGAAAGCCAAAGGCGGGATGCGCCAAATTTTAATGAGATATTTCACAGGTAATGAGGAGAATATAAAATGATATTTTAATAAGCTTTATAGCTGTGGATGGCTGTAGGGGAGACCTTTTTTCAGCAGTAGACGTCATTTCGCTGATAATAATGATGATATTATCTGTTAATAATTTCAACCCCATGGAAAGCGTTATTAACATCAATATTTGACATATCAAATTGGCCCCCAACGTGTAACAGCTTAGCAACACGTTGGGCGCCACTCAAGATATAACTAAGGAATAAGGATGACGAGCTGAGAGAAATATTTGATTAGTTATATTTATTTTGTGTCTCCTATTTTAAAGTTATGTTTATTTTGTAGACAGCCAGTTGCATGCACCTAATACGTGGACAGATTATGCAGATGCCTATTACGTCGTCTTTATGTTGCCATTTGAAAAGGTTAGGCCATTTGCTGCGCTCTACGCTGGACGGTAGGTACTAATGGTTTTATGAGCGAAGTTCAAATTGATGCACAGGGGGCTTTGACCGTATAAGAGTTGTTTCAACGTGTACTTCTACACGTAAGGATATTTAAAAAGAAGTTACATTGTTGTGAGTTGTGGGAATGAATTTGTTAGTATTTTTTTTATATTTTAATGTTACGGTTATACTCGTAGTGGGGCGATAGGAATATATTAAAACTAAGTAGTTAAAATTAAAATTCGCGGGGAATGCGTTAAGCATACTCCCTTCCCCGGGGAGGTGAATAGTTATGTGGGACTCCCGTCATAGGTATACCCACTAACCGCGCGTTCCTTTATCGCTTGAGTGGCGGTGTGTCGTGGGATAACGGCAAAGCCTTCGACATTCAACATCACCCCCGGCGACTGTCTACGAATGACTGGTGAGGTGAATGACCGGAGGCGGTGAGTTATTCAAAATCGGCAAAGTAGCTAACTAAAATGCCTAACTCAACATCTTGTTTTCATCAGGATCGCACGGTCCTTAAAGTAACGCGAGACTAATATCGACATATCGCTTATACATCGGCAAAACTAAGTTTAAATGTTTAATACAATATGGTGGATAAATTTCAAATAAAACAAGACGGCTACATTAAACAGCGTTAAAGCAGTATCATATTACAGATTGCTTACACCTAATCAGGGCAGCGTGGCGGCTTATAACTTTGTTATTAAACCGGCCATCTTTTGCGCCGCGCGGGCCAACGGACTCATAATAATAACATCACAAACAAAATCAACTTCAATCAACGTTTATTAATACTCACAGCAATAAATAACATATTCGATATATGACACAAATATTATCTCAATGCAACTATACATTATTTTTTCGCTTACAACTACTTATTATGTTATCTCTTTTGTATAATTTCGAGTATTTCAATCTCCATTTATTAGGAACCAAATAATAAAATAATGCCAATTATTATGCGTCTCTTCAGTACGTTTCATGGTAAATCAAATAAATAAAATTTCTCATTCATATACAAATCGTAAATGTTCCAATTATTACACTAGAATCGAGTTATTTATGCGTCGGAGAGAGCGGCTACTCCTGGTAGCACTTTACCTGAAATAAGAAAATAAAATAAAATAGGATGATGAATTGAAAAGATAAATATAAGGAGACTGAATTTTTATCAAGCCAAGTACAAGTTCTAACTAAATCTACATACCTACTATTAGTAGGATACTAATAATTATTCCAACACAAATTACGACTCAAATCTAACTACCAAGAATATTTTCAAACCGAGGGCTTACTATATTCAACATCGAACGAATATATCATTATCAATGTTAAACAATTTTAATAAATATTTCTTGAGCTATTTTGTTTTTCAATTTACATGGTGAGCTCCCAGATCACTAACTACACAAATTAATGTCATAAGATTGTACATTAAGAGCGGCATCAGGTAGCGAGAATCTAATTTACTCGAGAGATTAATTAAAGGGAGTACTTAATTCATTTGAACTTCTTTCTTCATTAACAGAGCGAGCAAAGGCTGGCGGAATTTCTTCGAATTAGATCGCTCTAATGAATTCGGGTCTCTTGAGGGACAAAAGTCGGTGTATTTTTCGAGGAAATTATTATACCGAGAAGTTGGGTTGCCCGGTTGTCTTTTCGTAAACAAGTAGACAACATCGAGAAACTAGAATTTGGTTTAATATAATAATCTTGTTTGCTTGCCAGTTAGAGATAGATGTCATGTACATTTTGCTTTCTTCAAAAACAATTATTTTTATGAATAGAATAGAAGTATCATCCATCATACCGAATTTTGATGAAGTGTGTAACTGAAATATGTTCCCACTCTATCTTCCTAGACACATACTGCTTTTTTTTAAAAAACATCGTATTTGAATCCCAAAAAATAAACTTATACAGAACAATTCAAAACCAACTGTAGAACTTATCTGACTTACCCTCAAGCAGCTCAAGAGACGCGCCGCCGCCCGTGGACACGTGAGAGACTTTGTCCTCGGTGCCCCACTTCGCACAGCAAGTTGCCGTGTCACCCCCACCTGTGAAGATATATGACACAGATATCGACACTGACAGACTTTGCAAGTAATAGACATGTAATAAAATAAAAATATGTTTATTGAAATTTATATAATATTACAAGTTACGAGAGGCTCTCAAACTAGGCTATGGCCTTATGTTATAACAAAAACCCTTCCGACTGATTTCAATGACCACCACTTCGACTCCTATTTATGTCGGCGGTCAAGATGGCTTGAAGCTTATCTTGGCGGCGAAATTGGAAACAAGAAAACAGGAAAAAAAAGTGACAACACAGTTGGACACCTTACACCCTGTATAATTATAGGAAATAGCAGCAGTGGTAGTAATACTCGTAGTAGTAAGACCACACTGCGACTTTCAGCATTTTGAAAACTCGCGAAAGCATCGCGACTCACGCAATGGACGATTTAATTTGTCATCGATGTAGTTGCCAACATTCAGTACATAATTTGTCAATGTCCAGCTTCTACATCGCGGCTGCATCGATACTAACGCGCCACGCACCGTAGATGTCAAATTAAATCTGATAATTGCGTGAGTCGCGAATCGCGATGCTTACGCGCGTTTTCAAAACGCGCGTAAGTATCGACGATGCTAAAAGTCGCAGTGTGTAAGGGGTCTAATAGACATGTGGTAGGTGAATGATAAAAAGGTGGGCCGTTAGCAGTGAGAATGATAGAAATCACTAAGTTGGTAGATTCAAATCTATATTGCAAATGGTTTAGTGACAGAATAGTCAAGAGGTTCCGGGCAACAAAAAACAAGTTTTACATATTTAGTATATCATACTTCTGTTGTAGACATTACTTAGAATATAGTGTAATTTATACATATAGCATTCACAGATAATGTAAAGGTTTGTTTTGTGTCGTGTGTGCATGCGATTTTCGTTTGAAAGTGCTTAGGCGGCAGAGACCTCGACCTATACACGATGTTTGTGTGAGTAGTTCCAACAATATTACTCACCAATGATTGTGATACTTCCATTGGTGGTTGCCTTCACAACACCGTCCATAAGAGCCCTAGTGCCACCAGCAAACTTTTCGAACTCAAACACTCCGGCTGGTCTGATGAAGAGAAATAAGTCTTAATACAAAGGACTTAGATTTCATACGTTTTAAAAGAATAAAAGCATCCTTACCCATTCCAGACAATGACTTTGGCCCTGGCGATGGGTTCAGCAAACAATTCTCGGGATTTGGGTCCAACATCAAGACCCATCCAGCCATCAGGAATACCTGATTCAACTGTAGCAGTTCCAGCCTACAAGAAAAACAATATAACATTATTATATAAGCCAGGGTTTCCCAAAGTATGAATCGTATGAGCTAATGTTGAGTGGGCCCGTACTGGCGGTAGAACGACACACCACTGAGCCATACTCATATTATAAATAAATATGCGCCAGACAACGCACCAATTGTCTGGTTTTGAGGTAAGGAATTTTCTTCCTTGTGTTACAAAGTACCAAACAACGATAATGACGGGGGCGTCTCCCATAAATACTTACATACAATAACATCCATGACTTAAGTACAAATGTTCGTGCTCATCACACAAATATTCGAACCCGCGACGGCCGGTGTAATAGTCAGGAGCGCTAACCAATACATCAAACGCGTCGTCAAACGGTAACGGTCCAATTTCCTAGAACCCATCCCTAGGTGTTTTGATTTTGTAAACTTACGAGTATATTAGCTGGGTCGGAGCCTAGACACGTGTCGTGGGAACCACTGATTAGAGTTTCATCAATGTAAGAGCTAGGCTCTTAGATATAGATACTTGTAAAAGGATAAGTTAAAAATACAAAAGAGAAGAACATCACCAATTAAGACATGTCTCAAAAAACCGGTTAAGTGCGTGTCGGACCCGCGCACTGAGGGTTCCGTGCCACCCTTAACTAAATTCAGGGTCCACTTACTTTCACTTAACGAAAACATCACAATATATTGCGACAGCAAAAATAACTTTGTTTTTCATAGTGTTTGTATGAAAGACAAAGTTATATTTGCGGTTGATAAAAATGTGCAATATCTCAAAAACTACTGGTTCGATCTCCTTCAAACCAATTTTCGTTGCAAGTTTTTGTTGAGATCACATCATATATTTTTTTCAAAATTTTCACTTTCTTAGTTCAAAAGTTAGATGGGGGGGGGGGGGACGCCCATTTTACCACTTTGGAAGCGTCTATATCTCAAACCTTACACTTTTAGAAAAAATGGTTTTAGAAACCTCAACATCATTTTAAAAGACCTATCCATAGACACCCCACACGCATAGGTTTGAGTAAAACAAAATTTTTAGGTTTTAGTTTCATGTATGGGAGCCCCCCCTTAAATATTATTTTTTATTACTTTTTGTATCTGAATCGGAAAGCGGTGAACATAATACACCTACCTACCAAGTTTCAGCTATGTGATGCTTATAGTTTCAGAATAAAGTGGCTGTGACATACGGACGGACAGACAGACAGACAGACAGACAGACTTGACGAAACTATAAGGGTTCCGTTTTTTGCCATTCGGCTACGGAACCCTAAAAATACAACTTACCTCTGCATTTTCGTCGAATTTGTCGGCGGTTATAAAATCAACCGGCAAGTGAACCTGCACATTATTTTTTGCCGCCTTTTCTAGAAGTTTTGCTACAATCTTTGCTCCTTCAGCATCATACAATGAGTTGCCAATCTAAAACAATAATAATACTTGTTAACTAAAGCAATAGTGTCCATAATTGAACAGAAGTTAAAATAAATAAATGAGACAAAGAAAGATAATATAAGGTACTTACAGGCATGCCCTTCGTTTCTTTGAGGAATGTGTAAGCCATACCACCACCAATGATCATCTCATTGACTTTGTCTAACAGGTTTTCAATCAGCAAGATCTTGTCTGCAACTTTAGCACCACCAAGGATGGCAAGGAAAGGCCTGGAACAATATAGCATAAAGCTTTAAAAATAATAATAAACTTTTTAATAATAAAAAATTACTGGCCACTAGCAAACAAGTAAGCAACTTTTCCCAGACTTTAGAAACTCGTGTAAGGTAGCACAAAACTGATATTTACTAATAATAAACAATGTTTTTCTTTAGATAAATATTTGTACTACTGACCTTTCTGGCTCATGCAGGGCTTTAGCAAAATACTGCAATTCTTTTTTCAGTAGGAAACCACTTGCTCTCTGTTCAAATCCTTCTCCCATCATTGAGCTGTGAGCTCGGTGGGCAGTACCTAGAAAAAAAAGGAATATAATCAGGTTTGTTTTCTCAGTTACAAAGACTATTTTGTTTATTATTGTCAGTTCAATTGAATGCTTACCGAATGCATCATTAATGTACAAATCACCAAGCTTCCTAAGGCTAGCTCTGAATGCTTTAACTTTTTCTGGGTCCGCCTTAGCTTTGGCACCACTTGCATCAATACCTTTGCCCTCTTCTTCAATGTGGAAACGGAGGTTTTCTAGAAGGATTACCGAGCCTACAGGTGGGTCTGCACAGGCTGCCTCTACTTCAGGTCCCACACAGTCAGGTAAAAAGGTGATATCCCTATAATTAATAAAAAACAAATTGAAGCAATGATTTCACTGCCAAATACTGTGCACTACACATGAATACTAAGCTTACAAATAGGTTTTGGTTGAAAAAAATTAACACAGTATTTTCAGGTGGATTACGGAGCTAAGATAAAATAAGAAAATACTTGTTTCAACTGTCGCGATACCTGTTCAGAAGCTTCTTAAGTTCTTCAGCGACTGGCTTGAGCGTATACTTCAAGTTAGCCTGCCCATCTGGCCGGCCCAAGTGTGACATAAGAACCACCGACTTCGCCCCTTTATCAAGAGCATACTTCACGGAGTCCAAGGCCGCCACGATACGCTGGTTATTGGTGATGACTCCTTCTTTCAGAGGAACGTTGAAATCCACTCTACAATCAAAAAATACACGTTAGTAGAGAGAGATATAATACGCTAGATAACTCACAAATAGAATACCCAAAAATCGTAAAATTACAAACCTCATGAGCACTCGTTTGCCCCCCAGATCAAGAGCATCAATGCTTAGCTTATTTAGAGCCATTTTGGTAGTCAATTGTCTAATATTTTTGTTAAAAACGGAGATTTTCCGTATTTTACACAGCGGCGAAATGAACTTTAAAAAATGTCAAATTTAACCTTGGAAATGTCAAAAGGGTCAAAATGTGCTTGCCAATAATAAAAATAATTAAAACGGTCCGTTTTGCACTTATTAGGTATTTAGGTATGTAAAAAATTGTCCCTTTATACGCATTTGATTTATGATTACGTCATCAGTTCACATCACTATGCCCATAGACAGAAAATGTACACTGTTTTGTTGGCAGCAGTGTCAATTTGTTACGGGGGGAGGAGGATCGCGGGAGGGTTTGTTAATTTTACTATGTTGGCAATAGTACTCGCCTTCGCGAAATATGCACGCATTGAGACGCCTGAATTTAGAATGTTCTTTGAATATCTTCGGTGAAATACATGGTGAAACGCTTGTGAACAATATCTCCCGTGTTCTATATCTACCCAGGTGTGATTTGGATTGTCATTCAGTGTGTATTAGTGACTGTATTGGGTGACGAACAAAGAAAAAAGAAGTGCGTCTAAAGTTAAAACATGGTGCCGCTAGGACCGGGGCCAGGTCATCCTGCTGCACATCAAACACACGGCGGGCCCTCAGCTAATCTATCCGGCCCAAATTCGTTATCACAAAGTGCTCCGCAGTCAAACAAGTCGTCAGTAGCGGTAAGCTATCTATTACTATTGCTTCAGATTTGCGTCAGGCGCGGCACATGTTTATGTAACTAAGTTTCTGCGAGCACGTGCGATTTGGCGCTAATTTTGCTGTCGGTTTACAGAAGCCGAACTACACGCTCAAATTTACTCTTGCTGGTCATACGAAGGCTGTGTCATCCGTGAAATTCAGTCCAAATGGAGAATGGTTGGCTAGTTCCTGTAAGTACTATAAAAATATAAGTTACATTTATAGTGAAACATCTGTATGCAACCCACTTTTAGCTCGAGTAGTTGCCAGCTTACTGTTGTTGCTATGCAACATTACAAAACCTTTGGAAGCTCTAGGGTCGAAAGGTGGGGACAAATCAGGGATTTAATTTGATTCAAGAAAAACTAGTTGTCATATTTATTTTGACAGCTGGTCATTTTGTAACCAATTAGCATTTTTACTGAGGGAGGAAAGGCCTTGGCATAACTGTTTTTGTGTGTAAAGACCACATGGGGTCAAACTGCTATGTTGATTTTACAGCCTTTTTTAGATTTTATTGTCTTCTTCTTTGTTATCTAATTAGTAGGAATTAATTTATAAAGAATCAGTTTTACTATCAACTGATTGAATTACCTTACATTTGAATGGGATTTAGGTTTGTGAATAACAGGCTAATCGGACCTAAATGCCAGTTAATGTATTTGACCTCATTGCAATCTGTGCCTATCATTTACCAACCAAGATAACTACCTAATTATTTATAAATGCTTATTGCAGTTATATATTCACAAGAGCTTATGTATTTTGGTTAATATTCAATAAATTAAATAAAATTATGATTTTAAGCCCTTAAAAATTTACTAATCAGCTTCCATCCCATATGACTAAATAGTGAAGTGAAAGACTACTTTAAACAGCTGTTTTAGTATGTTAAAATAAATGTACTTTACTTATTTATTTTCTGTAACTTTGCAGCTGCTGACAAACTTATTAAAGTGTGGGGTGCCTATGATGGCAAATTTGAAAAGACAATATCTGGACACAAGATGGGCATCAGTGATGTTGCATGGTCATCAGATAGCAGATTGATAGTCAGCGCTAGTGATGACAAAACTCTAAAGGTAACCATTACTTTATATCTTACCATAACTAATAAGACTAGATTTTGACCACTTGAAATGTTATATGACTACTTTAAAATAAACACTTAACAAGACACATGACATAAGGGGTTAACATTTCTTTAGCCACTTAATCATGAGTGCTAGCTAGATTCTATAAATCCCATGCATGAGTGACATCTTAAATCTAAGTTTTTTTACTACCAAGATCCATTTATAATTTCATGTGTTCACAAGACTATTGAACTGTTATCATAATCCATCACCCTATCTAAACATTCTTTCACTTTAGAGATAAGGGAAGCTTTGAGCACATATTTTAACAACTTCTGTGATTTTTAGGTTCCATACAATGAGAGGTTTACAGGTATTTCACCACAATTTCTCATCAGAGAACCTGTGGTGCAATAACCAGTTTTCCAGTAGTTCAGTAATAAAATGTTCTTGAAAAAAGCTTATCATTTAAAATCTATTATTTATATGAATAGAAACCAGGAATATAATTTTATAATGTTACTACTTGTGATTACCTATAAGTAGTTTAAAAGTTGTATAATTTGTATCCAACTTTTTTCATTTTATTTATAGCCTTTTTTCAAAAGATATATATTATAATGACATATTTGTTAATTTTCGATGTTTTTAATCTCTTCTGTGTGCCGTCGGGCAAAGGCCTCCCCCAAATTTCTCCACTCTTCTTTATATTTAGTAATTCTAGTCCTGGTTCTTCCAGCTGTTCCGACTGTCTCATCTTCCCACCTCCTGAACTGTCTACCTCTGTTTATTTTGAAGCCTCTTGGGTTCCAAGTTGTTACTGTTTTGCTGCATTTATCTGGTCCTAGTTGTATCCAACTAATAATTTGTTCACCCTGGTTGTTTTAATTTAACTCGTCAAGTATGTGTGAACGAGACACAATAGAAATTCCATTCTTATGCGACTCCCGGAAGTCGTTTGATACCTGACTGATTAAATAAAAAATACAGCCTACCTACATTTTGTTACCTTAGTCCATTGCAACATTGCTGTGTATGTACTTGCAAATGAGGTAGAACGTAATGTTTTCTTCACATAATTCTTTATTATCACTCTCTTTATTATGTTCCAGGTATGGGAACTGAGTTCCGGCAAATGTTTGAAAACACTCAAAGGACACAGCAATTATGTGTTTTGCTGTAATTTTAATCCTCAAAGTAATCTTATTGTATCTGGCAGTTTTGATGAAAGTGTTCGAATATGGGATGTAAGAACAGGTAAAAATAAAAATATACCTGTAATATCACAAAAAAAAAATATAATTTTTAAATTGTTAATCCATTTTTAAATATCTGTGATTGTTTTGATTTTAGGGAAATGTTTAAAGACCTTACCAGCACACTCAGATCCAGTATCAGCTGTGCACTTCAACAGAGATGGCAGTTTAATTGTTTCATCAAGTTATGATGGCCTATGGTAAGTTTTAATAATATGAAATTGCTGTTCAGATTCAGATGCATAGTAATAATCAATGACCATGTGTATGAGTATGCATTATCTGATTAACATAATCCTTAATAAATAGTAAATACACCCTAAACATATTATGTGTAACTGCTATTTTCACTTTTATTTTCAGTCGAATCTGGGACACAGCTTCAGGGCAGTGCTTAAAAACATTAATTGACGATGACAATCCTCCGGTCTCCTTCGTGAAGTTCTCACCGAACGGAAAATACATCTTAGCAGCTACATTGGACAACACACTCAAACTCTGGGACTACAGCAGAGGGAAATGTTTGAAGACATACACGGGTCATAAAAACGAAAAGTATTGCATCTTTGCCAACTTCAGTGTTACAGGAGGAAAGGTATGCTCACTTATTTCTAACTCAAACTTTTCACAGTAGAATTCTTTTCCTGATAGATTTTAAAGTTTTCAAGTGGAAGTGAGCAGTTGACTTACGTTCGAAACATGACAAGGAGTGAAATATGCCTAGGCTTGTTTATCTAAACACACATCTAGCAGTTCAAGACAATGTAAATAAATATGTACCAAATTTTGCATTATCTAAGTAACTCAAATTACATCATGAAGTATTTCCATCAAAAATAATTCATTATGATGCTATTTAACACATCTAGCCTCTTATGTAATGTTAAAAAAATAATCACTGAAAAAGCGATTGTAAAAAATACAGTTACTGTGCCAACAGGATATGAGTCACTGTTCATATGGAAATTGAAGTTACAAGGAAGATGTGTTGCTATGCGACATCTCTTTAATTCATAACCTGTTTGTCTGTATCAATTAAAATTATGACTGGAGAATCCTATTGATATTCGGTTTAGTAGTTATTATCAGAAGATCTAGATTCCTAAATCTCACTAAATATGTGTGGAAAATATTTATAACGGCTAGACTAGAGTATATTTATAATGATGGAATTAGCTAGCAGTGATAAGATATGTGTTAATAAAAAATTTTGGGTACACTAAAAAAGAGACAGAGAAGCTGTATATGTCTTGTTGATATTATAAGTACGAAGCGATGCATCTCTTGTATCAAACAATTAATTTATTGTTCACAGTGGATAGTATCAGGATCTGAAGACAACCTGGTGTACATCTGGAACCTGCAGTCAAAAGAGATAGTTCAGCGGCTGTCAGGGCACACGGACACAGTGCTCTGCACGGCGTGCCACCCCACCGAGAACATTATTGCATCCGCAGCGCTTGAAAATGATAAGACTATTAAGCTTTGGAAGAGTGACACTTAAGTTTTGCTGGTGAGTTTAACAGCAACCTTTTTATTTATTTAATTTATTACAGCCACAAACAGAATTACAATCGATGAATAACTTAAATCACTATGTTATAACAAAGTACAGGCTGGACTGTAAATCAGTGTTCACAACTTGATCAATACATAAATTACATTAAAATCCATCCGTAATGGGAACAGCAACAACCCATCAACCATACAGAAGCAAGTTATGTAAAGGGATCAGGAACGCCTTGGCATGGGATTGGCACCGGAGAGCAAACGCCTCGCTTAAAGATCGCGTTATGATATTCTTCTTGTGAATGACAATCCGTTTGACAGGGTGGGTGGACAGTTAACAACAATCGGGCGACTCGCCATAAAGGGTCCCGAGTTGATCTCGATCCGAGGTGGCGATGCTACAAAGTTAATAGATGTGCGTTGAAATATGGATATTCATACAAATAGTATTGAACGCCTCGAGTTGATACGGTGTTGTTCCCGTAACAGGTGGATAGATAGATGTGCTTTACCCTTTATTGTAACATAAATAATTACACGCAGAGAGCGAGAAGGGAATATAACACCTTATATCTTTCACTTCCGTAATTTATGCTTTCGATGCGATTTGTTTGTCTTCGTGCGTGATAGCGTGAAGGACTTGGTAAAATCTTAGGCTGCATTTTGATTGATAAATTGTTTCTTGTTGCAGGTCACCAAACAAAAGCAGTGATCTGTATAATACGGCTTCATATTGTGAGCCGGGACGCGACTGGCTTGTGTATACTTATGTTAAGATACCAGTGACTCCGGTACCTTAGGACAATGAAAGCTTTTTTGATGCATTATTTCATTTCTAATCATTTAGTTCACAGTGAAATGTGCATTTTCGGTTGTTATAAGATATACATTATGTTTTGTATCCAACGTTCAGACAAGGGTACGAAATTTTAGCCTTTATATTTTAATTAGGATTGAGTTAAGATTCCGCTTAAGAATAACTTTGTTGGATGCAATTAAAATTTAGTAGTTTACATTGCGTGTTTTTATTAAGTACCTTTCGTTTTATATGTTTGTAAGAGATTCTGAGTATTTTAAGCGTCTCGCGTTAAGAAGATATATTTATACTTTATAGTAAATTAAAAAATCTGACTATAACACTTCACACAACGCTAGTCTTCTATTTCAGGAGAAACTAATTGTTTTGGAGTCAGTGCATGATGTCAAGCTTACGTAAGTACATTAGTACACCGACAGTCGACTCACATAATTCACCGACTCCAAAATAATTTGTTTCTCTTCTGTTGGCGAAAAGACAGCAAAACTGGAGTGGGAGTGGGCGGGGCATGTTGGCAGGATGCATCCGGACTGATGAGCCCAAGTCTTCACGTGTTGGTAAACCCAAAAAGAGGTGGTGTGACGAATTGGACAGCTTTGCTAACGATTTCATTAGCAGCCGACAGGGATCAATGGAAGGTGTTGGGGAAGACCATTGCACAGCAGTGGTGTAAGTTGATAAAAATAATAGAATTTCAAACAGGAAACATTCTTAAATACAAAAGTCGACATCATATCCGTTATAAATCGAACAAAATGGAAAAATACAGGAAAATAGTTTACGTACAGTAAGCGGCAAGTAAATCCTGTTTCATCCGATCCACCGCGCGCCCTATACACCCGTGTAATATAAAATTGTCTTTTATTTCGCCGGCTCGAAGCTTTCGAGTCGATGCAGGAAGCAGCGAGATGATGTTAGCATTATTATATTACGTTGTATTGGTATCCAGTCTTGTATTTTTTGCCCAAGTTTCACTGGACAAGATTACTGATACCGAGTTCTTTGCAAGTGTGGAATTATTCTCCATTATTAATTGATTTACTAATCAAAAATACATTCAAAAACTACTCTCAGGGGAGTTGAGTTTTAAGGGTTTAGATGAATAGGAGCGCTATTAATATTGTACTGATTGGCGTGCTGCGGTGGGTAACAATCACGCCAATAGTACACCAAAACATTTGTAGCGACATCTATGATCTACCAATGTCACTACATATCATCGCAAGCACGCTGACTCGGCTCGACACGACTAGATGGCGCTGTTAGTCGATGTATGGAGACTGAACCGCGATATTAAAGATTTAGATCGGACCTAACTACATATGAATAAACCAAGACGGTGAACATCGGACCTTGGTCCCCGGCCATAACATAGTTGCGCCAAATTGGTGACCCCGACGTGATACCATCCATACCCCTGGAGCCGCACCGTCGTCGTCAGCGTCGCCTCCTTCTCCCCACCACCAGCCAGCCGTACCCAGCCAGCAGTCTCCTCCAAGCCAGTCCCAGCCTCAAGGACACCACCGCAGACCGCACCGGTTCTTCCTGGTTCCTCGGCAGCCTCACCCAGCTCACCATCCCGACTCACCGTGGACTTCGAGCTTCATCCTCACGCATCGTGGACATCCCGCATGTACATCCCGACTCACCGTGGACATCACGCATGCTCATCCCGACTTATCGTGAGGACATCGCGCATCTCATCCCGACTCACCGTGGATATCGCGCATCTCGACGCACCGTGGACAGCATGCCCATCCCGACTCACCGTGGACATCGCGCATGCACATCCCGGCTCATCGTCGAACACTGGCACTTGCAAGCTCACTACGCACAGACTGCTGAGCCACGGGGTCTCATTCGGAACATAGGTTTCATAGCTTGTAAATTTTCTCGATAGGTGGCGCTACCTGTCTGGCCGTCGGTGAAACGGTTTATTAATTTGAAATAAAAACCTAAAACACATGAAGATAATATCCAAAAAATATGTAAATAAATATTTTTAGTCGTTTAAAACAGATAAAACTTTATACTACCCAATTTTTTCTCAAAAAGTAAAAATGTTGTAAATAGCATAAAAGCACACATAAAAGCATGCTAAAACGACATTAGAGCCCTCTGTCGGTATATGATAAAACTTTGCGGCATATTTATGAGGTGGTAATAGATGGCGCATTTTGTCCATTGATTATAAAGCAACTTTAAAAACTAAGGAAGTACGAATTAGGTTATGCAATTTATTTTGATTTCGGTAAAAGCTCAGCCAGGCATCGATAGGCCACTGGCGGTGGAGTAAACAAAATAATGTTGATAATCGCATCCGTGAGCGTTTAAATTAAACAATGGTAGGTTTATTAAAACAATAGCTATCCTAAAAATATTTAAATAGTTTTATAACATTCTAAGATTTCTGAACACCATCATCACATGAACATAAATAACCAAACACAATTCTAGCACTTTCCGGTTTTCGCCGAAAATTTGTTGTCTGTTCGTTTATTTTATGTCGAAGGCAAAATAATTCCACAGATTTCATAATTGGCGTCGACTGTTTTTAAACGTTTGCAGTTAACAAAATGTCAAAGGTTGCACAATGATAATTGATAACATTGATTGATAATAAATAATAACTGTTTAATCGTCATCACCACGACGTTGGATTTGTTGTTAATGATGAAGATTTAGGGTGACCATGACTAACAGTTTGGTAGGACAAATAGGATTTTATTTGAGAAATTAAGCATGATGACAATGATAACAACAAAGACTAACTTGTTAAACATGTGCTTCTACACTAAGATGTCCCTTAGTGCTGAAGATTTCATAAAAATATGTATAATCCGTTTTTGATTGCTTGTCGAATGTTGTAAACATTTTTTTTTCTTTTAAAAAATATCAGTTAACGAAATCAGTAAAAAAGTAACATTCATTTTCTATTTGATTTAAAAAGATCTCAAGTGTTCAACGATAAATTACCTAATGCAGGTCATTGAACTACTATTACTACGTATGGAAATGACATCCCGAAGGAACCTCGTGCCCGATGAGTTGATGGTCACAGACCATCAACGCATGCGCGGTATCACAGTCACTCACTCCCGCTCGTAGCGTTAACCAATGTGACATTTGGTCAATTAATTTGACAAAAAAGCCATCATGCGTTTTAAAAACATGCGAAAATAAAACCAACAGGAATATAAACGATACCGGCGTCACTTACCATCGGTAGGAAATTAAAATGTTAACTTAAACCAACAATAGTAGATTGTTATACAAGGGGAGAAAGCGACCCATTTCACTCGAGATGTTTCTGGCGCTCGAACGAAGTGAGAGCGCCAATAATTCGAGAGTGAAATGGGTGCTTTCACCCGAGTTAAACATACTATTTTTCATTTCGACTGTGAGGAAAACATTAAATTTACAAAAGTGGTTGTAGATGTCTTGGTCAGGTATTATGACGTTCAGCGAGAAAGGAAAACTCAAGTTTTGAACAAAAAATGACAGTTGATTTACAGTACTAACAACACCAAACACGATTAGAAAGAATAACGGCACGAATACATGAAAACAGAGTACAAAAAAGCAGAAAATAGCAAATAATTAAAATTTTTGTAAAGAATATCGATCGATTTTTTTCCACAGATAATAACAGAATCCAAAAATAATTTCTTTTTTTTATAAAAGTTTAACGACTTTGGACGAATCCTTCCTGAAATGACACTGACAATATAAAATTTGAAAAAAAAACATCGTGGCATTATGGCGGGCAGCCGAATTAAAATTAGAAATTGTATATTTTTTTTATCAACGATTATACATAATACCTACACAATATGATTTTCAATTAATAGCTAAGCAAAAATGTTTGTTACTTTAATAACATGATGTGACTCAATTATCCTTGGTCCAAGCTTTGACTGCAGGCCTTGACTCTATGCCATGTCAATTAAAACTAAATTACTTTCCACCCAAGGGATGGATAAGCTATTTTCCACCCGGGTATCTACACAGGAAAGTTATATTTTCCGAACAGGAGAGATGAAAAAATATTTTTTCAAAATGTTATAAATGTATTGTATGAAATTGCCGCCATTTCATTCGAAAATCAAAGATTATAAAAAGTGACACGCATAGAATGGAAAAGTAGGTAGGTAATAAATAGAGGTTAGACAATGCGATGTTGTGATATTTCTTTTATGGTGTTTTGCATTGGTAGTTGTATTTTTCTAGAAATATCTCGTATGAAAAATTAAAATGATAAAAATCATGACAAAAAAATAGTAAATATCATTCGAGTTTTTGACCTACAGATTTTTATTTACTAAACTTTTATTTATTTAGCTCTTTTAAATAACTATTGATCAAAGTAAGTTACGATTAAAACGTTTTGATAAAATAATATTCATTCAATACAATTAAGTTAAGTAGGCACAAAGTCTGTGTCACTTCTGCGGTTTCATATTCAAAATTCAATAGTAGATTGTTATACAAGGGGAGAAAGCGACCCATTTCACTCGAGATGTTTCTGGCGCTCGAACGAAGTGAGAGCGCCAATAATTCGAGAGTGAAATGGTGCTTTCACCCGAGTTAAACATACTATTTTTCATTTCGACTGTGAGGAAAACATTAAATTTACAATAGTGGTTGTAGATGTCATGGTCAGGTATTATGTAGTACAGCGAGAAAGTAAAACTCAAGTTTTTGCTCAAAAAGAAAGTTAATTTACAGTTCTCCAAACATCTAACATAATTAGAAAGAATAACGACACGAATACATGAAAAAAGTACAAAAAAGCAGACGATACGAAATAATTAAAATCCTTGTAAAAAATATCGATCGAATTTTCCCCACAGATAATAATTGTCAAAATTTAAAAAGTAGGCATAGAGTTCAAAAAGAAAAAATGACACTGACAATGTAAAAAAAAAGTTGAATATTTAAATCACATATTAGTAAATGTATTTTTAATTATAGATTGAATCAATTGAATATTTTTTATATCAACGATCATAATGAACATGTTTTTCAATGTATAGCTATGCAAAAATGTTTATTATTTTTATAATGACGTGACTCAATTATCTTTGATCCAAGCTTTGACTGCATGCCTTGACTCTATACCATGCCAATTAAAACTAAATTACTTTCCACCCTAGGGATGGATAACCTATTTTCCACCCGGCTATCTACACAGGAAAGTGCTATTTTCCGAACAGGAGAGATGAAAAATTTATGGAATACGTCAGTCTGTTGACAGTTCACGTCCAAAAAATGCGCACATTTTTGCTTGGCATAGCGTCTCTATACGTAGTAGTAACAGCTCACTGATGCAGGTGGTGATTGTTGTGTTAAAAGAATGATTTCGTTAAAAAGAAATGTCAAGATTGTTTACAATATTCGACAAGCAAAGAAAAACTGACGTATCATCCAAAAAATGCCCGCGCCGTAAGTTGCTTAACATCGGTATTGATACCAAAGCGCTGCCACCACTGCGCTACGAGCGAGCACCTCTTCTTTCTATTTTAGTATCATAATATAATCATAATAAAACATTTAAATCACTCAATGTTATGAATGTTTTCAGATTGACAATAGCAATTACTCATTCACACTTCCAAGCGTCATCCAGATACCAGATGAAAGAGGTGCATAACCTTAAAAAAATGTTTCTACAGGGATTATCTATTGTTCTCGTTTGAGAATCTCAATTTTTTGTAATTCACTGTAGCAAACGTCTTTCAAGTGACTATTATCACGCGGTCGCTACTTGACGCCATTTTGTTAAGCTCAGCCGTGGCACGAAAAAGAACGAAATTTAAAAAAAAATCGGCATTATGCACACTGCGTTTCAATTGTACCTACATGAAATGTTGCGGCATTTCATAAAATTCCGCCACTTTTGATTTACATTTCTATCGCCGCTTATATTATTATGCCGTGGCATGTTGAAGAAATAAGTTCTGGTTTTTAGCACACGTGTCTTATTGTTACGCTGATTATCATAATATGGGGAGGCCTTTGTTCAGCAGTTGACGTCTTTTGGTCGATAATGACGATGATGATGTTAAATGATGATTATTAAATTATATTCTTTCTTTATAGCACTTAAAAGATGTACAGAAAATACAAGAAGTCACAATGTGAACAAAGGTGGGCTTATCCCTAAAAGAGATCTCTTCCAGCCAACCCATAGGTGTTGGAAATGAAATAGTTGTGGTTATCAGCAGTAATATAATGCCACAATGAGATTATTTTTCATTTAGTTAGTTTAAAAAATATAAACATGTTTGTTTATCTACCTAGTAGGTACCTGGGTGACCTAGCTTTGCTGTATTTTATTTTACACTAATAAGACTAAGGTTTTTTTATAAAGGGCACCCAAAAATAGTTTTTCTCGTTTAGCAGATAATGCGTAGATAGATTATTGGCGATGCGAAGATTATCCACGCCTTTAGCGGTGAAATTTAGAAGCTGTTAACTTTTTTCAGTCAGTCTTCTATAAAACATTCATTACCTGCCCGCCACTAATTAAAAGTTAATAGTTTTTAAGAAATGTTTGTCGTGTCTACAGTTCTATTAATTACTCTTCCACCATGATCAACACAAGCCCATCACCTCTTTTCAATATAATTGTAAAAATATAATATTTACTATGCATGAAATAAATAGTAATATTTTTTTACTCCATCGTACCTATTTAACTATACTTTAAATCTGGCATTATAAAATATTTTATCTAATCGATGATTTCTAGATAGATGCCGTTCACCATAACACCCTTAACTAAATAACTGACAGCAAAAATAACTTAGTTTTTAGGGTTCCGTAGCCGAATGGCAAAAAACGAAACCCTTATAGTTTCGTCAAGTCTGTCTGTCTGTCTGGACAGACAGACAGACGTCTGTCTGTCCGTCCGTATGGCACAGCCACTTTATTCTGAAACTATAAGCATCACATAGCTGAAACTTGGTAGGTAGGTGTATTTTGTTCACCGCTTTCCGATTCAGATACAAAAAGTAAGAAATATAATATTTAAGGGGGGGCTCCCATACATGAAACTAAAACCTAAAAAATTTTTTTTACTCAAACCTATGCGTGTGGGGTGTCTATGGATAGGTCTTTTAAAATGATGTTGAGGTTTTTAAAATCATTTTTTCTAAAAAAGTGTAAGGTTTGAGATATAGACGCTTCCAAAGTGGTAAAATGGGCGTCCCCCCCCCATCTTACTTTTGAACTAAGAAAGTGAAAATTTTGAAAAAAATATATGATGTAGATCTCAACAAAAACTTGCAACGAAAATTGGTTTGAAGGAGATCGAATCAGTAGTTTTTGAGATATTGCACATTTTTATCAACCGCAAATATAACTTTGTCTTTCATACAAACACTATGAAAACAAAGTTATTTTTGCTGTCGCAATATATTGTGATGTTTTCGTCAAGTGAAAGTAAGTGGACTCTGAATTCAGTTAAGGGTGGCACGGAACCCTCAGTGCGCGGGTCCGACACGCACTTAACCGGTTTTTTTCTTAGTGTTTGTATGGAAGAAAAAGTTATATTTGCGGTTGATAAAACTGTGCAATATCTCAAAAACTACTGGTTCGATCTCATTCACACCAATTTTTGTTGAAAGTTTCTAAATCATATGTATATTTTTCTAATTTTTTACTTTCTTAGTTCAAAGGTTAGAAGGGGGGGCGGGACGCCCATTTTACCACTTTAGGAGCGTCTATATCTCAAACGTTAAACTATTGATTGAAAATGTTGCAAATATTTCGTTTATTTTTTGAGTTATGAAGTTTTATTTATCAAAGCATCGAAATCATTAACATATCATACTTTTTATCCAATTTGTTCGTTGTTATATTATTAAGTTACAAAAAACAACAAAATATTTGGGAAACAAAAAATGACTTAATGAGTAGGAGTGAGAATAACTGCTTGAATTCGCCAACATAATATAACACTTTTGTTACTAATAAATAACATGTTAATTTTGACATTATAATAATATTAGTCTTGCTGGACTGTTATGCTATTTTACTGGTTCTGCGAACAGAAAAGTGTTATTTTTATTACTTATCGACGATCTGATATGTTAACGAATTATTGCAACCAAAAATCTGTCTTACTTCACTGACTTAAAACTTAATTTTAAATGTCATGGAAAGTGTTATTTTTATTAGTTATCGTCGATCTGTTATAATATCGAATTACTGCAACCAAAAACCTGTCTTATTGCTATGACTTAGAACACAATTGAAATGATAATAATTAATTTCATTTCCTTGTCGCACCGTCCACAATCATTTCTGCTTAGCCCAAAGGTATGACTGGTAGAGAATGCCATATGGCGTGAACTTTACGAAAACCAAAACGGATAATTTAATCTTATTTAATATCTTCATTGGTTCTAATTCGTCCTATGCGCAAATCAGACTTTATTTCTGATTGCTGAAACCAAGTCTGGTTTTGACGTAAACGTTGTTAAATCATGGTTACCCTAAAACTATAACTAACGTCAAAAATTGACATTTTCCTTCGGCATTTTGCAAAGCTGCGAGCGTATATATTATATATAATTGACAACACCATTAACTTAATGAAAACAATGGAATTAAGTACAATTTGTTGCGCCATATCCACACCGGCCACACACCGGTTTAGCCGCCGACTCCTCTTGCTAATCTGTAGCTGCCGGCCGGAATAATAAGATTCTAGCTGTCTACTAGAATGAAGAATAAAATATTTTTTTTAATTAGATATTATTCCAAAGAAAACTGATTTCCTAATAACAAACATGAACATGAAACATGTGTCAAAATTGCATGCATGAATGTGAAAATCAACTCAAATATCAATACATAAATTACATAGACGTTTAATAACATTTCTGCTTGCACTGTCGAAATAATAATTCGGCGCGCGGCGTGAGACTAGCGTGGGCTCTCCTCGAGAGGTCACGCGAGCCGGCCGAGTCGTGCAACAGCCTCGCTCTGTCTCGCTCTTGCAGTAACTCACCAATCTATCCGTACTCTTTACTCACTCTTATAATGGGGACTGAAACTGAACTACTGAGAGAGCCGTATTGGACGGTCGTTGTGCTAGTGAACAAAAGATAAGGAGGAACTTGATTTCTGAAGTACAAATTGCATTCATTTAGGAAACCTACTCTACTTTTACATGATGACGAAACGCGACGTTTTCATTTTTTCATTTATTTATATTTATTGATACACACAACAAATTACTGTCATAAAATATAAAACATTTCAAATTATTTATTGTATTAGTTGTAGGACATCTTGTCACATAATATTATTTTATAATATCTGGATTTTGTTGAAAAGAAAAGAGAAAAAAGTTCAAAACACTGATAAAAACAAAAACAACATAAAAATAGTATATAGCGTACTGGGATTCGAACCTGCATATTTTAAATCCGAGGCCGCCTTACTAATCCGCTGCGCCATCGTGTCATTATTAATAGAAGCGAAATTTACCTTTGTATTTTAGTTACTTATTTTAACCCTATTTTAGTGCTACAGCCACTACAGCAATGAGTTTAGCGCCATCTATTGAGAAAGTAAACACGTAGACTAGTTACGAGCAATCGACATGCTTTTTCCGTGAATCCAATCTACGTAGCGCCATTTATTGACGTGCTGAACACATGAACTAATTGCGAGCAATCGACATGCTTTATTCCGTGAAGTCCATCAGTCTACGTAGCGCTATCTACGGCCTTTTACATAGCCCTCTCAATACTTAAATTTAGCCCGGAGATATTAGCCCGATACGGCGGAACCGTTTTCTTGTATGAGATGAGGTATCTGTACTAGTATTATAATATCTGTGGCTGAGCTTAACCTCCCTGGTTCAATCAACCTCTGGTTCTTCGGAGGGGAGTGATGTAGCGACATCTATGATCTACCAATGTCACTACATATCATCGCAAGCACGCTGACTCGGCTCGACACGACTAGATGGCGCTGTTAGTCGATGTATGGAGACTGAACCGCGATATTAAAGATTTAGATCGGACCTAACTACATATGAATAAACCAAGACGGTGAACATCGGACCTTGGTCCCCGGCCATAACACCCGGTCGGTAGGAAGCGCTTCCCTTTGCCTTCCTAATACAATTGCGCCAAACATTCGCATGCGGCATGCGAAATTACCATAAGATGTTACATCTTTCGCTTCATAGCTTGATGATAGTTGTGTCCCTGTCGATAACGTTCAGGCGCATGAGGTTGCGTTGTTGTTCTAACGGCGCTAGTAACGAATAACTCTTGACATTATCGCGTCATGTTGCGGTGGCCCGCCCTCAAAGGGTAGCTACTAAGCATGTACTTCTTCTCAAGGTGGTAACATTCTGCTCAATAACTGAAATATTTGCCTTCACACAGAAAATCCTCTTAATACCTGTTCCAAAGTTGTAAGTAGTTGAATATTACATTCAGCTTTTCCGGTTTCAGATCCGGTGCTTTTGTGTCCTATTTACAACACTCGTTATTTATTATTATTATTTATGTACCAAAAGGTATTTCTTAAGATGGCATTTTTTGTGTTAATCTAAAGTTCTAACTGAAGTGGCGCTCAACGTGGCTGATTCGTTGTAGATGTCAAGGTCTTCCCTGCCTCACCACTGTCAAACGAAAATTGCTCGCAAACGACAAAAAGGGGCGTCCACTTCAAACAAAGACGAAGCAAGGTGAAAGCGATTTTTGCTCTTCAGGCGCCGGTGACCTCGATAGCTGCAGTTGATATTAAAAAAAATACATTTAGATACCAAGCCGATTATGCTTAATTACAGTTGTAACGCGACCTTAACACTCGGGGTTGTAACGCGCCCTTAAATATTCCCGCGATGTTTGCCCCCGCCCCGCGCGCCCGCACGCGCCGGCCAGCGCTCCAGTCCGCCGCGCGCGATTGCAATACACGCGCAAGCTCCGTTAATTTGCTTTGATTTCTGTTTCTATGTAACCTCACCATTGTTGTAATTGCTATAATTGATTGCCATGGTAGTGTATGTGTACTGACAATATATTCTTTCACTAATTTGATCGCGCCTTGAACTCATTTACGACCCTACGAGAGAGATCTCAACCCGTAGTTCTACAGTGGCGCCCAATTCGCGGGGCGCGATCTACAAGTGAATAGTGTTCATAGAAAACAAACAAAATCGAACAAGCACCTAGTGGTAATGTAGCTAGCGCTCTCGTAGGAACCTAACTACGCCCTACGCTACTTACCTACCAGTTGGCGTGACATCAGAATCAAAACCGCGGCGGCGCGGCGACCAAGAAGTCTACTCCAGTTCGCAGCTATCATGCCACTGAGAAGAAAATCAAAGGGCGCCGATACGGTGAGCCCCACCAACATCACTATGTCGGAGGAGATGCTGCAAAACCTTACCGCTAATATCACCAAGAACCAAGCGGAGGCGAATCGCATCATGATGGAAACTATGTTGAACCGGCATTCATTCGCGTCATCTCCACGGCCTGACACGCCGCACTCGCAGCCGGCCGGTAACTTCGCGAAGTGCACAGCGCGATTCGACGGAAAGTCAAAAGACGCAGATGAGCTCGAGGCTTTTATCGACGCGATCGAGGTGTTCCGCGAGTGTACCAACATCAGCGATGACCACGCTCTGAGGGGTCTACCGATGCTACTAGTCGGCGAGGCCGCCGTGTGGTGGCAGGGCGTGAAGCCGTCCGTGACGACCTGGACCGAAGCCCTACAGCGCCTCCGAGGGATGTTCGGCGTGCCGCGACCCGGCTACAAGCTTACAAGATATTCCGTGATATTTTTTCCGCCGAACAGAATAACGAACGCGGAGATGTATTTGTGTGTAAAGTGCGCGCTTTGTTAACAAAATTACCCTATATAGTGCCGGAAGAAATGAAAGTGGATATCGCGTACGGACTGTTAGATCGTAGAATAAGAAAACGAGTGCCTCGTGACGCCGTGGACGGGCTGGAACAGCTGATTATCAAGGTCAGGTTGGTAGAGGAGTCGTTGGCGGAGGTGAGTTCTCATAACACAAATAATATTCCGATTTCTGTTAATCCCTTTAAAACGGGAGGCCGTTTGACTCCGAGTGTTAACCCTTCTAGTGCCCAAACTTGTAATAAATCTTCCGATAAAACTTTTCATGACGAAATTAACGCATCGAATGACTATAGAGAGTTGATAGGTAAACGTAACGATAGTGAGGGGCAAAAGCGGGTTCGCCCTAAATGTTCCTATTGCAAACTTTTCGGTCACCTTATTGACGATTGCCAGAAGAAGGGCAACAAAAACTCTTACGAATCCGGCAATAATAATAATAGCACCGAATTACGTTGTTACGGTTGCGGTCAGCTGGGAGTGGTGCGTTCAAAATGCGAAAATTGTAAAAATACGCCAAGTACCAGTAAATCAGACTTTTGTACATGTTGTTGATAGTGACTGCCTCCGCCCGATGGTGGAAATAATGGTCGGCGACCGTAAAGGGGTGGCCATCTTGGATACGGGGGCTACGCATTCCATCGCTAGCCCTATGCTGTACAGTGTGCTAGTCGATGCTGGTGTAGGATTTAGGAAGTCACTGCGAACCTTGGGACTAGCAGACGGATCGCAGCAAGTTTGCAGTATTCTAGAATGTGAGGTTGAAGTCACCCTCAGAGACCGAGCCATACTTACCACTTTTATGGTGTTGCCAGACGCGCAAACCAGAACCCTGTTGGGTAGGGACTTTATCATGAGCGCATCCATACTGCTAGACTTACCGCAGAGCAGCTGGCGTTTTAACGATGAGCCCGACCGCTGGTGCCCGTTTATCACTAGTTTTGAATTGATTACCAACCGAGATATGGAACTGATGAAGGTAGAAGCCGGGAACGTGACGCTTCGCGACGATGAAGGTACTCAACTGACGGCAGATCAGAAGGTACAACTGAATGCTTTCTTGGTAGGCAGAGTGGACCGTTTCGCTAAAGAAGGACCTCCTACGGGCTATGCTACTCACCATCTGAAGATCGATGCAGATCAGGAACCTATAGCCTCACCGCCATACAGAATGTCACCCGGCAAGAAAGTATTGTTGGAGAATGAGTTGCAGAAGTTACTAGAGGCAGACGTAATTGAGGAGTGCGATTCACCATGGGCAGCTAACGCAGTCTTGGTGACCAAAAAAGTCGGAGGGGTCCGGCTGTGCATCGACTATCGGAAGATAAATGCCGTTACTGAACCAGATCGATATCCGCTCCCTAGGATCGAAGATGTTCTTCACGCAGCCAAAACCACCAAGTTCATGACGACCTGCGATCTCAGATCCGGGTACTACCAGGTAAGTGTAGATCCTGGCGATCGGGACAAAACGGCGTTTGTGACTCCGCTAGGATGTTTTAGATTCAAACGGATGCCTATGGGGTTAAGGAACTCTGGTGCTACATTTCAACGACTTATGGATCGGTTTAAATCCAGCAAGGAATTAGCAGGTGTATGCTTGCTGACATACTTAGATGACATAATAGTGCTTTCTGGATCATTTTCTCAGCACCTGGAAGACCTGGACGCTGTATTCAACAGACTGAGAATGTATAACTTACGTATCAACCGCGAGAAGAGCTTTTTTGCTCGAGAGTCAGTCAAGTTCTTGGGCCACGTGATTGTACCGGGGGGTGTTAAGGCAGACCCTGAGAAAACTGCATCCATTACAGAAATGGCCCCTCCGACGAACGTCAGACAGCTTAAAACCTTCTTGCAGACGTCTAGCTGGTTTCGTCGGTTCATACCAAATTACGCCGACGTAGCTAGACCCTTGACGAACCTTCTTAAGAAAGATAGCAAGTGGGTGTGGACGACAAAACAAGAAGAAGCATACGAGAGCATCAAGCAGCTGCTCGTTTCCGCTCCCATTTTGCGTCAAGCAGACGAGACGAAGCCTTATACACTCAGGACGGACAGTAGTGGTTATTGCCTCGGAGCAGTGCTGATGCAGGGGGAGGGCCCCGAAGAAAGACCTGTTGAATACGCGAGCCGCCTTTTGAACAGCGCAGAAAAGAATTATAATACTACGGAGAGAGAAGCGCTCGCGGTCGTATGGGCAGTGACGAAATTCCGCGGATACATCGAAGGATCAGAGGTTGTGGTAAAGAGTGATCACCAACCACTTCGGTGGCTCATGACAGTAAAGACGCCGAGCGGGCGCTTAGCTAGGTGGGCCCTTACTTTGCAAGAATACAACCTCCGCGTTGAATACACGCCAGGGAGGTCAAACGTCGTCGCCGACACTCTATCCCGGCCGCCCTGCATGGACGAAATAGGATGCGATCTGGGCTACGCTGAGATTGATTTTCCTTCAAGATCGCCCAAGGACGCACGCGAGAATCAACTCAAAGACCCAGAACTGCGCAAAATAATAGAAGATCTTGAGTCAGCCGACGATCCCTTTAGGGGGAGGTGCTGGTCCGATAAAGGGTATATAATATCCGACGGTATACTTTACAGGTACGGGCCCGACGAATGCGATGAGGAATCGGCTTGCCTAGTTGTGCCAGAGCACGAACGTGAAAAGGTATTGACTGAATATCATGATGCGCCGACAGCAGGTCACTTCGGAGTGGAGCGTACGTTGGATCGGGTGAGAGCTAAGCATTATTGGCCCGGTATGCGGCAGGATATCGTTACATACTTGAAAAAATGTATCGATTGTCAAAGGTATAAAGCAGACAACGAATGCCGACTGGGCTTCTGCAGACGCCTGCTTCCAACCGCCGCTTCGAGGTAGTTGCTGTAGACCTCTTCGGGCCACTACCTGAAACTGACGAAAAGAATAAATGGATCCTCATTTTAGAGGACACGTGTTCTAGGTGGGTGGAATTGTTCGCCCTTCAGAACGCCACTAGTTCGGACTGTGCCAAAGCGTTAATCGCTGAGGTATTTCTAAGGTATGGCGTTCCCAGACGTATATTGAGTGACAACGGTGTCCAGTTTATTAGCGAAATTATGCAGCAGGTATGTCATTCATTCGGCGTCGTTCAGTCATTGTCACCGGTGTATCATCCGCAAGCCAATCCAGTGGAACGTAAAAACCGAGACTTAAAACCACAACTCGCTATCCTAGTAGGAAAGGACCATAACACCTGGGACATACACTTACCTGCTATACGCTTTGCGATGAATTCTGCTGTGACGAGCAGCACTGGTTACTCACCGGCCTACCTCACGTTCGGTCGCGAAATAAGGGCTCCGGCAGACGTGATCGCAGATATGCGTGCCGTGAAAACGATAATGTAGTGACAAGCCTTACTCCCTATTTGCGTCGCATGTCCACAGTTTTATTTGAAGCTAGAGATGTGCATGAGAAGATTCAGGCGAACCAAAAGCGTTTCGCTGACGAGCATCGGCGTCCTGCACCTGACTACTCACCAGGTGATCTGGTCCTCCTGAAGACCCAGGGCAGCAACGACACTACTCGGGGCCAGACGCCGAAGTTTATCCCGCGACGAGACGGCCCCTACAGGATCAGAGAACCTGCGAGTTCGACCACATACGTGTTAGAGAAGACTGGCAATGGGGAAGTCCTAGGTAAATACCATGTATCCCAGCTGACTCCTTTCGTGGGTGACGTTCTTCCGGTGCCAGTAAATGAGAAACGTAAGCGTGGTAGGCCTAAACGGTATCTTGACTAACCCAGACGCGAGGGCGCTATGTCTAGGTCAGAGGGGGAGGTTGTAACGCGACCTTAACACTCGGGGTTGTAACGCGCCCTTAAATATTCCCGCGATGTTTGCCCCCGCCCCGCGCGCCCGCACGCGCCGGCCAGCGCTCCAGTCCGCCGCGCGCGATTGCAATACACGCGCAAGCTCCGTTAATTTGCTTTGATTTCTGTTTCTATGTAACCTCACCATTGTTGTAATTGCTATAATTGATTGCCATGGTAGTGTATGTGTACTGACAATATATTCTTTCACTAATTTGATCGCGCCTTGAACTCATTTACGACCCTACGAGAGAGATCTCAACCCGTAGTTCTACACAGTTATTTGTAATAACATCAGAGAGACACAAAATCGAATACATAACAGTAATGTAAACTCTATTTAATTCTATATTTGACTTATGTTGCATTGGGAAAGCACTAGTGTCTATTTTGAAAAAGAAATTCCACGCAGTCCATTCACTAATAGATTGCACAATCCTACCGGAGCCCCTGTGATTGGAGGAAATTAGATCCTTATCAGAGAAATCCTCTTGTTACATAACAGTTACGTTTCTACACGAAGGAATTTAAAAGCACAATAGAAAAAAAGTAATCTACCCGCGAAGCGACCGTGTCCACAGGAGTGAAATTGTATTATCCGATCTACCGTGTACCGTTTACGGTTGATACACCGCAAATATTGGACAGCCAATCCCAAGGTATTTATTTGAAAGCGATCGCCTTTAAGAACTTTATGGGGCGAGTTGATAAAATCTATCTGGATGGACACACAGGTATTATGGCAGAAATGTGTAGTCTGTTTATGTATTTTATGTCGGGTGTCTTGCGATTTATCTTTGAATTAGGTCTGATAACTTTGAAATTGACTGTCATAGTTTAGAAATTAAATTACTATTGTTTTAGTAACTCCTACCTGTATTATTAATAAGGAAAATTTGCGATATTCTGCAACGGTAAGTATCCATTAAGAAAGACTACAAATTCAGTTGATGTGGGTACTAATAGAAAGATGAATGAGATGTAAATCTGCAACAGTTGTTCGTGTAATAAAGCGCGAGATAGGTACTTATTTCGTTATCAGAAATCAAAATGCCATTTTGTCTGAACATCTGTTTAACCGTATCTGTCTCTAGGAAAAGCGATTGTTATTTTCCTTATTTCAAAGAAAGGAGGCTGGGAAGGTGTGAAACAATTTAATAGATTTAGGTATCGCTTTGATTCATGACCGTGAAGTTAGCGGAGCACCCACGACAAACCGATAAATCGCTATATGGAGAATTTGCCGCTAAATAGTCGCTAATTAGTTGTGGAAAAAGAAAATTCGTCGTTGGATTTTTTTTTGTTTTTTGGATGCTCCGCTAACTTCATATGAAGTTAGCGAAGCTTACCTCCGGACCTAGAACTTGGAAAGTTGGAATCATTTTACGAAAATTGTCTGAACTTAATTTTGAATCAATTAAATGACGAGAACTGTATTCTCATTGGTGACTTCAACACCCCTGACCTATTTTGGCAGTCACAAGACTCATCTCACATCATGGTCCCTAAGCTGGCACAGAGTCCTACTTCCAGGTCTCAATTATTGCTAGAAATTTTATCGTTATGTAGTCTGCATCAATTAAACAATATACCTAACGAAAATGGCCGATATCTCGATCTTGTACTCTGTAACTTCGAAAATGTTACAGTTTATGCTGATGACGCTCTGAGTCGTGAAGAAGGCCATCATCCTCCAATTGTTGTAGATGTTCGGGATGCACGGAATGTTGCCAAATGTATTCAACCTAAGTTTAATAGAATAAACTTCCGTAAATGTAATTACGAGAAAACTAAAGCCGAATTACGATCCTTAGACTGGTTGGCTGTTCTGGGCCCAATAAAAGATATTAACATTGCTCTCGAGAATTTCTATAGTACGCTAAATGAAATAATAGCTAAAAACGCTCCGATAGCAAAACCACGTGATCAGACTGGTCCACCTTTTTGGTTTAGCCCTTCGCTTATTAAATGTCTCAAAGAAAAAAACAAGTATCACAAACGGTTCAAAAAATATGGAAATCCTAGAGATTATGATACTTTTAGTTTATTAAGATCTCGGTGCAAGCTTCTTATGAAAAGGTGTCACGAAAAGTACTTGTTGTCTGTACAGGAATCTTTACGGAAGGACATAAAATCTTTTTGGAGGTACGTAAATTCGAAAAAAGGAAGTCCGTCAATACCACTGAACATGAGATATGGCGAAGCAGAGTCAACCGATGCTAAAAGCACGTGCGAGTTATTCTCTCAGTACTTTAACAGCGTTTATGAAAGCAATGATATCAGTCGCTCCTGTATCACACCTCTGAATGAGCGTTGCGTTGCTGGTTTAGGCAACTTGGTCGTATCCGCTGAGAATGTCCTTGCAAAGATTGATAAAATCGATGCCAGCAAGGGTCCTGGTCCAGATGGAATACCGCCATCTTTTATAAAGAATTGTGGGAGGGAATTGTGTGTACCTTTATCAATTATTTTCAACTCATCTATAGCACAGGGCATTTTCCCGGACGCATGGAAGACAGCTTATATTGTCCCCATTCACAAAGGGGGTGAAAGGTCGAGGTGTGAAAACTATAGACCGATAAGTATACTATCCTGCTGTGCTAAGCTTTTTGAGTTGGTAGTATACGACTCTCTTTACAGTCTTGTCAAACCATTTATAAACGTGAACCAACATGGTTTTGTCGCAAACAGGTCTACTACTAGCAACCTGTTGGAGTATAAAAATTATCTTTGCTCTGCTTTTGCAAAAAGAGAACAGGTGGACTCCATTTATACAGACTTTGCTAAAGCTTTTGATAAGGTTAACCATTCTGTTTTATGTGAAAAATTAAAAGCTTATGGCATTCATGGCAGTTTGCACCGTTGGGTTGAGTCTTATCTTACTCGTAGAAGTCAGCTTGTCACTATAAAAGGTTTTGTATCTGCACCGGCTACGGTCACCTCAGGCGTCCCACAGGGCTCGCACTTGGGGCCGCTACTTTTTATTTTATTTTATTTTATTTATTAACGACTTAGTAGATTTCCTTAAGTGTCCTTGTTTATTATACGCTGACGATCTTAAAATATTCACGAAAATAACTAGTGTAAAAGATGCTCTAGCACTCCAAAGCGATCTGGAAGTCTTAGTAAATTGGTGTACTGAAAACTTTATGCAATTAAATGTTAGAAAATGTAGTGTTATCTCTTTCACATGTAAGAAAAATCAGATCGTTTACAACTATACAATACGGGGTTATACATTAGTGCGAAATGACGTGGTTAGAGACTTGGGGGTACTTTTTGATGCGAAGCTCACATTTCACGCTCACTACGATCACATTATAAATAAATGCAACGGTATGCTGGGCTTCATCTTACGCTGTACTAAAGAGTTTAGAAACCCTGGCAGTCTGATATACCTCTACAGGGCGTTAGTGAGATGTGTCATGGAATTTAATACAGTCATTTGGTCTCCATTTTACAAAGTCCACACACAACGTATTGAACGCGTTCAGGCAAGGTTTCTCAGTTTGTTATGCTACAGGCTCAGATGCAGTAGAAAGTTGGCTACCTACGGTGATAGACTGCGTGAATTCCGTCTGACGAGTCTCGAATCACGCCGCACATATTACGACCTGATGTGCCTCTACAAAATAGTAAATTCGCGTTTGGATTCCCCGTCTCTCCTGTCATTGCTTTCCTTCAACATTAGATTCCGGACTCGTAACCCCAATTGTTTTGACCTTCAAGTTTATTCAAACAATACATCATTTTACAACCCAATTGTCAGAATGTGCCGAACATATAATGAAGTAGCGAAGAAACATAGCTGTATCGATATTTACCACCTCAGCTTGTATAGATTTAAGAGACATGTACTTGATATAGTGTGAAATTGTATTTAATTGAAAATTAGCTATAGACTTTGATGTTTTTTTTTATTGGTTTGATTGTTTTTTTTTATTATTATTATTTTTGCATAGTTTTTTTTTTCTTCTCAGATTGCTCTGGTGTTTTCAAGTCAACTCGGGCCTAATTATTATTAATTATTTGAAATGTTATTTAATGTAATTTAAATTATATTATCTCTCATTGCAATATTATTATGGTAGATTGAATTGCTTAGACATTGAAATTAATTTGAATGGTTTGAATTTTGAATTGAATGTATAATAATTTTAATTTATTACCTGTATTTTTTTTTTCTATTTGGCATTGCATATCTCCACTTAAGTTAATTAATGAATTTGTGTACACATGTTTTAGAATTATTGTCCTGCACCACTTTATAAGATTATTTGAAATGTATTTTTTAAGACAATAATTTGTTGTGTGTATCAATAAATAAATGAAATGAAATGAAATGAAGCATACAAAAAACATACAAAAAATCCAACGACGAATTTTCCTTTTCGACAACTAATTAGCGACTAATTAGGGGCAAATTATCCCCCTAGTCGAATTTCGATAAGACACTTTCAAAGACGATTTCGCGAGGCGGCTCCAAAATCAGAAACTTTCATAGACGTTTCACCCAAAAAACAAAAAAAAAACCAACGACGAATTTTCTTTTTCCACAACTAATTAGCGACTAACTAGCGGCAAATTATCGCCCTAGTCGAATTTCGATAAGACACTTTCAAAGACGTTTTCACGAGACTGTTCCGCTAACTTCATATGAAGTTAGCGAAGCATACAAAAAACATACAAAAAATCCAACGACGAATTTTCCTTTTCGACAACTAATTAGCGACTAATTAGGGGCAAATTATCCCCCTAGTCGAATTTCGATAAGACACTTTCAAAGATGATTTCGCGAGGCGGCTCCAAAATCAGAAACTTTCAAAGACGTTTTCACCTAAAAAACAAAAAAAAAAATCCAACGACGAATTTTCTTTTTCCACAACTAATTAGCGGCAAATTATCCCCCTAGTCGAATTTCGATAAGACACTTTCATAGACGTTTTCACGGGGCTGCTCCAAAAAAACAAAAAAATCCAACGACGAATTTTCCTTTTCCACAACTAATTAGCGACTAATTAGCGGCAAATTATCCCCCTAGTCGAATACCGATAAGACACTTTCAAAGACGTTTTCACGAGACTGTTCCGCTAACTTCATATGAAGTTAGCGGAGCATCCAAAAAACAAAAAAAAATCCAACGACGAATTTTCTTTTTCCACAACTAATTAGCGACTAATTAGCGGCAAATTATCCCCCTAGTCGAATTGCGATCAGAAACTTCCAAAGACGATTTCGCGAGGCTGCTCCGCTAACTTTATATGAAGTTAGCGGAGCACCCAAAAAAAACAAAAAAAAACCAACGACGAATTTTCTTTTCCCACAACTAATTAGCGACTATTTAGCGGCAAATTCTCCATATAGCGATTTATCGGTTTGTCGTGGGTGCTCCGCTAACTTCACGGTCATCTTTGATTCACGTTACATTTATAATGGCAGAGCCACAATGTCTACTAGACACTCTAGTTGTTGTTACAAATGTATCTACCTAATGAATTATCAAATTGTATTAATTTATTTCTCTATTGCACTGTGAGTTGTAAGTACAGTTTGCGAAATTAATTTAAATCTACGTATCTGTTCTTTTGTTAGTTCTATACTTAGAGGTAGTATTCTATTAAGAACTTTTGTAATTCCAGATAAAACAGGACAAGTGATCGGAAATCCTTATTTACACCAAACTAACTGATCTCTTATGAGTAGGTAGATAAAGTATATCCATGTGCTTTTGTACCCTTGTGTAAACTCAGGTTTAATAATGAGTTAAGTATGCGAAACTGTTTCGAATACTTAACTCATTATCAAGCCTGAGTATAATAACTGAACGCTGAAACTATTATATCCCGAGTTGATATTGTTACTTTCAAGAATATTTCTTAGTTTACCTACTTAATGCTTTCAATATCTTCATATTTCTACTTAAACTTACACTTGAAAAGTACTAGTTCAAGAGTTAGGTAAGAGATACTAAATAAATAGGTACACACAAATCCCATCAGGGCGGGTCGTTTCGCAGCTGAACGTAAACGTAACTTTAAGGAAATTAGAAAATGAGAAAAGTTACCTGGTTCACCGGCGAGGTCAACTTAACAGCGTATTAAGTCCTACTTAAATATATGGATGCTGAGGATGTAACTGAGTATTTTAGTACCTTTAGTCGTCGTATTTTAGAAATATACAAACCTTCACAACTACATAGGGGTTGTAGTGGTTTCCGGGTTCGATTCCCGGCTTGGTCAAATCAAAATTTTCTATATTATCTCTGATCTGGGCACATAAGATATAATAGTACTGTCTGGGTGTTGTTGGAACCACAGTAGATTAGCGCGTTCAAACATACAAACAAACAAACTCTTTAGCTTTATAATATTGGCATAGATTATTGCGTCTGTGATTGCGTCCACCTATTAAAAATAGCAGTCCCCCGCGTCTTCGTTCGCGTGAATTTAGGATTTCCTGTGAGCATTAGTTAGGAGTGGAGTTTTTTTTTAAACTGTGGTATCTTTTAAGAGAAGAATCAAAACGCGTATGAATAATATGAACATATTTATTATAGCCTTCCCCGAGAAATAAGTTATCTAACACAAAATCATTTATAAAAAAACACTCAATAGGAGGAGTTATAGAAAATCATGTACGATTTCTACTTAAATTTAAGTGGTATTGTGTAGAATGTAGATAGATATCTCATTCTTAAATAGAATACCTAGGTCGTTTCAATATTTTAAACCTAGTTTTTTGTTTTGTTATCAGTAGTTCCGCCTGCTTCTAATTGATAACTCCAACCAAAGGGTTGGGAACTACGGTTGGCTCTTGAAAGTGAGCAAGATCTCGCAAATTGGTGCAGTCTGCCGGGGATGCTCTGTCAGTTGCAATAATTGTTTACCTATTTGCTGCGATCTTAGCTCTCAATTGAGCATCAAAGTTATTAATCGTTGCCGTTGCTCAGTCCTATATTGAATTTACTGTATACCACTTACATTCCGGTACATACTTACATCATTAATTATTTACTATGCTATCATGATAGTTTGAGGATGTATGTAGCTGTATTAATTATAAAATGACAGGCGGGGAGACCAAAAAAAAAATGCATTAGATAAGTATTAGTCGAGATAACCACCGCCTTACCAATTAAAAATCGCTTGCACCGCGAGTCGTCTTTTGTCTTAAGTGACGGTCGTTTTGTGTCAAAGTCAGTCAGAGACCTCGACTATAACTTCCGTCTGGAGCTCTGTGTGTTGGTTATTTTTGGAAACTAAAGAAACAGTACTTCTCTCCACCAATACATACTATAAAATGATGTTGTGCTACTTGATGTTGTGCTACTATTGTTATATTCTATTATGTATCATTGCATGTTAACGTCAACAAAATTCTCACACGAAATTGAGACTGGTAAAGTTTGACAATATTGCTATCTATGAGCACATACATTTGACAAGGGTCAACTTAAGTTTCAGGGTTAATTTGTAGGTACGTAGCTGACAAATTCATAGTCCAAAATAGAAAAGACAACCTACTTCTAGTGATCATTAGAATACATGAAATTAAACGTAATCAATTTTCAACAGATACTTTTCACTATCAACTCAAGTGCCTACGCACTTGAGTACTATTTTGTGCGTTTCATCCATGTGACGACTAATTGATTTAATAACTACCAGCCGAAGAGGTGAAGATTGTGTTGTGACGCGGCTAAAACGCTAAAGTTTACAAACCTTATAATATTTACTGTGTTGTAGGTTTAAATCTCGGAAGGGGCAGATATTATACTTACTTTCGATATTTTCAAGCACACACTTTGTTTGTGGCACGGCAAATCATGTGACTGTTTGTACAATTTCCTCATTTATGAACGTACTAGATATTCACTATCGCCACATCAAACTTTTGTAAGAAATGTTGGGAGATTGGCTGTACTGTTGGGGTTGTGGTAAATTTTGGATTAGAGTAGGCTTGAGGACGCCATTTCCATAATGTTTGGTGGGTGTTGGTTCTGAAATGAGATTATCGAACATTGTTCGTACGAAAATGGATTATGTTCGGACTTCGGAGTAAAAATACCGATGCTAGTTTTTTCAGGTAACCGCACAAGATTTCATGACACCGTTTTTTATTTATTTACTGAATTCACATTTACCGACCAAATTGTTTTCAATAAACCTAAGTTTTTAAAAATCATTACATATTAACTAGCACATACCATATCACATAGGTACTTGAGGTGACGGCAGTAGGACGTTAAGAACTTTCCTTTTCTACCTACAGGTTTTCTTCTAAATCTTGTATCTTCTTCTTTTATAAACTTAAAAGAGAGTAGTGTTAGTTACGCCACTTCCAACTTGAGTAGGGAGGACCCATTTTCATGATTTTTTTGGTTACATTTGTCGCGGTCCCGAATAGGACATAGGGGGAAAACAAAGTTTATCAGGACCACTAGTGGTAAGTACTATTACATCTCCTGTGCTAGTGTATTATAAAGTTCTATCGCTTTGTCTAGTTCGCATCTAAGTTATTACCTTACCTCAGTTATGTAGTGATGTTAGTACATGTCGGTACAAGTAACAACCCTGCGCGCCACGGTTCCCTCGGGGGACCTGTTGAGTTTATTTTGTTGATCCGGACAAATCTGAGGCTAAGCACTACGAAATGTTGTTTAATTGTAATGGGTGCAGCTGAAGTGTGTGTGTGTTTTTGTGTTTTCTGTAGGGGTAGGTGTACTAACATTCTACAGTGCAAGAAGTATGATGTAATGAAGTTAGGAAGTGTTTTGTGTATGAAAGAGACCTATTCAAATTATAGCTTTGCTGTTCCGTCATTTAGTACGTAACAGGAGGCCTACTACAAAAAACGAAATACGTGAATACGACTATCGTTTTGCGGATCCGAGGCATTTCGTAGTATGGATTGCATAGTAAAAAAAATGCTTCGGATCCGCAAAACAATGATCGTATTGACGAATTTCGTTTTTCATAGTAAGCCTTCAGACCTTTGATCAAAGTTTTTGCCTGAAAACTGATTTTCAGTTAGCCGGCTGGCTGATAACATAGAGTACCTACTTGTAATGCCACACATTGAAGATTAAGTAGGTAGGTATTGTTAAAAAGTGAAAATGAAATCTATTTCTGCCTGACAGTAGCCGGGCATTAGAAGGGCGCTAAAAACATAATGAAAAAAACCAGCCAAGTGCGAGTCGGACTCGCGCACTGAGGGTTCCGTGCCATCTTTAACTGAATTAGAGAATCTTACTTCCACTTAGCCAAAATACCACAATATATTGTTGACCGCAAATATAACTTTATTTTTCATAGTATTTGTATGAAGAACAAAGTTATGTTTGCGGTTGTTGAAGATGTGCTATATCTCAAAAACTACTTGTTCGATTTTGCTCAAACCAATTTTCATTGAAAGTTTTTGTTGAAGTCTACATTATATATTTTTTTCAAAATTTTCACTTCCTTAGTTCAAAAGTTAGATGGGGGGGACGCCCATTTTACCACTTTGGAAGCGTCTATATCTCAAACGTTAGACTTTTAGAAGAAATGATTTTAGAAACCTCAATGTCATTTTGAAAGACCTATCCATAGACACCCCACACGTATAGGTTTGGATAAAAAATTTTTTTTTGGTTTTAGTTTCATGTATGGGAGCCCCCCTTAAATAATTTTTTTTTTAATTTTCAGTATCTGAATCGGAAAGCGGTGAACAAGATACACCTACCTACTAAGTTTCAATGGTTTGATGCTTATAGTTTCAGAATAAAGTGGCTGTGACATACGGACGGACAGACAGACAGACAGACAGACAGACAGACTTGACGAAACTATAAGGGTTCCGTTTTTTGCCATTCGGCTACGGAACCCTAAAAAAGATAGGTTGACGGCTCTGAAGAGCAATTTTGCATGCTTTTTAAAGGATCCTGTTAAGATTTTGCAAAAATAAAACAAACATTAATTGGAAGTCGGTAATTTTATATTCTTGACTGAAGCCAAATATACCGAGTAGTGTTATTGTATAAAACTCATTAGTTCACTATAGAACTAAGTATAAGTAGGAAAATAATAACTTCCTTTTTTGGGTTAAGGGGGAGGTTTTAAATTGTCATTTATTTGAATTATTTTCATTTTTGAAGAAACTAATCAAAAACGTTTTTAAGTAAAAGTTTTTTAAAAAAGTAACAGTTTATAACAATATTACTCATAGTGCAATTAAATGAAAGTTATGTTGTAGGATATCTAATTATAGAACTTCAGTTTCAAAGCACGTAGACCAGTTCATATTATAGTTGTTTAATATCTTACGGTTCCCAGTGCTTTGCACTCTGTTATTCGAGTTCCTACGTTGACTGAAAGCTCCATCCAATCGTACTTTGGTTAGACAAATTGAATGTTGCATCCTTGCGTTGCATTCGTTCGGTATGTATTCGCTGGTTGTTTCTAGGTTTCGGCTATTTGCTATACATGCGAAGTATCGATATCGGTAGTGGGGGAACTCAAATCGATGTCAGCGCTTGCAGTCATTGAGTAAGTAATCACTACCTTGCAGTGACCAAAACAACAACGTTGGGTGACGGATGTCACCATTTAGCAATTATACATTAAAATTTACGTATCCGTGCATATAAAACCGACACTAGATAAACGTAATTGAATAGAATAAACAAATATAACAAAATATCATTAAAATAACTTGGGTTTAATTAATTTTAGTAATGTCAGTCAGCCATTTGTCATTTCAACGTCCTCCAACAGTTTGTCAAGCTGTCGTCGCGCGCGGTTCCATAACTAGAAACTACCTTTGGAATGTAGACGCTCTTTATATCAAGCTCAAACAGCTTTACAATATTCGCATACACAAAAAAACTTCAGTAGGTCGACATAGAAAAGTGGAAAAAGCTCTATTTAAAAGTACATTTATCGAACCAAAAAAAAATGCGATGCGCGTTACGTTTACCTACTAAGTTTTTATTGTTTTTGTTCTACCCTTGCACAAAGCATAGCTCGAAACTATCTCGTATTTTAAATTTACGAGTTCTAGGGCCCTATTTTTGTATCACTCGCTTGGATATGGCGTGTGATAATCGTTCGCAAACAAGAAAAATAGACGTGATTACTTACAAAGTTGAGCAATGATTTTTCATATCCTTTTTAGGGTTCCGTAGCCGAATGGCAAAAAAACGGAACCCTTATAGTTTCGTCAAGTCTGTCTGTCTGTCTGTCTGTCTGTCTGTCTGTCCGTCCGTATGTCACAGCCACTTTATTCTGAAACTATAAGCATCACATAGCTGAAACTTGGTAGGTAGGTGTATTTTGTTCACCGCTTTTCGATTCAGATACAAAAAGTTAGAAAAAATAATATTTAAGGGCTCCCATACATAAAACTAAAACCTAAAAATTTTTTTTTACTCAAACCTATGCGTGTGGGGTGTCTATGGATAGGTCTTTTAAAATGATGTTGAGGTTTCTAAAACCATTTTTTCTAAAAGTGTAAGGTTTGAGATATAGACGCTTCCAAAGTGGTAAAATGGGCGTCCCCCCCCCATCTAACTTTTGAACTAAGAAAGTGAAAATTTTGAAAAAAATATATGATGTAGATCTCAACAAAAACTTGCAACGAAAATTAGTTTGAAGGAGATCGAACCAGTAGTTTTTGAGATATTGCACATTTTTATCAACCGCAAATATAACTTTGTCTTTCATACAAACACTATGAAAAACAAAGTTATTTTTGTTGTCGCAATATATTGTGATGTTTTCGTTAACACGTTCCGGGACACTACTCCAGACACAATAGATGTTTTATTGTTTTCACGCCTGTAGGCGGGCACTGTCCCGGAACGTGTTAAGTGAAAGTAAGTGGACCCTGAATTAAGTTAAGGGTGGCACGGAACCCTCAGTGCGCGGGTCCGACACGCACTTAACCGGTTTTTGTGTAGATTACAACTGGTTTTCATTCCAAAATTCGACTTCAATCATTGAATATCACACGCCATCTTGACGCGAGTGATTCAAAAATAGAGCTCCTAGTCATCACGAAACCACACACTAATTTAAACTTCAGCAAACATGTATGTGATTACTCTCAGGTGGATTTTTATTACCTCGACTTTTATCTTGTTTATACTACTTACTCCGTTGAATTTCCCGAGTTGCCGTATAACTTCCATTAAAAGATGGAAGCTGAGACAACTCCTAAACGTGCTTTTTGAGGTAGACGGGAGCTCAATATTGAAAGGAACCGACGGGAATTTGCAGGGCTTACCTACCGTGCAAGGTAAATTTTGGAAAGGACAGACAGAAATGCTAAATTGTTATGATGTAGAAGACAAAGATGCTTAGCCAACACATTTTCGTTGTATAACTCTCATATTTATTTACTTTACTTCTAACACTCACATAACTGTACTACAGACTTTACCTAACAACCAATTTTTAAACGGCATGCATGCATTACTGAAATTACTTTTGGAATATACGCGACGTCGTATATTCCAAAAGTAACTTCAGTAATTCCTGTGCTTATTGACAGAAATGTTGTTGTGAGCTCGTATGATGTGAAATCCACATATTTGGGGCTTTTTTTCTTATTTAATAAGTTAGGAGGCACTAGGTTATTTTAGGTATCGATCGATTAGTAAGTGCTAACGTTTTGTTTTCACCTATTAACCTGATAGTTGATTGATGAAAGCTGTCGTAAACTTGCAGTGGAGGGCTGGGATAGCGGCTGCGATACACTCTTTGAAAATAGTTAACCAGGCGACTTTTGCACTTGTGCACTGTACTTAAAGGCTTGGCAACAAGCAAAAGTTCCTGCACAGACTACCATGCACCAGTGTGCACTTAGCACGAAGGCAATAAATGAGGCGTTTTACTCGCTGCAAACCACTCTTTTATGACTTGTCATCTATAGCCTTTTTAGTAGAACGCTAAGGTTATATTTTATGTTCCTACTAACACCGTTGAAAAGCTGTCAGCATTTTACTTCAGGATGACCTACTGTTTTTTGGGGTGAGAGATGACGGGAGACTGGAAAAAGATATAAGGTGTTTACTGTCGCAAAAATAAGTATAAGTTATAATTAGTGGGAATGGTGGATTTGTAATTATTAAAACCTCGGCATTGCTAGAAATATTGTTTAAAATTTGACGACGCATTTGGTGTATTGGCTAGCGCTCCTGACTATTACGCCGGCCGTCGAGGGTTCGAATCGCGCAAGGGGCAAATGTTTGTGTGATGAACATGAACATTTGTACCTAAGTCATGGATGTTATATGTATTTAAGTATTTATGGGAGACGCCCCCATCATAATCGTTGTCTGGTACTTCGTAACACAAGGAAGAAAATTCCTTACCACGTAACCAGACAATTGGTGTGTTGTCTGGCGCATATTTATTTATTTATATTTATTTAAAATACCTAGGAACTCGTATAAGTGGTAAACGACTTAAGAACTCTCAAACACTTGCGTGCTATTATATATTACCTACCTGTACTTAGATTCCTTGATTAAAGGAACTAATTACTTTGCAACTTATACAGCTCCTTATACTAAACAAAAATCTTTCATCTTTATATTTCGTCGCTAATTTGACGAGTCACACGGCTTCTGTTACAGGTTCGTTTAACTTAATTTAGTGGTACCTCGCTTAATATTACCGGCACAGAGGCAAATTCCTCGTTAGCGAAATCTGGCAAATTTAGAATCACCCTCTGAGGCCAATTACGGTTGTCATTATAACTTAAGGGAGGGAATTTTCCTATTGTTTCCCGTTATAATATTCACTCAGCGACAATGGGTGAGTGACAAGACGTAACGTGATTCACGTGATTCAACGAAACGTCATTAAGATAATTAGTTACGCGCTGAAAATGTTGTGGTGTTGAATTTAATGTGTTATGTGATCCAAATTACGTGGAATATTGCTTTAAAATATAATCTTTATAACAGAAGTTTTTGTAGTAACGGGTTTTATTAGGCTTTAATTTTAGATGGTGTGCCATATCCACCCTAATTTGTAGTTCTTTCCATTCCTAATTGGTAGTTGTTATTATATTTTCAATGTACGAGTATATGTCATATATATTATTTGCAAACTGTGTTTTGGCTCCAGCTGAACTGACACTACCTACTCTCTTTAAAACGATACAGGTAGTGTGTATAAGTAAGTATCCTAAGATCTTATTTTTTTATATAAATATCCGTTTCATACTATCCTGTCATGAGAAGGTAATATTCATATTTCTATTCGAGCGTGTTTCTTCGTTCTTTCTGCTTCGTAGGTACGTACTTCACCTCTCGTCGCCTTGACGATTCATTATTAATCTTGATCTCTGACACGGTGATAGTATAAAAATGGTGTTGAATCAGAACCTATAAAAATTTATCGAACATAAAGTAATAGTATTTCTTCTTTATAAAAGTGTAGGGACTGACAGACGGACAACGACGTGATCCTATAAGGGACATCTGGAAAGGTGAAAAACGGATTTTTACCTTTCGAGATATGGAACTCTAAAAACCGGTTAAGTGCGTGTCGGACCCGCGCACTGAGGGTTCCGTGCCACCCTTAACTGAATTCAGGGTCCACTTACTTTCACTTAACGAAAACATCATAATATATTGCGACGGCAAAAATAACTTTGTTTTTCATAGTGTTTGTATGAAAAACAAAGTTATATTTGCGGTTGATAAAAATGTGCAATATCTCAAAAACTACTGGTTCGATCTCCTTCAAACCAATTTTCGTTGCAAGTTTTTGTTGAGATCTACATCATATATTTTTTTCAAAATTTTCACTTTCTTAGTTCAAAAGTTAGATGGGGGGGGGGGGGACGCCCATTTTACCACTTTGGAAGCGTCTATATCTCAAACCTTACACTTTTAGAAAAATTGTTTTAGAAACCTCAACATCATTTTAAAAGACCTATCCATAGACACCCCACACGCATAGGTTTGAGTAAAAAAACATTTTTAGGTTTTAGTTTCATGTATGGGAGCCCCCCTTAAAAATTATTTTTTTCTTACTTTTTGTACCTTAATCGGAAAGCGGTGAACAAAATACACCTACTTATCAAGTTTCAGCTATGTGACGCTTATAGTTCAGAATAAAGTGGCTGTGACATACGGACGGACAGACAGACAGACAGACAGACAGACAGACTTGACGAAACTATAAGGGTTCCGTTTTTTGCCATTCGGCTACGGAACCCTAAAAACGAACTGAGTTAAGCTTAAAGTACGTACTAAAATAATTTCAGTACTTATTTATTTAAACTTTATTGCACTGTGAATTGTACAATTGGCGGACTTAATGCCTTAGGGCATTCTCTACCACTCAACCGCTTGGGAATGCAGAAAAGGAGTCATTTTTTTTGGGCCCAGTAGCAACTTGTAGCGTCAAATAATGACATTGCACCCTAAATTAATAACTTATTTTTTTAGACAATTAGACGAAAGATAACGTTTAAATGAAACCGGAATAATAAAATCAAACTAAAAGATGCGTTGTGTTGACTACCTACTTTTCATCACGCCATTCCTCCTTTACAAATACGTGTAAAGGAACGACGGGCTGGTCAATATAAAAACAATATCAATTATTTCAAGTACGTGATTTTGTTTAGATCACGTTTTTTCTACTTTTATTTATTTTAAACAATTGGAATCTCCGTTTAAAATATTTTTATTGCTTTTTTAAGACTTTTGCATAAAATGGTTATCTAGTAAAGCCGTGGAACGGATAGCAACTCTGACAGCTATCACTGACATTGACAGGAATGGCTGGAGTGTCATTTGTCACACTTTCCGTTTGGCGTTTGGCTTTCCGTCACCTTCCGTTTGTTTTGGTTTGTTTTGAATTGAGTGTTTGTTTTCTCCGGATTTTTTATGAAAAAATAGAAGCAAAAAGCATCAAGTACGGCCCCATTCCACTAAATCGTTGTTGTGTAACTGTGCAGTGAGATTTCAACGACTGTGATTTTCAGAAACGACTGAAAATGTGCGTCAACTGGTACGAGTGTGGATTAAAATTATGATGAATTTTCAAATATTCCCGTTAGATAACGAAAAACTAATATTGTTAATATTTTTAAGACATTATAAGGAACAATTTTACATATGTTTCATTACTAGACGCCATAATTTATGGGTGGGCCCATCCTCCATACAAGAAAAAAATGTTTCCTTTAATTAGTGGCGGAACAATTGCAATAACTGAGCGGTTAATATAAAAAATATATAAAATGCATTATGCAGTAACTTGTTCTTAAAAAAAAAATATTTTTTTACAAAATAAAAATAAAAATAAAAATGTTGCTCATTATGAATTCCTCGTATGTATGCTTTTCTGATTTATTTACAGCTGCACTATTTTTTTTATTATAATGATCTGTTGTCGACATCCAATTGATGAGGGTCGAAACGTGAGAACTTACACTGCGCTGTAAGTAAATAACGAACTTATACCTTTACATACATATACTTGTTTCATGGTAATTTGTTAAAGATAAACCAGTACTGGAAGTCTGAAGCAACATGTTTGACATTTCGCGTAGACAATTTCAATATTCTGATTTTCTGCTCCATCAAATATCCTTCTAACTTACATAGCTAAATCTTTAATACATCTTAAATATATTTGTAATTTTTTTAAGCTTGATTCAAACATTCTTCTCAATCAATAAATACACGAAAATACCAATTTTGTCTCAGCATTTTTCGAGCGCCACCTGGTGGTTTTACAGGGAACTAGGGATGTCGATCTGAGATCGATTAATCGAAGAATCGATTTTTGGAGCCAAAAAGATCGATTTTTTAAATCGATATGAAGGACTGAATCGATTCAGTGAATCGATATTTCACCCTTGAAAATCGACATCCGATTTCTTATTAATTTTTTGGTATAAACCAAAAAAGAATTTACAATGAATTGAATGTACCCATATTATAAAAGTGCTGCCGGCTGCCGGTTAAAAACGGTTAATTATTCAAAACTCGCGAAATGGCTGTATGGTTGGATTTCTTTGCTTCTCTTTAAAAAAGTTACGTTTGTTATCTTTGACTTTTTGCAGGTGTAGTGTAGGCGACTCGCCTGGGACGCATGTGTTCATTATAAAATCTTCTATCTCACTCCCAGATTTAGCTGATTGTCCCACATTTAGCTGTCACCCTATGTATGACCTGTCGGGGCCCTAATCGAATCTGCGATTTCACTGTGGTAGATTTCGTGGCAAGGTAAAAGGTTGCGTTCTTTTACTTAATGATCTTCTTCTTCTTCTTCTTCTTCAGCACGTGTTTGCCCACTGCAGGGCATATGCCTCTCCAAACTTCCTCCACGAGGCTCTGTCTTGTGCTTTTCGAAACCAGGTTGTGCCGGCTTGGTTCTTTATGTCGTCAGACCATCTGGCTGGAGGTCTCCCAACACTCCTCTTCCCGACTCTGGGTCTCCACTCGAACACTGATTTGCTCCATCTGTTGTCACCTCTTCGACAGAGATGTCCAGCCCACGCCTACTTCAGTTTGGCTATACGGTAACCCACATCAACAACTTTTGTGTTTTCTCTTATGGCGGTGTTGCGTACTCTGTCTCTGAGGGATATTCCGAGCATAATCCGTTCCATGGCCCTCTGGGTGACCTTCAGTCTACGGACTAACTTCACGGTCAATGGCCAGGTCTCACATGCGTATGTCATGGTTGGAAGAACACACTGATCAAACACCTTTGTTTTTTACTTAATGATAACATAACGTTATTCTGCTGCGTTACTAAAAAAAAAATATTATATAATTTTGTACAAAATCTTAAACATTTATTCATCCCTCCCTAACTACTAGTAATAGGTATGATAATTAGGGTGTCGTTTAATATAAATAGATTGATATTACATTATAAACAAAAACTTAAAAAAAAATCGATTTTTCAAAAATCGATCTTATTGGCCTCGATTTTATTGTGGATCGATTCATTAGGTCACGATTCGAATCGATTTAAAATCGATCTTTTTTGGAAAGAATCGACATCCCTACAGGGAACTATGTCGAGACTTCTGCGCCAGGGACTCCAATAAAATCAATGGTTATCTTTAGTGGTAGAGTTAGGAAGTATAAACTTGAACTTCTATAAACTAAACTCTCTTTTAGTGGCGCTGTCTAGCTATAACTTTGTTGATTAAGGGCTTGTTTCACCATCGACAAATACCTAAGCACTAATCAACGAATATTTCAAATACGGAACGAAATTTTCTATGAAGTATTGGACATAATATAACACTAATCAAAATTTAATCAGACACTGTGAAAAAGGCCATTAACATTATAAAGTTGAAGTTTGTTTGTTTTTTGACGTACTAACGTCAAAAACTACTCCCATTGAAAAAAGGTAAGTATAGAACTTTATACAAAAAATAAGGGCCTGTAACGATGGTTCAAGTAAGTTCCGGTTAGCGCTATCAGCCAGATACGTCCTACGAAATGATGTTATTTATTTGACTTATTCGTTGGGTTACATGGACATTATGAAAACGGCCATAAGAAGAGTGAATACTTATAACGAACCCGCAATTAAGCAGGACAAGCTCCGACATTGACGACCTCAACAAAATTAATAGGAAGAGTGGTTTTAAGATGTCAACAAATGTGAATATGTGAAACAACTGAGAAATAAATAAAGTACTTATTCGAAACACAATATTTACTTAGTGGTGATTCAACATCGTTAATTTGTTAGATTTAGCCACACCTTTAGGCGCTGGCTCCACGAGCGAGAGAATCGCGACGAGTCCGCCCTTATATCGTCGGATAATCTCCACGAACGAGCGATAATTCCGTCGCGTATCGTCGCGAGTCGTAACGGAATCGCAGCGTTTCCGCGGCGACTCGTAACGGTATCGCCGCGTTTCCTTGACGACGAGTTGCAAAAGAAAAAATTAACGAGAGGCAACGCTGAAATGACGCTGCGTTTGACAGCGCGCCCGCTGCGCGCTCGTCGCGAGCGCGCGGCGGGCCCGCTGCTAGTCGCGGCGGGCTAGCGACGATGTAATGACGTTTCGCGCGCTCATTGCCACTCGTCGCATCGCGGCGATAATATCGCCGTGTGGAGACGGTTCCATAGAGAGTGTATAGAAATACGTGGCACGACGATAATATCGCCGCGATTCTCTCGCTCGTGGAGTCAGCGCCTTAAGTCCATAATATAGTTTTTGAAAAGCTAGGATATTGAAAATATTTTTGCATTCCAGTGTTTGGAAACAAAGCTATATCCCAATATCCTACGCCTCCTATGGTATGGTATACTTAGTAGGTATGTTTGAATGACCTACTAACTGAGGTAGATTTTGTTCAAAGAGGCTTACTTCACTAACCGAGCAATATAACTAAGATTTATCTTGTTTTTTTCCGATCGCTATAGCCGCGCTGAGCTACGTGAGATCCGGGGAAAATCACTTTTTGCTCACAATATTCTACAATCTGATTTACTTGCTTCAAGTTTTTCCGACCGGACGGAGATCGTGATTTGAATTATAATAAAAGATAGCATAAATAGGTCCTGTAAATCTTTTTTCTATTTGGTTTAAAATGTTTGTTAAAATATTAACGGCCCGTTAAAAAATGTCTGATTAATTTCCGAACAGCGTTATCTGTCCACTACTTCATACGAAATGGCGTTTTATATTTGAAATATTCGTTGGTTAGCGCTTATTCCTCGATGGTGCAACAGGCCTTAAGTATAAAAACTTTTTTCTAGGCATCTGACTGTTAGATACAAACTGACGAAAGTTTTGTGTGAAGGCGTAGCGCAACGCAAGTTTTCATACATTTCGAACGCCAACGGTCGAAATATGCTTGCGGGGAAAAATTGTCAAAATTCAGACTACGTTTAAGGGGTGGAAAACGTTTTCTCTTTTTGAATGGAAGCTTGCGCGCTCACGATCCTCTGTAATTACGATTTTGTTGCTGTAGAAATAGAAGAAATTAGCACGCCTGATTTCATATTATTATTGTATTTATTACAATTTAGTTATGTACTAACATGTAATTGTTAAGTACCAACTTTGGTACCGCGATTCGCTAATATAACGGTAGGTATATAATATAACAGGTTTGTTCTAGAAGTCGTTACTTTAACTTCGAGGTTCGATGATCATCACCAAAGAAAATTAATTGGAAGTCATAAAGCAAGAATCTCGACGATTCGACCGACTTGGAACTTTAATTTGATTAAACTAAAATACGGATCCACAACTTTTTAATTCGGAAACGCGTAACTTCCTCACTCAATTTACTTTTCGTTTATATAAACTTCAAAAAACAATATTTTATGATAACAAACTACAACGCTTTGCATTTTTTAAATATTTAATTAATGTATTATTAAGAGGATGTGAAGAAATTGGTTTGCAAGTATAGTCTAGTAGTCTAGGATTATGCTAAAGTGTACCTTATTCCACAGGGGTTTTAGTTGAAATTTTGTCTAATAACAGAAATGAATTGACGAATCTCAGTTAGCAAGAATTTTGTACACAAAGCAAAGTACCTTAAGGACGGGCAATAGGAATCACTTTTGGCAAATTCTCATTATTTGTGTATAATATTTAAAGCTAAGCAAATTAAGGCTTAGATGGCTTCCATGCTGAGTCGTTATGGAATGAAATGTGCCCCATTCCTTAATTGTTTTACCGTAACAATCAAAATGTTAAATCCAGGGTCGCAATGGAGTTGGTATAATCAGTAGCTTCAGTGGGAATTCGGCAAATAGTGTCGGCAAACATTGCTTGTGTGTATGGTAGAAATATGCTATTAGCGTTTACGCATGGCTACATTGAACTACTAATAGGTACTCGTATTAAACTAACACCACGAACAAATCTCGTACTAAATGAATGAGGGCTAACGCGTATGAATTCGCCGCTAGGGGCGCTTGTGTAGCGTGAGGTCTCCGAAATGTCAAATGTTAGATGTGGGTTCTTTGTGGGTTATTTCATTTCTATACTAGGGTTTATTTTTTTGTTTCATACGAAATTCAAATTTCGAAAGAAAAACGTCATAATCTTGTCGTCGTATTTGCGACACATTTGTTGCTTGACATAGCTTCTCTATAACCTAGACAACTTATACACGCATGACTACGACTATTTCCGTTTTTGTCTCTTTAGTACCTATCGGATGTAAATGCAATTTCAAGAGAATTTTACATCATACTCTCGTAAGAATATGGGAATTCTTATTGACATTCATGAAGGTTTGTAGTGTTTTTATTGAACCCATTCGTTTTTCACCTGGTACTGGGCAGTTATATTTTTTGGCGCGAATCATCAATCATATCCTAATTCGATGTGATTCACGCAGTTGGCAAGCCCACCTGGGGCCCTATCTTTGAATCAATTACGTCAATATTACGAGTGATTTTCGTTGAATTTTTATTTATCATCGAACGAAAATCACTCGCCATCTTGAAGCGAGTGATTCAAAAATAGAGCTCCTGAGTCTTTTAAAGCCTTTATTATTATTTTAACTTGAACGGTTTGTGACAAATGTGAATAAAATTAAAAAGCGAAATTAATGTAGATTTTTTTATTCTACGCTCGTTCCAAACTATTCGGTCTATCGTTTCGTGACAATATACTTAGCACATGTAAGTAGTTAAAATGGATTGCATTCAGGATCCGAATACTGTGAATTACTGTGTTGTGAATTATTTATTAAATTGACCTAATATAATTAATTCACCGTAAATCTGCATGCACTTACAGATACACTAAGAAAAAGGTCCCATTGTTAAATGATAACATAATATCCTTCCTTATTCAAAACTTGTCATTAAAATTACTCAAACTCCATAAAACGACTGATTAAAAAGAAAATGATGTTGGATAAAAGTTCGTGTATTCAGATGCTGCAACAGGCTTCAGGTGAATAGAGTGAAAATAGCGCGCGTGTGCCCGGGTTTCAGTGAGCGACGCGATTCATCAGTGTTTGGACGCCTTCTATCAAGCCTTTGCTACAGTGCCGCGAAAATTGAAAAAAAAACCGTAGATTTTTTTTAAATTGTTTGTGAATGACCCACTGTGTTCAAAGGTGCGCTGAAAGTTGTGTCGAATAGTGTTAGTGCTCTGTGGATACTGCATGTAACTGTTTGTGGATTGACTTTTTTCGGGTGCGTTTTTAAATTTCTTTGTTCAAACTTTTAGTTGTAGTAAGTTTTTTTTATAATAATAAAAAAGTCTGAAATACTTTTTAAAATGAGATACCTACTTTGCGGAAAAACTTGCTAAAGTATACGAAAAGTTGAGGTAATAATTATTTCATTAGTCTTCGTCTTTGAATTCCTCAACATTGTGAGGTAGGTACTTAATTTCCAATCTTGTTAACAACAATTTATTTTTCCTTATATTTTATTTTATTTTTAAAGCATTTCCTTTAATTAAAGCATTCAAAAAGCTAGCTTCTTCCGCTAACTTCAAAGCTATTTCTATAAGTTTGTTACAAAGAGTATATAAATACTACACGCTACAGATTCAACAGATAGGCTTTATTTTAATTCGATGGATCCTGAGGGGATGGCAGCCATTTTGATAAGAAATGTTACTAGTTATGGTGTCACGGTTATGGGATAAAATTGTTTATTTTTTTCTCAAATCTGATAACTGTGAGTAGGTACGACTGATGTCCAAATGGCCTGAGGGTAAATTGATTGACTTGACTCAAACTACAAATCACAGTTTCTATAAAATATTATCTTTCTCTTTCTTTCATAGTGGGTGTTTTTGCGAAAATAAATAAAGACGTTTTTAAGGAATCAACCATAATTTTAGGCTGAAAAAACTATATATTTTATACAAATAAATATTAGATTATTCAGTAACAGAAAAAGGAAGTGTCTACGGCATTGGCGCCATCTTGAATCACAAGCAAAACGAAAAGATAATAATTTTAATTGTTTGCATTAGTTTTACTCCCAAGCGTTGGAGGGAAGTAATAGAGAATCCTGAGTACAGCGAAATATTCAAGCTCACCCAAACCGAAAACACTTTTATTCCAATGGTGAATACTCTGATTTTCACACTTACTGCACGGCAACAAAAAATCCTATCTTAGTGATTGCTCCTTATCGCATGCAACGTTGAATTCACGCATTTGTTGCTTTTGATTAAGTTTCAGTTAAGTAAATAGGTACCTACATGTCTTATTTCTCACTGAATAGTTTCAGCTGCCCGCGCTTTTTAGGGTTCCGTAGCCGAATGGCAAAAACGAAACCCTTATAGTTTCGTCAAGTCTGTCTGTCTGACTGTCTGTCTGTCCGTATGTCACAGCCACTTTATTCTAAAACTATTAGCATCACACAGCTGAAACTTAGTAGGTAGATGTATCTTGTGCACCGCTTTCCGATTCATGTACTAAAAGTTTATAAAATTGATATAGGGGGGCTCCCATACATGAAACTAAAACCTAAAAAAAAATATTATCCAAACCTATACGTGTGGGGTGTTTATGGATAGGTCTTTCAAAATGAAATTGAGGTTCCTAAAACATTTTTTTCTAAAAGTCTAACGTTTGAGATATAGACGCTTCTAAAGTAGTAAAATGGGCGTCCCCCCAATCTAACTTTTGAACTAAGGTAGTGAAAATTTTGGGTAAAATATATGATGTAGATCTTAACAAAAACTTTCAACGAAAATTGGTTTGAGCGAAATCGAACTAGTAGTTTTTGAGATATAGCACATTTTTATTAACCGCAAATATAACTTTGTCTTTCGTACAAACACTATGAAAAACAAATTTATGTTTGCGGTCAACAAAATATTGTGGTATTTTGGCTAAGTGGAAGTAAAAATCCCTAATTCAGTTAAAGTTGGCGCGGAACCCTCAGTGCGCGAGTCCGACTCGCACTTGGCCGGTTTTTTTCCGGATGGGTGCGTGCGATAGAAACCAAAATGATATTTGTACATCAAATATCAAATCAAATCATCAAATGTCAAGGGATCCGTGGACTATTTATCTTACATCTACTCCTTTTTCTGTATTAAAAAAATATTTATATAGACAACCACACCCTTGAAAATGGCTCGTGGCTCGCATTGCCGAGCAGATGTTGTGAAAATTATTTTTATGCTGCCTAAACATTGTGGTTACGTCCCAGATCGCCGAAAAAGATAGGGACAGGGCATCCATTTGTTATCTAGTAAATAAGGTTACTAGCGAGTACACCTACGTGTTTAATGATTTTTCTCCTCTATACCCGGCCTTAGAGGAAATCCATTAGTCCTCTGTACCGGCCTCTTTGTTTCACCCTTACTTTCTATGAAACGTCTTGGCGTTAAGATCCCCTAACAAAAGAGGATAACTGGAAAACGTACTTACTGAGGTCCATTTGGATTTGTTATTCGAAAGGCTCTATTATTATTATGGTTATGATGTGACATTATGGTTTGTATGAAGAAATATTCAATAAAGTCTAATAAAGTAAACTGCGTAGCTAGTTTTTTAAAACGTGGAGTAAAAATTTGACTGTGGGTACTCGTAGTAAATAAAAAAATCGAGTTAATAAAAAAACGTGACTTGATTTACATGGCTCATGCATGAGCTTTTTTCCAATCTGTATATTTTTTATATAAAAGTCGGACACTAAAGTACAAAGCTCGCCAAATATTTCTGGAGGCCGATTCTAGAATGATCGAACTTATTTCGTGTGGTAATTCGATTAGGAGTATCACTGTTTAACCGAAAAAATCAAGTAATATATCTACGTTAAAAAAAAACTACCGCACGAAAGAAATCAAAATACATAGGAATCGTAACCCGAATAAAGCAATAACTATATTATCTTTGAAAAAGAAAATTTGATTGGTGAACTTTTTTTCGTATACGAACTGCACGAGAATTGGCCTCCTGAGGTCGAGGGCGTGATTCTAAGTTACCTTGTAACTCTTTGCCATCATTATTAGCCACGTGCTACTAGTTTCAGCTAATTACCATGGAATACACGAGAAGCAGTCGTTAGAACTGCATTTAGGCTAATACGAGTTTACTTGTAAAAACAAAGAATTTTATTAATGAACTGGTATTTTCATAGCGGGCATTAGTGATGTGTCAATTAATCTTGAGCGCCTTTTACATAAGAAAAATTGTATAATTTAATAGGTACCAGCGTTAAGCTGAACTGCTCTGATCTTTTTAGGGTTCCGTAGCCGAATGGCAAAAAACGGAACCCTAGTTTCGTGAAGTGTCTGTCTGTCTGTCCGTCCGTATGTCACAGCAACTTTATTCTGAAACTATTAGCATCACACCGCTGTAACGAGGTAAGTAGGTGTATCTTGTTCATTTTCTTGATTCGGACACAAAAAGTAAAAATATGATATTTAAGGGGGGATCCCATACATGACACTAAAACTTAAAATTATTTTTTTGGGATATTTTCGCTTGGTGGAAGTAAGTGGACCCCAAACTCAGTTTAGGGATGGTACGGAACGCTCAGTGCGCGGGTACGACTTGTACATCTCGCAAATTAATCCGCTAAAATAACATCCGTTATAGTAAGTATCCACTTACGGGATAACGTATACCACACACTTTTTTTGAAAGACTGTTTGGCGCAATTTCCTTTATTTTTCTTTCACAAAGTATTTTGGTTAAAGAATTGAAAATATTTAATGAAATGAAATGAAATGAAATATTTATTTGCTCAAAACATAATAAAAAAAATTAAAAATGATGAAAGAAATCGGTGAAGGCATTCTCAAATTGTGGCGGGACCAAAGGTAATAAATAGTAAATAAGGTAATAAGGAATCATACAATAAGAATGTTTCATCCTCTCACCAATAGCTTAAATCAAGCATAAGCGAAGTAAATAGATGAAATGTGACGACGAAAAAATTTAGGAAGACACTGCCCTCAATCCGCGCGCCCACCCTTTCCGGTCACCCACGCACGAGAGGCTATGAAAAATTACACTTCGCAGAACAACCGTTCAGCATAGGATCAAATGCTCATATTACAGGACAGATGCGGGCGACACCACTGGCCACTTGAAAAATAGATTTGTTGACCTGTTACTTGGGTATAATATTTTCTTTCATGTAAGATCCAAGGTCTGTAGTTTTAGCCACGCATTGCTCAAAAACTGTAATTACCTGAATATAACTTAAAGAGATGAAACCCGCTGTTTGTAGACAGAGATAGATACAAAATAGTGTCATCATTAAATAACATTTTTTTTCTTGAAATACGACGAGTTATTTAAAAAATATATTGAAAATGTCTAGGGACTTAAATAGACGAAGCCGATACCTGACGATTTACTCGAGATGACCTGGCAGTATTGCAACGCATGCACTTTTCGCTAGCGCTGCGATGTGACTTAATCAGTTAGATCAGCAAAAATTGTAGCATCATCAGTCTTAATAGGAGTGAGGTGCAAATAAGTGGAGCTTTTAAGGCCTTTTATGTCATTTTTTTTAGTTTCTACTCAAATACTACAGCACAAAAACTTGACTGATCTAACATCACTCTTACCTTTGCATTTTGGTGTAGTACATTGGTACTAACTATTCCAATTTGGGGACTAAGCTACTACAATGCCCTAAACTCGAACTAAAGTTAAGAAACAAATTATGTAGGTAACATGCGTTTTTAGCTCACTGTATGTTTTGCTCCATGATACAACGACTCTTGTTTGAATATGATAATGTTGTGTACTGTGCTGGCACCACACACGTCAGCCTGAAGAATCAGTAGAGCATTAATTAATTTTAACGTTTTAACGCGTGCTCGCGTGGGCCGCTGATGCGAGTAGGTGTTCTCCGTCAAAATAGAACGAAAACAACGTGTGAAAACCTCGCACTTTATTGGATGAAGATTTGACCTTTGCACGGAATAAAAACCAATTTGTTTGCTAAACAAACGGCCCAGAATATTGTTTCGGAGTACAATAAAAGTCTTGGTTTGACTTTTATGAGATCCAGTGTTTATGGCCACATTTTCGGGTCGGTTCGGTAATCTTTGATGGTAGTTATGCACGTCTGTAGCAAATATTAAAGTGTGATGACAAATTATCGTCATCATTCTTAAGGTTTTTGCCCACTGTGTTGAAATTAAGCAAAAAACAATTATTATTTGGTAGTGTTTTATTATGAAAATACTGGTATCATTATAACACGGAAATACCAACTGGCAACACTGGTCACTATGTGGTCCCGCCATCTTTACTTTTGTCTATCTTCCTGTTTGCATCGTCTGTGTGTTCACTGTATTAAAATTTAGCTACAGGCAGATTTCCCCCATTACTTATTATATTAAGTAGATAAATCCATGTGATAGGATCCAGACATTCTGCCTTCCAAGATTCTATATTTGGAATATACGTTCCGTTATATTTCACTAAAACTCTGCAGTTTTCTTTTCGCCCAGAATCCTAAATCCTACACACTACACAGTAGCATACCTAATCCTTACTGTACAAATAAATTTTTGCTTGTAGGAAAGTGTCAGGTAATAATATGTTATTTGTATTGAAAACAAACTATAACAACCTGCCCACTAGACCGTTCCGACACCAACCAACACAGTCGCGTGACTGCTCTCGTACCATATAACGGTGAGACAGAACGCTGTCAATCCGTTCAGTGGGCAAGGTAGAGCGTATCGTGTTGCTTTTCGAGCCTGAAGGCCTACTACGAAATACGAAATCCGTCAATACGAATATCGTTTATCGAATCCGAAACATTTTTAGTATGGAATCCTTACTATAAAATGCTTCGGATCCGCAAACGATTATCGTAATGACGGATTTCGTATTTCGTAGTCGACCCCCTGATACGTTCCTAGCACGGTCATGGTGTGGTGCGGTATGAAAACCTTAAATTCCAAAATAAGATACGTAAGTACAAATACATTTTTGTCCCAGAGAAAATAAATATAATAAAATATCGAGACTGATATTTTTTATCTACGTAGACAAAGCTAGGCATCTTCTCCCAATGCTCGTATCTAATAAATACCAATCGCTGTACAAATTATAGCTTACAAAAATATTTCTATTTAAAGCCCGGATCTCGATATTCATAGAAAATACCGAGTACTAGTCAGGAGGGTTATTAAATTCAGTTTCTGTATTACCAGTCACGGATGGTCGCTGGCTCGCCGTTGAGTGCAGTTGCAGGCTATTGGAAGCGCTAAGTGCCCGTCGAAAATAAACGTATGCTTTCGTAGAGTTTTTTGTTTGCTTTTCGTAGGTGGCGCTGTGTTTTTGACCGATACGTAGCTACATAATACGAATGAGTTTCTTTTGAATTTATAATATCAAATGTATAGCGCAGAATTGTGTTATTTTTGTCATTTCACAGTGATAATTTCAATCTTCTGTTTTTCTGTTGCATCGAATATACTTTTAACGAACTTATTTCTTTAAAATGAAAAAAAAAAGACTTTGTTTTTTTATTTTATTCATTAATTTATGCCCTATACCTTTGGTATAGCCTAGAGACAAGAACAAACTCATATCATATCTTTCTAAAGCAAAACATTTTGCAAGGGCAATGTACTCGTTACTTTTATACGTTGTATTTATAAACTTGATTATTTTTTTTGTACAGTATACGCTGGTACAGAACATAGAGGTTTGTTATACGAATGCATTTCAATGTATAGGTAAACCACAAAATTGAGACCTCGGCAACCTCGCCTACGGGGCACAGGGGCGTTGGGGTAGGCGTGAGCGGGGGCGTGAGGGGTGCGGGCGAGTGTGTCCTCGCCAACCGCTCTCCACCCGCAACCCGCTCTGAAGTGGTTTACCTAGTGATTTGTGTGGTCTGGTTTACATTTCCAGTTCTTATTTTAACACAGCTTATTTATTTTTACTAGGTAAATATGTATCAGCTTATCCTCTTCTATATTATTAAAGTGAGATGTACCAACATATCCCGGGGATGACCTTTGAAAAGTCGACGTTTACTATCATAGACAATCTTGTACCGAATCCTGTGTAAATATTGACCAAAACTTACTAGACAGATGGCTTTTCCACTGAAATCGCTGAGCCTCACTCTGTAAGTATGAAATTGAATTGTACTTTGTGGTCCTTTTGTCCTACTCACACTTGCCCGCATCCTAGTGTGAGCGAGAACGACTTCCTATAGTTGATATTGTGGTGAACATTTTCTTAGAGAGTAGGACTTCTGGGTATAAACTCTTTTGATGGAACCGAAGCAGACTAATCAAACATATTGTAATCGTTCATCAAAGTCAAACATGGACGGTTCTATTACTTTATGATAAATTTTACTATGAAAAGTACTTATCTACGTTATTTCTTACACTTATTAAAGTTCTAAGATGGTAATAAGTTTTTGGAATAAGGTTGGTGGTCAAAAATAAAATGATCCTCCCTCTGACGTACCTACGTCTAATTACCTAATTAGGTAAAGAATTTTGAAGGAAGTTAATAATAAATATAACTCAGAAACTACTAAACGAATATTAATGAAACTCATTCTGTTCTCTAAGTACGAATATACCAGGAGGGCAATTCTAGAGCAGTTCGTATACGAAAAAAGTTCACCGATCGAAATTTCTTTTTCCAAGAAAATACAGTTATTGCATAATCCGGGTCACGATTTCTATGCATTTTGATTTCTTTATAATGTGTATATAATTGGTGGATATAATTACTTGATTATTTCAGTAAAACATTGATACTCGTAATCGTATTACCACACGAAACAAGGTTCTATCATGCGAGAATCGGTCTCCTGATCGAAATATAAAAATAGAATCTTAAAACGATTCCTCATTTTTGAAAAATTCGTGGACAAACTTAAAATTATTACCTACAAACATACATACACTTACGAAATTTAGAACTTTTGATATCTGTGTAAAACTTGTAGCTAATTTTATCAGTTTGAATTTTGTAGAAGATTTCATGTCGCTAGGACGCATGATTTCCGATATGAGTGACTATGCCAAAAAAATATAAAAAAACCTTCAAACTCGCCCCATCCTTCTGGCTCAAGGGCTGCGGGCTGGGGCTTTTGATAGGTTGACCTCCTAGATATTCCTAACAGAGTTACGAAGTCAAAAAATCAGTTTCTGGAAATTTCTTCTTTAAGTTTTGTTGACCGTTCATTTTTGACCGAATACTCGCTTTTGAATACAAACAATATACCGCTCCATCAAAATTCATGAAACTGCCTAATAAATGTTTGATACACCTCCCTACATAGTCCTAAAGTGTAGGAATTTGTTTCATGGCGTCATTATACGTCTACGTGACATATGGCGGTACAGCGAGACAAAAGTTTCCCAAATTATTTGGAGAGCGGTCGCCTCGCATCGTGTCGCAATATGAAGCCATTAGTTTATACCATTTATACAAAGTACATTTTGAATTTACTAGGAAACAATATACTTAAATAATAATGACCATCGATGCTTACAGACTGAAATAATACTGAAATATTTCAGTCAATCAATATTTATTTCAGTCAATACCTATATTTACAGTCTAGCCAATAAATAATGATTTAATAACATATTTTGAATACGGCAGTCAAATTAAATCGATCGAACATAAAGAAGTGATTCAGATCCCCTTATTAACTAGAAAAGAGCTCATGATGTTCAATCGGCTTAACAGATTTTCATGAAACATAGTTCAGAACACCGCGGATAAAATTAACTACTACACCAAAAAACTAAATAAGAATCAGTTCATCCGTTTGGGAGCCACGATACCACAGACAGATACACAGACGTCAGATACACAGACAGACACGTCAAACTTATGACACCTCTTTCCGTCGTAGTAAAAAACTGTGATGAAAATGAGGAAAATGCTTATCAATACTAAAATACTACATGCATACAGAGGTCATGGGTTCGATGTCAAAAATAGTACCTAGGTTTTTCTGTTCAGAAATAGTCATGGCAGCCCGGAGTTTGGATGTTGGCAGTGCCTTGGAAAGCACGTAAAGCCGTTGGTCCTGCGCCTAATCTCTCTCCGGTCGTGTCAGATTGCTGTCCCATCAGGCTATGAGAGTGAACGGAATAGAGAGTACACCTGTGTTTGCACACACACATGTGCACTATAATATGCCCCGCGCAGTCAGATAGTCGTGATTGGCCACTGTAGTCGAACTCAGCTAGAGGGACTATACTACATACAAGAACTGTAAACATTAAATTAACTACAAACTTTGTTGCCCATTTCAATATTAATTCTACCTCCACAACAAACTTTACATGTGATGTGTTTTTGATTCAATTATGCTTTTGTGCTGTAATGAGTGGAAAAGCTGTTTTGGATTACGTCACTGAATTAAGGCGCTCTTTTCGTTTTAGAATGTTTTTTAAACACTCACAGTGTCATATTTATATTCTTAAAGATGAAATAAGAAACCAAAAATTGCGCACGGGCGGGATTCGAACCAGCATCTTTCTGGCTTACCGGGCCAACTGCTCTTCCAATTGAGCTACTGGCTGTCGGTCCGACCGCGCGAAATTCTTGGTCTCCTAGTATACGTCATTGCGTACATCTTTTCGTTTGCTTTAAATTTCACCTCCATTCGGTTTGACGTAACAACATAAAAAGTTAACATGCAATACTAAAATAATTTATAATTTTGCTGATATTATTTAGCTAAGCGGAAAAGCCAAAACACGATTGCTAACATAGAAAAAAAAAACAAAGATAACATAATGATTGTAACACATTATTAATTGATATTAGAGTTATAACAATAAAATTACTTTTCAATGGACGAATGGCAAAACAAATTTTTGATAATTTATATATTATTTACGTAAAGGCCGAAAAACTGTAAAAATTAGGCGGCGGCGGCGCGCTGGCGCCGCATACTATCCACACAAAATCTGGCGCCCGAAAACCTCGCCTTAAGGCAAAGTTCATTGTTAAAGTTTGGGCAACTCGCGAACTGGCACTAGTAACTGGTTTGAGTTCTACCCCAAGCACTTAATTGGATTTTGTTCACGCGATAGCGGTTTGATTTGTTCGGAAAGAAATAATATTTTCTTTTGATAAGAATCGGTTTGATTTAACTAAATTGATAGGTACAACTTTTCGGCTTAAATAAAGACTGCGCTAATAATAGCAGTACGTTTATAGTTTTTTTTTGTTTTTATAGTGTTTTGTCACCATACAAACTTAATAATAAAAATTGCACTTGTAATAAGCAACCGTGACTCTGTGACAGCCGAGCCGAGTGGTATAGGCATACGCCCGGATTGCGTAAGACACGGGGTTCAATTCCTCGTCTGTCACAGGTTCACAGTTGTCTTTTTACAAGTGCAATTTATATTATTAAGTTTGTATGGTGACAAAACACTATAAAAACAAAAATAAACTATAAGGATATGTAGCTTAGTACTTAGTAGCCCCAGAACTAAACGTACCTAATAGCTTAAACAATAAGCTGAAATCGTAGAAAATTAATCCTAAATTAAAAAAAAAATGCTCCTGTCACGTCATATTTAAAGTCACGGTAACCTTTACCATGTTATTTTAATATGATTGAAGTAACACGGTACTAAATTTCGTATCCATCGGACAACTAAAAACTAGAAAAGATCTGATGATGTTCAAACAGCTGATCAGATTTTCATGAAACATGTCTAACAGCACCCGGGATAAAATTACGCTGCGATACCACAGACAGACACGTTAAACCTATAACACCCCTCTCTTTATGCTTCGGGGGTTAAAAATACCAATATATAAAGAACTTTTCAAGAAGAACGATGTAAAGTTAGTACGAGTAGGTAGGTTACCTTTGCAAAAAATGAATTTATTTACTTATTGTGATAAAATGACATAACAGCTGTGAAAGCAGACATTATTAGAAATAACATAACATTAAGTTTTAAAAGAGACTTTTCTTGGTAGGTAATAAATTGCAAATGTTCGCACACATTTATCTGTTTTAAAAGCAATTCAAACTCCATCATAATAAACCGTTAGAGAAAAGCTCAAACCGTAGCCGCGCATAAATTAATCTCCGTTTGATTGTTTACATACTGTTTCACGCTTCAAGATACAAATTGTCTTTCATTGAATCACCACTCTGAAATATTTCGTATTACCCGCGGCAATATTGTCAAAAGGAGCGAAGTTAACCCCCGTGCTGCCGTGATTACGCATAGAATCGGATAGGCATCGGTTTTTGACCCATTTTTCGCTCTCACTCTAATTTAACGTAGTCAAGGGGGCTTTTTAGTTTGTAGCCCCTCGGATTCAAAAAAGTTATGCTTTTGGTAGACTAGAAGAAACATTGTGGTTGAATCATGTTGGATATTTCAATCCGATGTCAATCATTATAAAGTGATATAAGTGTTCCTTACAATACAAGACATAAAAAATAAAAAAGCTCCTCATTTTTGATGTTCGTAGTAAGGCATTCTTTCTTTACTCAAAATTAATTGTAGATGGTCTGTGGCGATTCACAAAAATATATATTTGTGAATCTGCGAGTAAAGATTCAGTCCAAATCAAAGCACTTACATATGACTGTAAACGAGCTATAAGTCCGCGCCCTTTACTCGTAGTCAGTAAATTGATGTCGATAAAGAGTGTGAAATTAACAAAGGTTTAATTACAATTCGCAGGAAGGATGTAGGTATTCCTGAACCCAATGCCTCGGGTGGTATTCGATAACGTGGACAACATTAATGATGTCCGGGAAAAGGGTTATTGTTTTTTTTTTAATTTCACCATGGATAGAATCATCAAAATAATCCTATTGATGACAGGTACCTACTTACTTACATACAAACATTTATATAATTAGATTTACTTGTATTCGTGCATCAGCAGTTTTATTTTATTTCAGTCTGATATGATTTTTTATGTATTTCTTCGTTGGAAACAAAAATACCGAAAACCTAATTCGACACAGCCGTTGCCTGTGGTGATTAGCGATCTTCTTTTCCTCTAAAAGAAGCCGTGCCTCGTGTTGAACAGCGTAAATTACTTAGCTGTTGAAAATATATGTAAAACAATACGATTAAATCAACATTAAGTATACATTTTGGGCATAAATGATATCCATCAAGACCTAAGCTCGAACGAGTGAAGTATAGAAAGATCAATGACCCATAATGCCCTTCTAGGAACTAAACCCATTAGCAGTGCTATAGAAACCTAGCCCTTTACAGTAAACACTATGCCCATGACCTCAAGAGACTACTTGTGTTAATGAACCATGCATGATAGCATAAGGTCGTAATATCTTAGCTTAGAGTCTTAGACCATTAGTAGATAGTAGAGACAAAAGTAGCTTTAAATTAGGCAGGCAAGAACTTAACTTAGGATAAGTTATATTAACGAAGTGATATGATACGTTTGATCTTGATTGATCGTAATAACTATGATCATTAACAGGAGTTGTAGATGTATACTAATATTATAAACCTAAAGTGTTGTTCGTTTGTTTGAACGCGCTTATCTTAAGAACTACGATACCGATTGAAAAAAAGTTTTTTTGTGTTAAATAGCTTATTTATTGAGGAATGCTTAAAGCTATAAAACATCACGCTGGTACGGGAGGGGAGGAATCAAACTAAAAACGCGTGGACGCAGTTACGGGGTTCGCTAGTTAGGTAATAAAACTTTAGGCTGGCTGAAACTTCTGACGTGCCACGGGGCAATCAATCAACCAACGCGGATCCACGAAAGTGGACGAAAGTTTCGCTATCGCTACAAAGTGTTTGACTCCGATTTGACTAGAAAATACTGCGTACAATAACACCGTTATATAAAAAAATATGAATCTATTTATTTCAGTTTATCATACATAATCTTAAATGTACACAACCCGCTTAAACTCTTTATAATAATAAGTCTGTGGCGTGTCGTACGTCCCGCGGATATGCACACAATATAATGACATTTTGTATTGCCCAACTGTGAAATATTAATCATAATGAAAGGGTTTAATTTTAAGCTGGGAGCTACATTATACATTGTGCTTCTAGTATAAACTTTTACCCGGGCAGTTAAGAGAACATCATACTTCTAAAAACTCTGTTATTCATACTGTGAGATTTTATTTTGAAAGGACTAACTACAAGTTTTTAATTTTTCTTTATGGCGCATAGTAACATGACCTCTATCAGATAATCTTAATTAAGGTTATTTGTTGTTTGAAGGTATTCATTTCCAAATCGTTTATGAAATTAGCAAAGAAAAGTTAAAAAGCTTCGGCAGTTAGAAGCAAAAGCCGATACCTTTAATAGCATGGTCGTTGGCGGAACTCTCGTCTCTAAGTTATAATTGGGAGTTTAATTAGAGGGAAATAAGCAACATGAAAGAAAAAGTCAAGAAAGGAGCATCTATTTTTGCCACTTCCAAGATTTTCTGCTAATATACTTACCCACTTAATTTGCATGCTATAAAAGCGTTTAAGTATAAAAATTCATTTTGTGTATTGTATCTTATGTGTTGTTTAATTACACAGTGTATATGTAAACACTAGCTTTTGCCCGCGACTTCGTCCGCGTGGAATCGTGACTTCTTTCTCCCGTTTTTTACATATTTACCACTATATCTTTGCTCCTATTGGTCGTAGCGTGATGTTATATAGCCTATAGCCTTCCTCGATAACTGGACTATCCAACACAAAAAGAATTATTCAATTCGAACCAGTAGTTTCGGAGATTAGCGCGTTCAAACAAACAAACAAACAAACTCTTCAGCTTTATAATATTAGTATAGATGTTGTTGTGTGATTTGTATATAAATAAATGTATTGTGTTACAATTTCCATGTAACACAAATACAATTTCACCTATTTACGTGGCTAGGTTTTTCGGCTAAGGACAGCCTAAAAGTTTCAACTTAAATTAGTCTGTAAAAACTTCCGAAAAGGCCCCCAATAAGTCATTGTTATTTCGACGGCGAAATAATAACAAATCACCGCCGAGATGGGCCAACAATGGAGTATCAGAGAAAGGCATTTTCCAATAGCAACAGGGTCATTGGAAGCCTCCTATGTCCTTCTCAGGGTATTATTTTTGGCGCGAGCGCGATTGGAGGTGGGAGCGCCGGGCCCGCCAGTGTGGGATGCGACCTGTTGACGCGAGGTTGCACGGAAGGACGCGCGCAGATTCAGCGGGACTTTTGAATTTGGAACGTTAAATCGAAGAATTCAAACTCTTTTTCTGTGGTGACGTGTATTTTTTTGATTAGTGGCCAGTGTTATTGTGTGTGGCCAGTGGTGATTAAAACCTGGAGTTGATATCCTGTCCGGGTTGACTTGTGTGTATGTAAACTATTTTAAATGAGTTTTTATATTTGGATAAAAGTATTTAATATCTAGCATGATGGGTGTCCAAAGCAAACATTATGGTGTTTACTTACTGAAAACAGTACACCCACGCGCTTTCCACCCTAAGCAAATATTAGAAACTTAATGATTTTAATCGATAACCAATTCACTAAAAGTTATTGATTCTCTAGGAACACGTAAAGCCTTTTACAATCAACCGTAAAATTACTATAAAATGGCTATTGATTCAAGATTTTATGTGTAACGACTTCATAAAACGTTCGGTTTGGAAACAATAGATTACCAGATGGTGACGTTAAAATTAATGGGCGTTTTATATCAAGCTTAGGCGACAGCCGTCGGAAGATAACCTACTTGTTGAATACCTATGTTATGTTACTGAATAATTAAATGATTCAGACGAGTTGTCGGTAGTGGACAGTGTGTGCTGTCTTTGTGACCCTACATCGATAGTGGCGCCATCATAGATATTCCGGATTTTCAAGGTAGTGGATTTTTCTATGGATGAGGACCCAAAGATGGTACAATGAACATTAATTTATCGTGTCATAAATAAAAACAATCTTACCTAGGATAGTTAGGCTGCGTTTCCACCAGAGATGTGCGAGGATGCGTAGCGAGGAATGTGTTTGTAAAGAACCAATAGAATCGCTTCATTTACCTCGCCTCGGTCAGCACAGCTCTGGTGGAAACGGCTCAGCGGAGCTAGGTTTTTGCGCATACAAAACAAGCGAAGAATGTGTGCGAGGGATGTGTACGAGGGATGTGTACGAGGGATGTGTGCGAGGAAATGTGTGCGAGGAATGTGTGCGAGGAATGTGTGTTGAATTGGTTTGCGCATACACCGCACCCCTGTCGACACATTTCACAGCTTCGCAACGCATCCTCGCACCACACATTAATGCGCATTTTCACAGCTCCGCTACACATCCTCGTAGACACATTTTCATCGCACAGCTTTGGTGGAAACACCCACACATTTTCACAGCACAGCTAGACATCCTCTTACGACACATTTCCATCGCACATCTCTGGTGGAAACGCAGCCTTATGGCCTAACTCGAAATGATTAACGAATAGGTAACTAAATGATTGTTAACGACATCTTAACCCTTCAGTGAACAGTTAAAGCCTATAGGCGTGATAACAATATAATTCTTACTGTGTCTGGATTACTGGTTAACGTAAAAAATAGTTAATTTCAAAACTAATAATATAAAAAAATGTATTTTTAGATTTTGCTACATTAATTGCAATTCACAAGTTGTAATTAAAAAAAGAGTTAAGTTATCCTGTAAGCATCCCACTGCTGGGCAAAGGCCTTACCTCAAATGTAAGGTGTTACAAAGTATAAATAAATAGTACAAGTGACGCCGTGCAAAGGCACTGCAAACATGAGGGGCAACTTATTGTTATTTCCGTGGCATTGACAAATTATAATTACTTGACATAATTGACATCGCTTCCCTTTGTTCCTGAAATTGTACCGATTAGTAAAACCACTAACTGACGGGTAATACCACTTACGTTCAATTTACATACTATATTATGTGCGTATCAATGATTTTTTCTAGAATATGTTATAATAAGCCAAGTTTCTAATCAACATTAGTTGTACGTGTCAATAATTATCGCACATTAATTTGCAAACTGGTACCTAAGAACTTATTAACGATGTAAATAGTTGTCACACACATACGTAGTGGATTTAAGTCTATCCTTCTTATATATCTGTTGAAACCTCAATGGCTTGATTGAAGGCACTCTAGGTTTCTTTATATGTTCTTAAATTTTTCTTATGCTTTCATTTTCTATACATTATAGGAGAAACGATTTAATATAATATTTTGCAATTTGATTTAAATGACCATGAACAAAAAAACACCAGACTGACCAACAAATAATCAAATAATATGGAACGTCATTTCGTATGAAACAGGCATGGTTTGAATGTTTCTTCTATTTGAGGAAAAGCACTGAATGTAAATACTTTTCTTATGGCATTTTATAACGGCAGGATATTAAAATATTAAAATTAAATAAATGTATCATGTGCTGTATATTAATATTAATATATATATTAATATGCGCCAAACAACACACCAATTGTCTTGTTTCGAAGTAAGGAATTTTCTTCCTTGTGTTACGAAGTACCAGACAACGATTATGACGGGGGCGTCTCCCATAGATACTTAAATACATATAACATCCATGACTTAGGTACAAATGTTCATGCTCATCACACAAACAGTTGCCCCTTGCGGGATTCGAACCCGCGACCGCTGGTTCAGTAGTCAGTACTCAAAAGCGCTAACCACTGCATACATCTATGTTAAGGTTTGCAATTATGAAAATTTACGCTTTGTGTAATGAACATTGCTCACTGAAAGGATTTGGCCTGTATATTAATGTATGTGTAGATTAGTGAATATTAAATCCTTTACGTCGGACTAAGTTACTAGCAAAATAAATTTTATTTGAAATAAAATTATGATCGGGTTTTAGTTATTTCAGGATTTATACTCTAGTTAAACATGTCTTTGGATCTATTTCACTGTTTTTTATCTTTCCCGACTTCAAAAAAAAAGTGGTACTCAATTCCACCTGTAGTGTGTTTACTGTGATATTTATTTATTTATACTTTATTGCACAACCAAAAACTGTACAAAAGGTGGACTTAAATATTATTGGAATTGAATAAAATTTGAGTATGATAATCCGTTCAGTAGGTTTAAAGATATAAAAGTAAAGAAAGAAATATAATTATTAATAGTTGATTTTTGTTTTTATAGTGTTTTGTCACTATACAAACTTAATGATATAACGCAGCCTACGCGTTAAAAAGCACTTGCCAAATTCAACAGGCTTGTTAATGTGACGGTGGCCGAGTGGTATAGGCATACGCCCGGATTGCGTAAGACACGGGGTTCAATTCCTCGTCTGTCACAGAGTCACAGTTGCTTTTAACAAGTTAAATTTATATAATTATTAAATTAAACCACCTTCAAAAATCTCACTAAACAGCTTAAAATAACGCAGTTGACCTAGGTTTTGGAGAAACATTTTGTTTGGAGTCGATGCAAGATATGAAGCTTATGTAAAACACAACCTATATTTTTGATATTTATAACAGTATTAAGACTGAATAACATAGGCTTAAGTTTTATGGATGGAAAAGTTTAGGCACCTTATTCACATCTTTTTTTGCAGGCAAACTTTAAATTTCCCTTCCCAAATCAGCAAAAGTTAGATGTAAAAAGTTGATTAGGAAGTTTTTTTCTATAGGTAGAGTAATCATATCGAAAAACTTTTATTAGTAAGAGTACCCAGGTAGCTGAGATAATATATAGGCAGGATTTTTCTAAGCGTAGGTATACCCCAATATGTTAAGGACGCAATTGACACTACGTTATCACTTATCACCTGAGCTGGATAAACACAATCTGTTGAATGCCAGTACATTAATACACAGGGCTTTTACACAGCACTCTTATCAGTAAAGATAAGAATTATCTACAAAACCTGTCGAGTGATTAAAAGCATTGAGAATGACTGCTATCATTATGTATTATACTTTATGTAAAAAGTTCCGTAAAGTTTATGTTCGCGAGATTCCAATGTACCAATTTCTTTTATTTTTAAATCATCGTCTATTTTTTACCGTATATCTGAAATTTGGCATTTCAAAGTTAAAGTAAGGTGGTGCTACCAAGGGCCTCAATTCAATTTACATTTGAAAAAAGTTTACCAATAGTATTTTCTTTTTAAAAAAAAATGTTTATGCTCATTTTATTAAATCAATGAAACATCGAAAATGCAGCATTCTTGTCACCTTATTTATGTGTACATGCAAAGACATTAACGTGGAAAGCTAAATCTAGCTTAAGCATTAACTTAAACATCACGTACACCACCACTTTCTAAGTGATTAAAAAGTAGCGAGAGAAGTATAATTGTTTCAAACATTCAACTGTAGAAACAATTAATTACAACCTGCGAAGTATAAATTAAATAAAACTCTGCGACTCTAGTGGTATAAAATCACTAGTTACTTTAAAATAATTTTCTTTCTACCAGTGTGTCATGCTAAATGAAATGTGGCATGTGGCACATACCTACGAGAAATATTGTGTCAGATCTAAATAGGCATGGCATCTCAGGGTGAACTTATCTCTCGAAGCCGACAAACCTGTACGGGGTAGTAATGTGCCGAGTTGGCTATTTTTGGTATTGGAATATTTTCGTATTAAAAAGTATTATTAAAAAGTATGCTAGTATTCCTTAAAAAAAGCCTTCCGACTCGGGTTCTAATTTGTATATAAAAAAATAACATTGAAAAAAGTACAGGTTTGCCTGTTATCCAACGCTTTATATCCTAACACTAAGTTAAGTAAAGTCAGTTTATCAGCCCGTCGAATATTTTAATGAATCTTGACATTTCTCTTTAACGAAATGATTCATTTTATAATAAGAAAACATAAAACACAAAACCTTTATAGGTAATTTATCGTTTAAATCTGAATAAATCTTATAAAAATATTATACAATATTGGACAAGCAAAGAAAAATAGAATTTAAGTGGGTGCGCACGCATTTTGAGGAGGTATAATAGTACGAGTATCTATTTACACAGATGAAGTGTAATAAACTACTATCAATAATTTTCAGGTTCATAAATATTTCAGCTAACATTGACGATGTGGTATCTTAACATTACTTTATCAGGGTTCTAAGCTAAACAACTAATGAAATCGATGTTCCTATGCAGATAGTACGTTACCACTCTGGTGATCGGTGTTTTAATATTCAACCATCCGTTATTTCTTTGCTCGGATCGATGCTCCGTATTCAGGCGATGCACAATTTTTTCCGTGTTTTCCGAATACAGATGCAATATGGAAAAATTTGGACAAGAGTGAGCGAGATCGCGTTACATTGAGTTTTACTAAATTCCAGGCCAGTATTCGTATCCAATCATTTTTACCGACTTCAATTGAGGCGTTCAATTCGACATGTATATTTGTGATATTTTTTTAATTGGATGATTATTTGAGTATGATGATAAGCTAAGTACAGCTTTCAAAAACGTGTGCCAGGTTTCGTATGTGTGTTTTTCTACGTATTTCTCGAAAACGAAGTGATATGAAAATATTTATTTTATTATATTAGTCAGATAAATTCTTAATTAAGGAATAGTACAAGTTTCATAAAGAACGGAAGTACAAGTAAGTAATGTACAAAGTAATCATGAATCTTAGTTTCTTAAGTATACTTTATCTCCAAGAATTTTCAAACTTTTTTGCATTTGATGTAATTAATTTAAATATGTTGAGTAATAAGACAATCCTCATAAATGTATGATGCTCATTACGTTCGAATCGTCATACATAAATTTCCATAGTACTAAAACTAGAACCATACGGAATGTGCGTCTAACTATCCCCAAAACGGGGCACTCTAACTCCCAAGTACCGTTTTCATCGGAATGGAATATGCGAATTCCACCTTAATATTGACAGTATCGATCTGACCGGTGCATTGCCACCTGAAGCCCGTTTTTACGTTTACAACCCATTTATGACAGTCATATTATGTGAGTTATGGTACGTGTTAAGTGTATTGGCGTTTATAGGTTCAGGCAAACTATATTTATATAGGTATGCGCCGTTTCGATGTAGGGCGAGCCTTTTTTTTACGTTTTGCGATCCACCGTGGACGATTTTAATTGACAGTATTTTTTACTTGGCAGTTTCTTTTAATGTCGGTGTTTATATCTTATCTGCAAACAGTTCATAAAAATAATGTTTACAGACAGCTAGTTTCACAATGCCCCGATGAGTTTCTGTTACCGTTATTTGTCTAAAAGTTCATACGAAATGACGTTCTATTCAGGTTGTTGTTTTGGTCAGCGACGAGTGACTCAGGGGTGGTTGTACAAGGGTGGATTTCCCAACAGCAAAAACTGCGTGGCATCGATGAAATCGGTACTAAAAAACAAAGTAATCATGTTCAATCATTTTTTTTCAGTTAGTTGAATTGGTAGCCTTTGTGAAGCACTAAGTATTTTATTATTTGGATAAATAGGTTTTCCAGAAAAAAAATTGAAACCTCGAAATCTTTCATTGCCATGTTTGTCCACACGACACCTTGATGCATATTATACCTTACTGATAAAAATCTATTGGTTGTTTATATTAAAACCTATTTTTATTAAATACGTGAATAGTTAAAGCATTGTTACGGAATAGATTTATTCAAATATATTAATAAGACAACGAATTGTCAATAAAAAAACATCTGTCCCAGAACGACCTTTCATCTCCGTGTCCTTAACAAGTTAGAGAATACTGTTTTTTCTAACGACTTATGCCCCGCCCCCTACCCGCTGAACGTTGCTTAGCAGTGCCGCCTAAGTGCTCGACGTGGAAGGACGCCCGCACGTGCCTGCATTTTCGAGCCATAAATTTAAGTATTCCATTTTCACGTTACTGGACATTTTTTCTTTCATCGCCGTGCATAGGTATAACTTCTATTTGAATAAGTTTTGCCTCTTGATTAGCCATTCGGTAGAATGCTATTGCTATGATGTTTATTTGTGAAGTTATTATTACTTTGCACAAACAAAAGCTTTTTTGTTATTTTACGTTTTTGCCTCGATTCTCATTGCCGTGCTTTCATTTTCGTGGTTTCCGTGGCAAAAATTTGCTATGGAAATGAAAAAAAAGACACGGCAATGAAAAAAAAATCATTGCCATGCCTTTTAAAACGATTTACTTTCATTGCCGAGACCAAGTATTTCATTTCTGTGCCTTATGTTTTCATCGCCATGGTATGATTAGGCATAAGGTTCTATAAAAAAGGTAGTATCGAATACTGACAGTACATAGCTTTTCAAGTTAGCCCTCTGCAAGAGCGATGTGTATCAGATTTCACAATATTAAATCGAAACTATACTTTTTCATCAAGTAGCAAAAAAATACTTCACCCTGAATATTAGTATTTTCAATATTGTAGGTAATTGAGTTAACTTACGTTTTACGTTGATTGGTGTATTTCATTCTAAGCCTAAGCACTATAACAATATTACAAACAACACTTTCACTCCCCTTGAAAATTACTTGAGTTAGTATTTTGCGGTACAAAAACATGTGGCAAATCGGCCCCCATCTACGATCTTGTACGTGCACTGAGACATTAAAAGATACAAATCCTATAAATTACACTTAGTAATCTGGCTATCGCGCATGATTGTTCCCACTAGGGGAATGCGTCGTCGCACCTATTTAGCCAATGCGGAACTGAGTGGCGCGGTGCGGGAGTCAAAGGGATACTGGCAGGCTGGTGCGTTTAGGCGGAAAAATATTTTTGATACTTTAGAATTTTTAGTCAATAATAGAAACTCTTAAACTGTAATTTCTTCGATGAATCAATTTATCAAAGTGTTATTTATAACATTAATTTGTCACAATATCGTGTTTCAAAAAATATACAGTTTTTACACGCACCGACATATGCTATTACGACGTATGATTTAATTCAACCATTCCTACCTGCAAAAGCATAAAGGTCTTAAGGATGGACTTGATCCCACTTACTAAAAAACGATAGCAGTAGGCTTGGAAGTCTTGACACAGTTATCTGACGAACATCAGTTGACGCTCGAAAAACGCTGACATAATATTCGTGATTTCATGTATTTGTTTATCGAAAACAATTATTGATACATACTTGATTGTTTTTTTTTATTTCTTCAAAGAAATTGCTAGGTAACTAAATTAAAAGGATGTTTGATGTAGCAGAAAATAAAACAATCGAACTAATTGAGGCTGAATCTCAAAAATATGACGATTCGTTTGTTTGAGACTGTGGCCGCTGGTTTAAGCCAAGAGTAAGGTTACCCAACTAATTAAAAAGTATACCTCTATTATTTGAATACTGTCATCATAACATTCTTTTTTACCGACTTAAAAAAAGGACGTATTCAATTCAACCTGTATGTATGTGATATCGTTAGAATTGGATAAAATTTGAGTATGTTGATCTGTTAAGGCTTCCAAACACGTGTGCAAAACTTCGTAAGTGTATGTATGTTTGTATATTTGTATGTTTGTCCACGGGTTTCTCGAAAACGAGAAGTCATAGCGCAATGATTATATTTTAGTTAAATCAAGAATATTTTCGCTTAAGGTACAGTGTAAGTTTTATCAAAATCGGTCCAGTAGTGTTTGAGATATGGGTAAATAACTAAAATCATGAAATAAAAAAAAAAATGAAACCGCTCTTAAAAAGCTGGATTAAAAGCTTGAAATAACGCATTCGTCTCATATTTACCTCTAGAAGAAACAAATTCTTTTGGAGTCGGTGCATGTGTGTAGACTGTCGGTGTACGTAAGCTTGACATCATGACCGACTCCAAAAGAATTTGTTTCTTCTGAAAAGAAGACGAATGCGTTATTTTAAGCTTTTTAGTCAGTTTTTTGAAGGCGGTTTTTTTTAATGAATTGAACGGTTAATACCATAATTGGGTTCTAAGCATGGTTCTAACTTTTTGAAATGAGGAGAGATACGTTTTTTATGGTACAAAACCATTTCAACCTTCCATACAATATATTTACAACTGATATTTTTTACAAAGTAAAGTAAAACATCATTCATCATCAACATTTACCAAAATTGGCAAATAATATAAAAGTATCAAAATTACTTATAAGGTAAAGATATTAGGTTTTTCATTGCCGTGGATTGATTCCTTCATTCCCGTGGCACAGTTCTTTCATTGCCGTGGACGCTTGTTTCATCGCCGTGCACGCAGCTTTCATCGCCGTGGCACCAAATTTTCAATCTTGTATATCTCGTTAGTTTTTTAAGTTATTTGCTAGATATTGGGCAATAATACTTACATTATCTAGTACTTTAATAAACGCGACTTTGTTTTTTAAAAACCGGTTAAGTGCGTGTCGGACCCGCGCACTAAGGGTTCCGTGCCACCCTTAACTGAATTCAGGGTGCACTTACTTTCACTTAACGAAAACATCACAATATATTGTGACAGCAAAAATAACTTTGTTTTTCATAGTGTTTGTATGAAAGACAAAGTTATATTTGCGGTTGATAAAAATTTGCAATATCTCAAAAACTACTGGTTCGATCTCCTTCAAACCAATTTTCGTTGCAAGTTTTTGTTGAGATCTACATCATATATTTTTTTCAAAATTTTCACTTTCTTAGTTCAAAAGTTAGATGGGGGGGGACGCCCATTTTACCACTTTGGAAGCGTCTATATCTCAAACCTTACACTTTTAGAAAAAATGGTTTTAGAAACCTTAACATCATTTTCAAAGACCTATCCATAGACACCCCACACGCATAGGTTTGAGTAAAAAAAATATTTTTGGTTTTAGTTACATGTATGGGAGCCCCCCCTTAAATATTATTTTTTCTTACTTTTTGTATCTGAATCGGAAAGCGGTGAACAAGATACACCTACCTACCAAGTTTCAGCTATGTGATGCTTATAGTTTCAGAATAAAGTGGCTGTGACATACGGACGGACAGACAGACAGACAGACAGACAGACAGACAGACTTGACGAAACTATAAGGGTTCCGTTTTTTTCCATTCGGCTACGGAACCCTAAAAAGCTAAAGATAAAAAAAAGCCACGGAATGAAGATTTTTAGGGACCTGTTGAAATTCACTCACAAACGATACCGATGCTAAAATATAAAAAAAAAATATGGAAAAAAACCCACAGAGTATTTTTTTTATTACTATGTAGCGAGCGAGTCAAAACTATCAACAAAAGTGATTCAAAAATAGGGGCCCAGGTCGCCTACTCGTAGCTTACTAGCTACGGCGTAGTATTTCGTAGATACGCGCGAGCTACGCGCGAGGGAGCGAGTGTCCCCATTCATTTTGATTTTTTTAGAAGGTTGTGAAGAGGTTTTCTGTTCGAAAACTTGCAAATAATTAAAAGTTTTTTTTTCGAATAAGCATAACTCATATAATCATACCTGAGTCGCTCGTCGCTGACCAAAACAACAATCTGTATTTGAATGATTCGTTGGTTAGTGCTTACTTGAGTGTAAAACAGACTAGACTTAAGTCTAGACTAGACATAGTAAGATTTTTGTAAAAGCCTTTTTCGTGCAAGCTCTCAGTGAAACGCGCTCAGTTTCAATCTTCCTCAAAACGCGACTTTAATGTATACTAAACTTGAAATAAATTACTGAACGGAGCTCCCAAACCCTGGACGTTTGCAGACCTCTCCCGTATTTGCTCCTCCCCACAAACTCTGCATAGTTTTATCTCACTTAAAGCCGTTAAATTCCAATGTGCCTTCACGTTTTGTTAGCCGACAAAGTAGTCAATTTACATACTTTCTAATACTTAAATCTATTAGGGTTTTGGCTGACTTGCTCGTGTGAATACTAGAGATTCAGTAAGTTAAAACAATTTCATACTGATAGGGTATTTTATGGAGATTTTACGTAGGTGTTATGTATATGTTTGACCATGTAATTTGTCAGTATTTGGGTGAATATGTTGCAATTAGTAAAGTTATAAAGAAAATTTATTTAGCTTATAAATAAGGTGTTTTTATCAAAATCTATTAAAACTTTGTGTTACATTAGTGTTAATTAAACATACCTCAGATTTACAAACACTACGTTTACAACTACATTCTATCAAAATACCATGTTGCTTTACATTTTCATTGATCAGTTTAGCTAGATTGTATTTTGGAAGTTCGTGTTGTCCATGTGAAGGGAAAAACTGTACCTAGTTCATATCTCTATGCCTCACTTTTTTCTCTTCCATTGATGATACAAAAACATTCACAAGTTTTCTTTGTTACAGGTGTAGTGGTGTGCAATAAATGCGAGTGTCCAGTGGTAGTATAAGTGATGCGTGTGTGAGTGGAGTGCGCGGGTGAGGCGAAGGCGGTGCGCGCGCGCCGCCGCGACACGCGCCGCGCCAGAGATGCCGCTAAGTTGACGGCGGCGACCGGCCGCGCCTCACGCCGCAGGACCACGAGCGAGACAGGTCAGTAGCAGTATATAGAATGCCTATTATTTAACCTTACTATTAAAACAAATGACGATCTAACTCCATGTAAAAGCAAGCAAGACCACAGTGGCGCGTGTGCAAAATAAACGATCTGTCAAGAAGCTGTACTAAAAAACAAGCATCGATCGACCATGATAGTTGTAAGTACTTTTTTCGCCATTTTGTTTACGAATGGCTGAAATTGCCGAATTGACAGCTGTCACTTCGTACTTACAAAGCATTGAGTCACTCAATTCGTTCGTCCGCCATTCACCATTTTGCTTGCTCTCGCAAGGTACTTACAAAATGCGAATGAGAAAGTGGTATTTGTGAATGGGCACCCACCACAGGTTGTTGAAAATTGATGATTTAAAAAGATTGATGATGATTTAAAAAGATTTGATGTCAATACTTTATACATCTTTTTCCAGTCTTTTAGTCCTTTCCAATTAATCTCAAATTGGGTCTCCTTAATCTAAGGACTCCCGTCGATGAGGTCCTTACCATGTTAATTAACGATGTTTCTTTCAAAAAGGTAGATGTATACCTCAAATAAAAAAGTAACATTGATTAATAGCCAAATAAGAAAATAAATTGTTGTAAAAAGTCTGATAAATTACCTTTTAATTTGGTGGTGCTATAAAGTAGCATCAGATAACACAGTTCAAGTCACCGAAAGTCGCTATCTTAAACAACCCTAAATAATTTATAATGTCTGGCACGCCTCATTGGATAAACGTACACGCGAATCTGTGATAACAACGCATTTAGACTACGTGTTGTGTGTAGAAAATCTAAAGTTTAGCGCTCTATTGATATACTAGTCTAGTCATTTATGTATATTTTCTAATGTGAATACACGCCTAAAGCTTCGATTGAAGTGCTACGAATATCGTAGCAGATTTCGTAGCATAGGCGTTACGGCCTACGCAGATACTCGTACGTGATACAACGACGGGTTTATATTTTACATGCGAGTCGTGACAAAACGGTTTGTAAATTTTAAAACTAATTTGTTATAAATGATAAAAGTACATATTTTGCTACGGACTTCGATTGTTTAAATTATGGCTACGGTTTGCTTATACGATGCTACGAAGCTACGAATGTATTAAAATGGGTTGCAAGCATTGTACTATTCAATTGTTCTTCTTAGACTTCCTAATTTATGTTGATGCTAAGTATGTTGTTAGTTGTTACTCGTAGGTAAGTTAATAATTGATAATGAAGGTTTAATGAATAGTGTTTTCTCGGCTAGCAGATACTGCTGCTTACAAGCCATTTTGATCTTAAATTATTCCGAGCTAAAGTTAAACAGACAAATTATGGCTAAAGTAAGTTTTCACAATTAATTTATCTTACCATCTCAAAGAAAATTTTCAAAAGGTTATAAAAGCCGCAAAACCGATATTAAATTAAGATTCATACACCCACGAATCTTTGAATATCAGCTATAGATATAGATTTGCTTTATCTGCGTCAGCCGGACTTGTGGTTACAATTAACTTCAACAGGACAGTTATCAACAGCCATATCATTAAACATCTTATATATAGGGTGTGGCCTGTAATAGGGTATTTTCTGAAATATAGGCCTTTTAAGTAAGTAAATATTCAACGTGTGTTGCAATTTCGCATTATAATGTTGTTGTAATATAACAACATAAGTAGTGGAGTGGAAATTAAACTGCTTGAAAATTGAACGGATTATGTTGAGTCGCAATACGCCCCCAGTAATCAATTCAAAATGCTTTAAATTTATTAATATGTATAAAAAAACATGTATTTATATTTTCTAAAAAAATAAATCGAACCAGCAATGTATTGCAAACAAATGTGTCCAGTCACAGAACTTCATCGACATTCCCATTTACTACGATTTAGCGATTTTGATAAACATTGATTAGGGATTAACTTCGGATACTATATTTCTGAGTTAAAGCATTTGAGAGTACTATGACTAAGTAAAGGTATTATTAGAGACACTTTGAAAACACACAGATACATTAAAGTCTCACTCCTTTGAAATTTTAACCTGGCTCTTCTCAATAGTGTGCGCTGGCATAGATTCGAGGTCTGGGCTCAGACCAAGCCCCTAACTGCGTTAGTGGTTCTAATCACTACATAAGCAAGCCGCTTAATACATTTATGCATCTAAATGGGCTGTACTCTGGAATAGCTCGCTCATATTGGCAAATTTGGTATTGGGATCGCTTAAAAATGCTGGAGTGAAGCTAAAAGTTTTTGGGGCTCTGAAATCAGGAGCTTAAAACATTTTAACTAGATTTATCTCTACGTTCAAACTACCTCATAGTTGAGGTAAGGCCTTAGTCCAGCAGTGGGACGTTACAGGCTAACTTTACTTTACTTTTTTTATCTTTACGTGAGCTTTACTTAGTTTTTATGGTTTCAACCCTAAACATTTACATAGACAGTCACCCAGCTGTACATTGTTCAACAGGTTCGATTTTAGGCAAACCAAGAGATGTAACAGTGATTATAGTGCGTTGTTCACAACATAGTCTGAAGTTTTGATAACGAACGTGTGCAACAAAGTGTGCCCATTGCCCACCTCTGAGTGAATAATCGCACGGCTCACGTAAAATGTTATAAACAGTGTATTTGTGGCTATAGGTCTACAATGTTTATTTGTGTGGAGTGTCCACTCCACAGCATTTGCTCGTTATTGTGTGCTTGGTCAAATATCGAGTGTTCCGTGTGGTGATAAAGTGTGCAGGAAAACTATAGCCGTGATGTTAAGCGCATGTTCTGTCGTCAGTCGGACGTCAGTCAAATAATTTGGTACAATTGACTAACGTACAGTCTAGGTCTGTCGTGCCTATACTCTCATTTTTAATTAGATAGACCAGAATGACAGCTTCAATCGAACTTTTTATTTTTTAATGTCGCAAGCGTAGTCCCCATAGTGTTGTAACAATTCAATTGTACGCGATTAATTAAACTTGTGATATAAATGTTCATTGATGTGATTTTACTATTATGATAAATTATACATGTTAAACGTTACATAAAGCTACAAATAAACGTAATACATAAAACAGTTTTTGTAAGGAGTAGAAAAATATAGGTTTCTCTCGCAATAGAAATATTTTTGTATGGTCTTACCTATTTTGACTTTTTAATACTTGCTATAAATTAATACATTGAAATAATTACGATTTTTGTAGGATTCCTGATTTTTATAAACAGATTTTATTTGAATATTTTAAAATCGACTAAAACAACAATTGAATGAATATGAAACTTTCGATTACTAAGGACCAAGACTATTTTTAAATTACGAAAAAGTGGGCACCCACCAAATGTCATTTTGGTCTATCTAATTAAAAATCAGAGTATAAGCTTTTTAACAAAAATCGCTTGCATACACGACACAAAAACGCGTCATGTAACGTCACACGTTAAGATGCTGTGAGGTGCAATTGAATTTGGTCCTAAAGCAAAACTCTGAGATATTGTTTATTAAAACAGGGTGCTTATTGCGATGCAGTTTTGACAGTAAAATAGCTCTGCTTTACTATCAAATTAGTAATTCTTATTGCAATTTCGCATTATATTGATAATATTACTATAATATAACAATATAAATATTAATATTCATACCATTGTAGTATTAATATAATAGTGTTATAATGATAATATTCGTTTACATGGAGTGGGAATTGAATTGAAAGTTGGATCGCAATACGCTCCAGGTGATTTTGTTTTTTTTTTAAATCTAGAGGTCAGCAAATACAATTTATAAGAGTTATACATTTATTTTCTGATCACCACGCAATAAACAATATGTAAGATTCCAAAATAATACTTACTTAAATATGACTTGAAATAAAAGTTCCTAGTATTTATCTAGCTAACTACTAAGATTAACGAGTAGACATAGTGTTGCATACGTGCTACGTTTTATATCAACACTTTTTAGAACTGACATTGTGCACACGACACGATTTACTACCGCACGTTAGCCCATTAGTCACGGCGGTTCCGCTCAAATATCGAGTGTTGTGACAAACTGGTTACGTGGAGCCACAGACTAAATATTTTGTACCCTAATCATTTTTGTTTATTAGTCCTTTCCCAAATGCCGTTCTCGGAAACAAGTGAATTTTTAAACATATTTGATATACAAAACCGATTATGGTAGAGCTATGATTGAACTCGGGATCATAATATGCGAACTTAGATGCGGTTACTTGTCGAAAATGAACAAAATATATTACGTGTATGATTGTTGTATGTCGTGTCTGGTCGTTATATCTTGACTGACAACACAGTGTTTTTGTAAAATTACGTTAATTATCATTAAACCGAAGGTTGTTGCTTTTACCCTCATCAAAAAGATTTTGCGTACTTTCCTTAGATTGACTTCATATTAAAGACGTACTTAACACGTTCCGGGACAGTGAACGCCTACAGGCGTGAAAACAATAAAACATCTGTTGTGTCTGGAATAGTGTCCCGGAACGTGTTAACTGTACATAATACTTAAAAACCCCTTTTTCTCATAATATTATTTTTTGCCTTAATGTGTGTAAGCTGCGTATCATTAGGCTGTGTCACAATAGAACGTGTGGACTACATCACGAACGTCGTTGCTTCGATCGTTCGACACCTCCTGTGCTGACAAATCACCCGCTTGCCAGCTAAATAATCGTATACTGAGGCAGGTAATAACCATCGATTCTTTTTTTTTACTATAGCGTGTGGTTGTCGGTACTTTTTGAGAATATTCTTGCCCTCCTAAATAATATCCGCTATGCACAATTAACAAAAACAAATGACAGTAGACTTAGACTTACAGTAGACAGTAGACTTTACAGAGGCACAGATATATAAAAAGTAACTGTAGTAATGGGTACTACTAGCTGACCCGGCGAACTTTGTACCCATCGTTGTTGTATTTTTTTCAGGATCAGCGTATTTTCCAGATGTAGGTAAATAAATTAGTTCGTGTTATTTCCTATGACCTGAAAGTAAGATCGTTCATCAATTGTGATAAAACGGTAAAATAATGTTTATCCAATTAGCATACAGAAAACGCGAACTTTTTCCAAGCTAAAAGATATTTTTTACGTACCGAGTACGTATATTTGAATATCGGACCGCACTCGACGTGACTTTTGAAACACTAGTTTTTAGTAAACTCTCTAACAGTTGTTAGTGACTATTTCATCTGTACTGGGATGTTTTATGGCGTTAGCAATGTTGTTAATAAATATTAAAGTAATAGTTTAAGAAAGATACCAAATCTAATCAGCATTACACGATTATTATAATAGCACAGTCAAAAGCAGGTATATAACGCATTTATATTTTGATAAACAAACAGTATGAATTTGTCTTAATTATTAAATAACTTCAGTAGGTTGACTCCTTTCTTTACATTCTCAAAAACAAACATACAATTTTCTTTACTACTTTTATTCATAGATGTGTAGATAGTTGAGTCAGGCCTATTTCTAGCCACGTCTTAAAGTGCGGTGACAATAGTCGCGTGCTAGCCACGACCGGAATCGGCCGGGACGAGTTGCGGGTTATCTGCGCGGTCTGCCATCAATCATTCAGGCGAATGGGGGAGAGGTGACAGAGGTTACAGGTTCAACCGCTGAATGTTAAGTTAATACACCACTAGTCACAGAGCATGATAGTTGTGGGTCACCGTTTTAATATTAGCAAGTAGATATGGCGTTTTGTTCCTCGCATGCTACGTGAGGCCATGGAAATAAGAAAATACCCTAATTTTAATAGAGAAGATGGTTGGAAAGTTCCACCGGCATGGGATCCTATTCTTTTGAAGACACAACCAACATCTCATACTGCAAGATCTCAAGACACTGTAAGCTTTTTTTGCGTGGATAGGAACATCAATTAATATTAATGAGTGACGGTAGTTTAATTTAATTTTTCATAACTATGTAATGACAAATAACACCTTAGTCTGCCTGTGACCACGGATGCTGTAAAGCATTCGAAACGTCAGGCATTAAACAAAAATAAACGTTCGCGAAATCAATCCGTAAAATTGTGTTTTATTGATTACAATACAAAACACAGAAACTTCAGAACCAAATAAGTAGATATGGTATTCGGCGAGTATGACAAAACGCCGACCCCGATTTTTATTGACGCTTGCATACATGGTGGTTGCGCAAACAGTGAGTTGTACTTCGTATATATAGAAGTTAGCCAAGCAAAAAATGTGTCGCAACTTTATGACAATATTGTGACGTACTCCTTGAAAGAATGTCAAACATGATACAGTTGATAATAAGTGGCGTGAATTTTTGGATCACGAAATTTGTTCGTGGTGTCAGTTCTATACGCTAGTAAATAGTAGTTCAATGGTGCGCAATTACAAATCAATAATCAAAATCGTAAAAGTCATAAAAATATTTAAGTAAAATAACCTATATGCGATTAAAACGTCACCAAACTTTATTTTCGTATAATTTTCAAAAGCTAAAAGTGTACGTAAACAAACTGAACGTGATTTCGACTGAAGTTGGTTGCGCGATCATTTCAGAACTTTCTTATTTTAATTGAAAGGAAATTCTGATTTCAAATTCGTTTGCGAGAACCAATTATACGCAGTTAGTAACTACTAACTGTGTATACTACGTATAACTATACGTAGTATACATACACTCATAGAGCAGTGGGGTCTATGTCCAGAGCCCGTTTATTACGTTAGAGCTTGTTAAACCGGGAGCTTTCTAAGCTCAAATAGATTTTATAAACGATGATAAACCGTTTTTTCCCTTTTTATTAGCAGGTATATTTGACGGCTTTAAAATAGTAGTTCTCTGTTTGTATATAACATACCGGTAACATACAGGTATGTATGAGTATATTCGTTATAAAAAGAAATATTTCCACTATTCTTGAAACGAGCTGCTTGTAGCGAATTTGACTATGTGTCCCATAAGAGTAGAGTAAACACTCGTGTTTTTAGTGAGGAGGGCACAATACACTAGCAGTACAGTATTCATTGATGTATTATTTCTCATTTGTACTGGTATTTGTCAGTTACTTTCCTAAATGATGACACATATATGATACGGAAGCTAAAATGCAAGTTGCTTGTAATGACTACGGGGCATGGCGTAAGCCGAAAAAAGGGTTTTCACTTCTTGAAACTAGTAATTTTCTTAAAGGTGTCGGCCTTATACCGTACCATAATTTCTTTACACAAAGGTTGTCTGGAAGAGATCGCTTATAGCGATAAGACCGCCTAAATTGTACATTTCTTTACAAAAAATTTGTAAATTCACTAATTTTGTGTGCAATAAAGAGTTATCTATCTATCTATCTACCATACTATGACCGTGCTAGGAGCGTATCAGACACAAAAAGCAACGAGACACACTTAACTTTGCCCACTAAAATATTCTCTATTAGAGAGAATATTTTTTTCTGACACGTTCCTTGTATGCTTATAAATTGGATGATCAAACGAACTTACCTGTAAGTGAAGTTCGATCCAAATTGTCCTGACTTCGTCGAAGAGATTTAATTGACCATGTAGTAGGCCCTGCTACGCGTCCATTCACTCGCACACAGGTTTAGCGCAAGAAAGAGAAGGTAATAAACTAGTATCCCTCCCTCCTTCCTGCGCCTCACAGCACTGCCAGCCGCCTGTCGCTCATTCATTTCAGAGCAAGGAGACCGATGTTCCAGATGTACAACATTGATTTATGGTACGGGTGGCAACTATTTTTGCAGAAAATACACGTACCTATGGGAATTGGGAAGGGTGGGAACTTAAATCTCTTCGACGAAGTCAGGACAATTTGGATCGAACTTCACTTACAGGTAAGTTCGTTTGATCATCCAATTGTCCTGCCTTCGTCTCTGAGATTTAATTGACCATGTAGATGTTCGGAGTAAATCAATGTTGTTACAAAAATAAGTTGACATCTCTATAGTTAGTAATATTTGATTATTAAAATGATCATTTAAATAACAATAATGTTTTATGTTACCATGTTTGGCATTATGCACTATTGTTATGGGTGCATGATAAGTAATTTCTTTAATGGGAAAGAAAGAAGATATTTATCAGTTTTTTATATTTTATATATATATTATTAATGTTAAACTCCAAGAATATGTAAATATAATAATAATTTTAGTAATCTTAACTGAAATAGGTTGAACATTTCTTAGTTCCTTTTTTTTTTGGTCTGTTATAAAAATTGCAAATAAATACGGAATACGTATTGTTGAGACAGATTGCGAAAGCTACATACAGAAATACTTCTCATCCAGCGCCCTATCATTTTTAATGCACTTAACGGGCGTATTGGAGAGTCTCTTTGTCTTGCAGTTTTAACGTATTTTATAATCATAGATTTGTAAAAAATACACGCATGATATTCGATTACTTTTAAGTATTGGGTATTTATGTATTTATGCAGCTGTTTGAAATATATTCAGCCGTATACCGAAAACAAAATACTTATTATTCGAATTTTGAATTCTAAAGAAAATGTTTTGTTGTAATAAGTGTAAGATGATTGGTAAAAAAAAAATAGTTGGTTCATTTGTGGGTATAAAAGATTTTAGATGTATTCATCGGTGTATATCAACGCTATTATTATTTTCTGGGTTACAATAAAAATACGATATTTCAATGAATTTGAAATATTATCGTTATCAAAACTTGAAAGCATTAAGGAAGTAGGTAATGATTGAGTGATTTAAATTTTTTATAAAGAAGCTTGGAAACGACCTCTGGGGGCGTTGTGGCTTTATAAGGTCATACGAGCGCAAACGATTTCTCCGATAGAAGTTTTGGTACCACCTAGCCAGACGTTTGCCTAATATTCAACTTATCAACCAGGCGCGGAAGTCTCGACATAGTTCCTTGTAAAAAACACCAGTTGGTGCTCGAAAAAAGCTGAGACAAAATTGTTCATGAATTTACTGATTGAGAAGAATGTTTTAATCAAGCTTAAAAAAATATTTTTTTTTTTGATTTACTAAAGATTTAGCTATGTAAGTTAGAAGGATATTAGATGGAGTAGAAAATCAAAATATTGAAATTATCTACGCGAAATATCAAACATGATGCTTCAGACTTCCAGCACAGGAATGTTCGCCGAGTATTCGATAGTCGGCGCATGGTCGGGCAGATCGTTGTAAAAAAATAATACTCATAATTATATTGACTGGATAAAATATGTCTGAATTACTGAGGGTTACATTTAAAAAAAAAAAATGCGATCCTATCTTATCGATTTAGTTTTGATGAGATACTTTTTTTTTTTTAAGTTTATATTTTTTATGAGTTTGACAAATATTTGTGACTTATTCTTCTTTTTTGGGGGTAATGGCAATGTGCATTTCCGCAATTATTGTGCCGCCAATGTATTTGTGTCTTACTTGGCTTCAGATGAGACTTGTTTCAATATTATGAGCAGTGTAAAATAAATCTTATGATGATTCAAAATTAGGGTACCTATTGTGATAAGAAGTCCAAAAGTAAATGAATATGTCGTGTTACAACAAGTATATCATAGATCGATGTCACCAGGGAACACTGGTTTCATACATATTAAAACACCCTCAAATATAAATGATAAAAAAAAAGATTCAAGCATTATTCTTTGTAATAAATAAATTACTTTCAGGTTTTATAAATAAATCGTTGAACTACTCGACGTCTTACGGCGCAAGAGTTTATACTATTTATTACGCTCGTTCTTATGAACGAGCGTAATAAAATAACATTTGCAACAAATATGTTAAAACTTGGCAGACCATGATTGAATATTATTTTGTGGTCGGCAATTGTTTCACCATACCTAAGTAATTGGTGAATATCAAGACAAGATTTCCTTTGAAAATTTATTTAACATAGTATATTCAATACTTTTAAACATCAATTAAACGATACAATTCATAAAATAAAATAATCTGTTTTATAGTTAATGCCGCAATGTTTCCATATGAATGGTTTCCTAATATCATAGTGGCTTTGCTGGGGAGATGGTTGTGGAGTGGGTGTATGTGATTAGTTGGAAAAAAACTGATGATGAGAGAAAATATTTACTCGATAAAGTTAATTCTTAAATCACAGAATATAGTAGGAAATATATTTATATTTCCAATAACTCAAATTAGATGCTTGTAGTGCAATTTAGGTTTGATGCTGCGTTGCTGCCTTTTGTTTTAAAAAGATCGATTTTTGTAATTTGTACAATAATGACCATGTCTTTTATTTATCCAACCTTTAACGTAGGTGTGTAAATAGTGGAATAAATATAGCCAAAGAATATAAATAATAATAATAGTACTTCAAACAATAGGTCATTCTATGTTTGAATTATTCTTCGGTGGTGTTTGTGGTGGTAGATGGTGAGAAAAAGAACAAGCCCATAAAAAACTAAAGTCAATTCAAGTTGACCTATGGTTGTCACAATTTTTTGTTGGCGGTGGCTCAGGCATCGCCTTTTCTGAAGATAATGGACACAGATCTTTATTTAGTTTTTCAGACTCCACATTAAGTACCGAACTTTGCGACGATTTAATCTAAGAAGCATACATGAAAAGTTTAGTGCATATCACACCATATTTTTCGAAAAATAAAATAGCATCTAAAACAATTTATTACCGTCTACCTATTTAAATCGAATATGACGGTAGTGCTATATTGATTTCGCAATTTAACAAGAAAACTCATTGGTATAAACCAAAAACACATTACGCTTTCCAGCTGGTTGTTGTTACATCGGTTAATAAAATCTAAGCTGTACCGAATTATTAACTGAGGAGTGAAACAAATCTTAGTTGGATTTCAAGACTTAATACCTACTGTAAATATTCCACCATTCAGAATCATACAAATGCCAGTTAATGAGCAAAGCTCAATATTATTAGCATAGCTATTAAAATTGTGAGCTATAAATAAAAACAGTTTTACATAATTCTTATATGGACCCAACCATATGCATTGAGTAGAAATCAGAAATGTAAGTAAGAACTTGCTTACTTAAAAAAATAATAATTGTCTTCTTTTTATACAATACGTAAACTTCGATATTTAAGTAATGTTAAATATTTCATTTAATAAGCGATGTTATGTTTTCCATAGCATTGTCTAGCAAGACAAGTTTTATAGCCATTAGCCAGAAATAAATAAAAAAGAGTTGTAATCAATTGCAGATATAGGACCATAATATTGTGAGCTATGTAGTATCGATGTATATAGTACCGTTTTTAGAGCTTTGGGGAAAAAAATAAGAAGCGTGCACCGCATCGCAGGTGGCACTATACGTACTTATGTTTATCAGTCTAGGCAGTTATAGTGTTCTTAAGTCTTTCATTTTTACAATTTCAGGTAAAAATGTACAAAATAAATATAAATTTATTAAATTTGAAATAACTATTGTTTTTCGGTGCTTACAAAAAAGTACTTAGTAAAACATATACACAGTGCTTTTTTAACCGTCTTACACCCGAAGCCCACGTAATGTAACCATCATAATAAACCTCTAGGACATGTTATTTTTTTTATTACACTCCACATAATTTTGGTGTTAAATAATATCTAATAGTAATGTTACGTAATGTATCATCCTGTTCATAATGTTTACGTTTTCAACAATGCATTCCTTGACCTTGCCGCCTCCACGCGTTCCGCACCGTAGCCAATCTAAGACAGTCCACGTGGATCTCTAACCAATCATGCGCTAGCGCAATCTTTTGTGACGCCCACCGCCTCGCCCCTTTCTATTCGTGTGTAAAACTATGTCAGTAGTGCTAGACAGCCGAGTGAATGACCCGCGCGTAGTGCTCGTTACAGGATGTTTCGTACTAAATTGTGCTGATATCTTCTTTAATGTCTTAGGCTTTGAAATCTTAATAATAACCAAGTTTTATTTAACGAATGACATGTAGTTATTGGATACTTTGAGTGGCCTTCGGCTGTAAGACGGTTAAAAAAGCACGGTGTATATTGCTCATTTTGTTTGTAAGTGTAAAAGCTCACATTATACGCAATTCCAATCTATGTCAAAAGATTGACTGAGTCAAGTGTTCGGTCGTGGTTTTACCACGAATGGAATACGGTAGCCCGTAACACGTAGTACGGCTTCAAGCTTAGCTAGTTTTAATGAAAAAAGACCATACCTTTATTTGGTCGGATTCTGATTTCGAGCGCGAGACGTTGAAGCGCTAGGATTGTTGGACGGTAGTTCACCGTAACAAACAAGCAATTCACGGCGCATGGCGTCGCGTAGGCACAGGCAGGACACACTTTGATGCCTGTTGGGGCTTGATGAGTGTGGGCGAGGAACGCTTCACTCTGAGAGGCCCTGATGGCCCGTCGTCAGCGCTGCTTAACATTTTTAATGAAATGCCTTTGTGGCCCAATTAGTTCACTTTTTTCATTTGTCGAAACACAATGAAAATAAGGGTAGGTTTATTGAAAGCAACGCATATCATACGTCTCGATTCAAGATAATTAGGACTGGCTGGCATCACGTGCCAGCTCGGCCAAAAAATTGCTACAGATCAATATCGCGTATTGATTCGGAGCGTTAAAATGCGGACTGGCTAGTATCTCGTAATAGCTCGGCCGCGAAGCGTAAAGCATGCATGTAGCAGCCACGCTGGGTTATGCGTTTAACTTCAGTTTACTTTTTCAATAAATGAATATCACAATAAGGTAACTTTCGTTTAGCACGAAATAAAAAACTTAACGGTTTTTTCTTTTTTGCTGTGGTTACTGCGTGCGTCGGAACGGCGCGCGCGCACGGACACGAATCAGCGACAGGTGGCTGGCAGTGCTGTGAGGCGCAGGAAGGAGGGAGGGATACTAGTTTTTTACCTTATCTTTCTTGCGCTAAACCTGTGTGCGAGTGAATGGACGCGTAGCAGGGCCTACTACATGGTCAATTAAATCTCAGAGACTAAGGCAGGACAATAAATAAATAAAAATTCTTTAATTCAGATTTTACATCCATAATTTGTTAGTAATGCACAAGTGACTTATAGCCTATGTAATTGTGTTTTTAATTAATTAATTCAATACATTATAATCCAATTCAATTAAACCCGATTCAATCAAAGTCAATTCAATGTAATCTTATTTAAGTCATAATAATTTAATATAATTTAGCCCAATTCAATTTAATTCAAACCTATTCCATTCAATCCAATTTAACTTTATTCAATGTATTTTTAATTTACTTAATTCAATTCAATTTATTTGAATAGAGTTGATTTTATATTTAATTTAATTGAATTTTGTGTTTATTTATTTATTTAACACTAGCGGCCCGCCAGCGACTTCGTACGCACGTTTTAGTTTTACTCCGTTCCCATAGATCGTAGCAAAAATATTTATAAGCCTCTAAGCATTAAACTAATTAAATAAATTCACTTTTTAACAATGTATCTAATATATTTAATAACCGGACCAATAATTCCTGTGATTAGCGCCTTCAACCAAACAAACAATAACGTCAGTTTTTAATTTATAGACAAATGTTATACCTTGTGTAGACTTAACACGTAGCCCGGTCTTTTATCTGGTCAAACTTACGCGGGGATAGTATCTTTTATTTTACAACGTAATGGAAATACTTTACGCTTTTCGTCAATCGTATCGTATCGTATTTCTTTCGGGTGCTAAAAAGACCAGGCTACTCTGTGCGCTTACACAGCATCATGCCACATAACATATGGCTGTGGGAGAAGCAAATTCCCTCAAGTCTTCTTCCGCTACCTTAAGAGTTTGAACTTGAGCTTTGTTTGAATACAAAGGGAAAATTATATGTAGGGATCAACCCCATTATCATCATCAACACCCAAGGCCGTCCACTGCTTAACATAGGCCCCCATGAAAAATTTGCAGAAAAGTTCCAGGTCGGATACCCATCCACCGCAGGAACAGCGTAGAATGTCCACCAACAATATGAACAAACGATCTGCATACTACACTGGACACAGATCGCTTGATACCTGTTTCAACACAAAAAAACATTCTTTACTATTTTAAGGAATAAAATCTCTTCTCGAGAGCAAAATTAATAACAAACATGTGTCAAAACATTGTGTCTCAGATATGTCAAATGATTGTCAAAAATGAAAGAATTTTTTTAAGCATAAGCACTAAAGAGTATTTATATTAACTTTATAGCCAATCATCCCCAAAATAACTTTCTACCCCTTTTTAATCCCGTCACAAGATAAATTTCAATAACATTTGATACACAATTTTCGTTAATATTTTTAAAGAATGTTTATACAAAATTTGAAGTAGATCAGACCAAGGAATCACATTTTCCCATACAAACTTTGCACCCCTTTTTCAACCCCTTAGGGGTGAAATTTCAGAAAATCCCTTCTTATCGGATCCCTTCGTCATACAAAGAACACACCCTCCAAGTTTCAGGTCTCTACGATCAGCGGTTGAGGCTGTGCGTTGATCCGTCAGTCAGTCATTCAGGACAAATCCTTTTATATGTATAGAAGACTAGCGGCCCGCCCGCGACTTTGTACGCGCGTCTTAGTTTTACTCCGTACCCATAGATCGTAGAATTTTTATAAGCCTATACGCATTAAACTACTTCCAGCCTTTCCTGGTAAATAAACTATCTAACAAAGTATCTGGCAAATTTTATAACCGGACCAATAGTTCCTAAGATTAGCGCGTTCAAACAAACAAAAACATCCAGCTTTTTTATATACGTATTACATATAAATACGAATAAACAAATATTATATTTATTCATGTACACACAACTCGTAGCTTGGTCTTTATTCTGGACAAACTTTTACGGGGATATATTTATATATTACAACGAAATGAAAATACTTCCTGCGCCTACCGTCAATTATATTTTTTTCGGGTGCTAAAGAAAGACCAGGCTACTCTGTGCTTACACTGCATCATTCCACATTAGAGGATATGGGAGAATCATATTCCCTCTAGTCTTCTCCCGCTAGCTACCTTAAGAGTTTGAACTTGAGCTTTGTTTACGGTCATTACGAAAACTCTACTATTTTGAATTCAAACCGTGAATTAAAATACCATTCTATGTAGGTATCTATTCCATCATCATCATCAAAGGGTGTTCTTTCTAAAGCCGTCCACTGCAAAGCATAGGTAGACCCCCCACGAAAACTTTGTAGAAAAGTTCTGAATTGGACACACTTCGACCACAGAAGCAGCGTAGGATGTCCACCCATTGAGAAAAATAATCTGTCCACCAACAATATGAACAAACGACCTTCTGAAGATTGCAGAATTACACTGGACACAGACTGCTTGCGACCGGTCGCTGTAGAAAACTGTGGGGTCTATTTAACTACCCTGTTTAAACACAAAAAATGATTATTTACTATTCTAAGGAATAAAGTCTCTTCTCTAGAGCAACATCAATAACAAACATGTGTCAAAACATTGAAATTTCAGACTTGTCAAATTACTGTCAAAATCAAAAAACAATTATTTTAGTCGTAAGCACTAAAGAGTTTTGATATCAACTTCGAAGGAAATCACCCCCAGAATAACTTTATACCCCTTTTTTACCCCCTTAGGAGATTAATTTCAATAAAATACAAAATAAATCTTCCGTCAATTCTGTAAAAGAATGTGTATGCAAAATTTGAAGTAGATTGGACCATGAGATCACGTTGTCCCATACAAACTTTGCACCCCTTTTTGACCCCCTTATGGGTAGAATTTCGAAAAATCCTTTCTTATCGGATCCCTTCGTCATACAAAGAACACACCCTCCCAGTTTCAGGTTTCTACGATCAGCGGTTTAGGCTGTGCGTTGATCCATCAGTCAGTCAGTCAGTCAGTCAGTCAGTCAATCAATAAGTCAGTCGTTCAGGACAAAGCATTTTATTGGTATAGATAACTTTCTTTCCCTTTTTATCCCGTTACAAGATAAATTTCAATAAAATTCGATACACATTTTTCGTTAATATTTTTTAAGAATGTTTATGCAAAATTTGAAGTAGATCGGACCAAGGAATCACTTTGTCCCATACAAACTTTGCTCCCCTTTTTCACCCCCTTAGGGATAAAATTTCGGAAAATCCTTTCTTATCGGATCCTTACGTTATACAAAGAACACAGCCTCCAAGTTTCAAGTCTCTACGACCAACGGTTTAGGCTGTGCGTTGATCCGTCAGTCAGTCATTCAGGACAAAGCCTTTTATATGTATAGACTAGCGGCCCGCCCGCGACTTTGTACGCGCGTCTTAGTTTAACTCCGTTCCCATAGATCGTAGCGAAAAATTATAAGACTATACCTATACGCATTAAACTACTTCTATAGCCTTCCCTGATAAATTAGCTATCTATCATATTCTATACCCTTACCAATAGTTCCTGTGATTAGCGCCTTTAAACAAAAAAACTAAAACATCCAGTTTTAAAATATATACATAGAAATGCGTACAGATAAATGTTATATTCGACGACGCTTTTGGTGTATTGGTTAGCGCTCCTGACTATTACGCTGGCCGTCGAGGGTTCGAATCCCGCAAGGGGCAAATGTTTGTGTGATGAGCACGGACATTTGTTCCTAAATCATGGTTGTTATATGTATTTAAGTATTTATGGGAGACGCACCCGTCATAATCGTTGTCTGGTACTTCGTAACACAAGGAAGATAATTCCTTTCCACGTGTACCAGACCATTGGTGTGTTGTCTGGCGCATATTTATTTATTTATTATATTTTATGTACACTCAACACGCAGCCCGGTCTTTAATGGTCAAACTTACACGGGGATATTATCTTTTTATTTTACAACGAAATAGAAATACTCCCTACGCTCTTACGTTAATCGTATATTTCTTTCGGTACTAATAAGACCAGGCTACTCTCTGCGCTTACACAGCATCATGCCACATACAGGCTGTGGGAGAAGCGAATTCCCTCAAGTCTTCTCCCGCTACCTTTTAAGAGTTTGAACTTGAGCTTTGTTTATGGTTATAGCGAATACTCGACTTTCTTGAATTCAAATCGTAAATTCAAAGGGACAAATCTATGTAAAGATCTACGCCATCATCATCATCAACACCCAAAAGTCGTCCACTGCTAAAAGTTTGCAGAAAAGTTGCAGATTGTACACCCTTCGACCACGGGAGCAGCGTAGAATGTCCACCGACAATATGAACAAACGATCTGCAATCTACACTGGACACATACCGCTTGATACCTACCCTGTTTGAACACAAAACAATATTATTTACTATTATAAGGAATAAAATCTCTTCTAGAGAGCAACATCAATAACAAACATGTGTCAAAACATTCTGTCTCAGATATGTCAAATGATTGTCAAAAATGAAATAAAATATATTTCAACATAAGCACCAAGAAGTATTGATATCAATTTTGTAGCAAATCATCCCCAAAATAGCTTTTTACCCCTTTTTAACCCCGTTACAAAATACATTTAAATAAAATTTGATACACATTTTTACGATAATATTTTTAAAGAATGTTTATGCAAAATTTTAAGTAGATCGGACCAAGGAATCACGTTGTCCCATACAAACTTAGCTCCCCTTTTTCACCCCCTTAGGGGTAAAATTTCGAAAAATCCTTTCTTATCGGATCCCTACGTTATACAAAGAACACAGCCTCCAAGTTTTAAGTCTCTACGACCAGCGGTTTAGGCTGTGCGTTGATCCGTCAGTCAGTGAATCATTCAGGACAAAGCATTTTAATAATATTTGATTAAAGTAAAATAGCGGAAGATAGGTGACGCGCCACTCGAAAGTGGAACGCTAAAATCAGGCCCCCGTCGCCTAACTTCCGTTGGATTGCGTGTGCGGGTGACATTTTTAAGACGTGTGACGTAAGGAATGTGTAGTGCCATTTTTTAGCCGAAAATTAGTATGACATGCCGTATCTACCGCTATTTTACTTTAATCAAAGATAATAATAGATTAGTTTTTCTTACACTGGTATGTAACGAAATCCAGTTATACAGTTATCCTATGGTCTGCTAGGGTCTAGTAGGCAGAAACCTTAATCTTTTAAACCCACCGAAATATCATGCCCGTTATCATTTCGAAATGAAAGTATAAATTCTCCCGGGATTAGACGCACCCCTTAATTAAAGCATATTTTTTTGCTAATATGCAATTTAACGAAGACTGTTCGTAATTAGTTCGTCGAAGGTAGTACTTCATTGCTGGAAAAGGGTAGTTTCGAGCACGGATTTTCCGAAATTAGGTCAACCAGGGACTGTAAAATAAAAAAGCAACGAGTGTTACAGGCTAAATAAGTTTCACCTTAAAAAGAGTAAATAAAACTATGGCCAAAATTTTATGCTACGAAAGTGTGAGTAAATTTTTACTTTGCCCAGAAGCAAAAGAGCTTTTCGTAAAGTGAGAAGTGTGCTTGAAGTGAAACTAGATTGGAAATTGTGATTATATGGTAAATTTTGTGAACGTTTTACGGTTCCGTAGCTAAATAACAAATAAAATGAAATCCCTTAAGATTCGTCAAGTCTGTCTGTCTCTCTGACCGTCCGTATGTCACAGACACTTTATTCCGAAACTATGTATTTTAAATCAAAGAGGATAGAACCACTACGTTTTAAGAGTTGGCACCTCCCTTTTACCCGTTGTTAGGGTTATGAACGTACTTATTACCAACCTAACAACAAATACAGTGCTACCAACTTAAACAATAAACGTCAAAATAATAGTGCTGCACCAACCTGAAACCTAAACATGCTATCGATATCGATAAAAATACTGCTTAGGATTTACTTTCAAAATCTCAAATATTTTACTTTAAAAAATAAAAGCAAGCGGTAAGTTCCATCATAGCACGCCTTCATAGTGCATATACACAGAATATTTGTTAGAATATTGACATGCTGTGAAATGGTTACCGCTGACTTTTTTCTAATAAAAAAAGAGTAAGAATCAAGTCGTTTATTTAGAATAATTGAGGTTCATCATCACAATCACGTCAGCCGTTGGACGTCTTTGGCTGGATTTTCTTCACAGTAATCGGTCCAGATCTATCCCCATCCGGAGATTTTCGGTCGGCAGTCCGTCTTTTGGGGCCTCTGCCTACGCTTCAATACTCAATACTTTATTGCTCCATAATGTACAAAATTAGGTGTCGTCATTCATCTTCATTAGAACCTATAAATATAAATATGTAAATATAAATATGCGCCAGACAACACACCAATTGACGTGGTTTCGAACTAAGGAATTTTCTTTCCTTTTTCTTCTTGCATTCAATTTTCAAAAATAGCACGTACAATAGAAATCACTTGTCAAAAATATCGACATAATTTTATGTATGAGCACCGCACTATTTACAAACGTTAATATTATTTTTAAATTTTTTATGCGATTATTGTAACAAATATAGTTAGTAGGCAGCCGAATTCAGTCATTAAACATCATAATTTGCGTGCACATAATGAGAAAAAACGTAAACTTGCTGATCATCTACCTGTTAGGTTCCAGAGGAAATCTGGCTAAAAATATGTCAGAAGTACATTTTCTGACTCGCCTCACACCACAAACATCACATTTTCTTAGTGCTTTACCCCCCATAACTCGCGAATTTACACGATTCTTCTGTTATATTCAATGAAAACAAAATTGCAAAACGTGATTTACGAAATTACACAGAAAGAATCGCCATTTTGACAATAATACCAACATTCAATTTGACGTATAACCCGACTAAAATTAGAATGCTGACATGATAACGTGATACTATGCGGCGTCAAACATTTTTAATTTGGTAGAATAGTGATTGTTGGCACAAAGTACGTTCATAATTTTGATTGTTCGTAGTGGCGACCCGCTGTTTTAAATGACATTGAGGTTTATAAAATCATCTTTCGCAAAAGTCAAACGATTAAGTGGTCAAATGGGCGCCCCTCTAACTTCTAAACTAAGAAAGTCAAAAATTTAAAAAATGTATCGTACTTATAGGTAGATTTAAAAAAAAAAACTTTCGACGAAAATTTGTTTGAACGTGATATAATCGGTAATTTTTGAGATTTATCACATTTTCAACAACCACAAATATGACTTTGTCTTTCATACAAATAATATGGAAAACCAAGTTATTATTGCTGTCAAAAAAGTGTAGCTAGGTGTGTAGCTGGACCCCTTATTCAGTTTAAAGAGGCACGGAATCCTTAGTGCGCGAGTCCGACTCGCAATTTGCCTGTTTTATAAATAATTTTACTCTTTTTTAAAGAACGTATTCATTTAAAACATTTGTTTTGTATTTCGTCCCTTGCAAATTGCGAGGCGTAATCAAACCTTTTCGGGCAGGCATAATGCCGTCTGATGGGATCGTATCTACGGAGCACAGCTAAAAATATACAGCCAATATAGTGTATGTGATATTTAATATTTGAATCTTTGGCTATACAAAATAAATCACTGAAATGGAAATGATAATATTAATGCTCGTATTTAAGTACAATCGAGTTAAAAATCTATTGCCTTACCACAATAATAATTAAACAAGGTTTCTACCACTGTTTAAATATAATATGACTAGTATAAAATCAACGTCAATCAAGTCATATGATATAAGGGTGACATACATTTCATTTTAGGCGCATAACATTTAAACAGTAGTTCAAACCTTGTTTATTTATTTGTGGTAAGGCCGTTATACTTAATATTATAAAGCTAAAGAGTTTGTTTGTTTGTTTGAACGCGCTAATCTTTGGAACTACTGGACCGATTTAAAAAATGTTGTTGTGTTGGATATTTTAACTATTGGGAAATAGTTAAATGCTATAAAACATCACGCTGCAAACCTGGAAGAAGCGAACTCAAAAAGCGCAGACGCATTCGAGGGGGACTGCTATACTCTATAAGAACAATAGTATATTAAGAGCTACATTAGGTAAGTTCAACTAGTTTTATTTATTTATTGCATTATAAGAAAACTTAAACACAAATAATGTGATGAAGATGAGAAACCTTCCACACAAAAAAGTATAAAATAGCAAACTAATCGTTCAACAATATTGCCATGCAACGAGAAAACAAATGATTTTAAAAAAAGATAATTATACAATGTTAAGCCATATTAATTCAGTGTCACTGCTGTTAGGCATTTTTCGTTTGGAATTAAATATCAAAAATTATGTTCTGTTTTATTACCATCGAACTATACATGGGTCGAGTAGGATGAGTGCCTTCGATGACTCCTGACCTTTATACGTTAGTGGGGACATTTGGACCTCGTTTGCATCGAGAGAAACTGAAAGCTGCGTGAGTACGGCTGGTCGAGGTAAAGAGGCTTGTCAGGTAAGAACCTAACGAGGAACTTGATACGAGTATTTCGAGCATCGAGCATAATATAAAAGGATAGGCATGGTACGTTCCAGCGTTAGCCTGGGGCCTTACTGAAACTATTAGCTGTTAGTGTTTGAGACGTATAAGCATCATAAATCGCTGAGCACTTTAGTACCATGTCAAATTAGCAAGTTTGTTTGTTTGCAAATTTTTTAGGAATTGTCTTGTGGAATGGAAAAAAGAACTGAATTTAAAACAATTATGGCACAATGGCTGAATAAGTTCTCATTAGTGTTACTTATTCACTGCTTCATACGAAATGACGTTCCATATTTGAATAATTCGTTTTTAGTTCTTGTTTTATAGTTTATTTTTGTTTTTATAGTGTTTTGTCACCATACAACGCAGCCTACGCGTTAAAAAGCACTTGCAAAATTCAACAGGCTTGTTAATGTGATGGTGGCCGAGTGGTATAGGCATAAGCCCGGATTGCGTAAGACACGGGGTTCAATTCCTCGTCTGTCACAGAGTCACAGTTGCTTTTTACAAGTGCAATTTATGTTATTAAGTTCTTGTTTTATACTTTAATGATCACTAACATTAGAATAGTTACTACTTATTTTTCATGGTTAAACAGGCCCATAGAGTAGTAGACAATATGTTTTTCACAAAGTGTAGAGTGCAATATTGACGTGAAATATTATTGCCTCTGGAAGCGCTACTGGTTTGACCAGACAACAAAGCACTGGTAAATACAATCCACAAATTGGATTGTATCACTGAGAATTCAGTTTTGTTTCATATATTTGGTAAATTTTGGAGCCGGGTTTGAATATTTATTATAAAGCAAGATATCTATCGTTAGTAAAGTAATTCCACGTTAATTGCGTCATTAAAACAAACAAAAATAAGTACTGATGAAACAACCATATAATGGCTGACTTAAGCAGAAACTATTTATTAGCCAACTAGCGGTTTCCCGCGACTTCATCCCGGCAAATATTTAACTTTCCGTAGAAACTTTCACCCCTGTACCGCCTCCATCAAATCATACCCGATTTGTAGGCTTTTTAGCCTACAAATATAATATTTTTATAATCTTGTCTTCACGGTACCATATTTGTCAATGTTAAATGCTTGAACTAGCGTGAAAACGAAATATACATAGGTACATAATTGCACAGTATTTCATTTCCAATAGTCCTAAGGATGTACTTGACCAAAAGCTTCCTTTTAAAATAAACGTGTCGTAATTAATGTATCAAAAAGGTGATTTGAAAAAAGTTTTGACTTTTTGAAATGCAGTGTGGACCTCGTGTAAACATGGTACTATGACGCCATAATGACATAGAGCCGCTAAGTTTATGACGCGCAGGACGGATTATAATGCACTCGGCACAAAGCCCGCACTTACGCCCAAAATGCCATGTTTCAAAGGGTTGACACCTCTGAAAAGCCAAGTCATCATAAACTTACAGTAAAACATGCTATTTCACCACTGCAGTAAAGATGACATTGTGATGATAACTTCGAAAAACTTTGATTTGAAAGTTGAACTTTTTTAAAATTTGTTTTAAGTATTGTATTTTTACCCGACTACGGAAGAGTTATTATTTTAGCAGTCTATGTATCTGTTGTATGAATATATGAATGCGGATTATATTGTTTAAATAAAGCAACGAAATATTTGTTTAAATAAAGCAACATGGCGAATACTACATATGCTGGGAAAAAATATCAAAGAAGACAAAATTCTGAGTACAAAAATGGGGTAACAGTTTTTTTAACCTTACATTTAGTTCATCATCATCAATAGCCATTGGGTCTAATGTGTCAGTATTAGTTTGGTGCAATGAAGAACATAGCTCAAAAGCTTTTTTTTCTTTAAAGGTAGTATTGTGATGTGTACTAAAAGTAAAGTTAAGTTAATTAAACATATTTAACTTAAGAAATAAATGCTAAATCTACATATAAATATTATACTTATCAGTAATTTATGTAGCAGCCCTAGATCGCAAGCTGTGATTCTCCGACACTACACTGCATTCTCCCCGCGTCTCCTTATTTCACTTTAGGACGTTGTTTTGTAACTGTTACAAGGCGTAGTTCTGTTCATAACTTTAGCGTACCGTTTATTAATATTTCAACAATCATGCAATATCGTTCAATGTAAACATAAAGTATAAAAAAGCAAGGAAATACTGTATCTAAATTTCTCATTTATGTGATGCGTTTATCCAGCAGTGGGATATCTACTTGCTAAATTTACACACATTGTGCGCCATAATGATCGCCGGTGACCTCCAAACAATATTTTCTATTGTGTCTAGTTTCGTGGCAGTCAAAGCCTTAGATAAAGTACATGTATCTTTAGTTCCATTTAATTTAGAATAAAGTTATGACTAGTTACATATCACGTGTATGACCATAAAAGGTGGAGATAAATTACCACAGACTTGACGCAATTGTTTATTTCTAACTTTAACTCGTCAAGTATGTGTGAACGAGACACAATAGAAATTCCATTATTATGCGACTCCCGGGAGTCGTTTGATACCTGACTGATTACAAAAGGTAAATGTAGTTTGGAAATGCGATCAAAATCAACAATTTCCGCCACCGAAACATTGAAAGCAGACAAATATTATTTCAAAATAATTTGCAGGCAAATATCATTTCAAAATAATTTGCCCGCCCAATCAATTGGCCGTATCCATAACGTTAAACGCAAAATTCGTTAATCCACCTAATTAAAGGGTACTTTCATTACCGTAATGGAAAATGGCGAGTAAAAATTTACCCGTCGAATACACTGCTCGTTTTGAATACAAATCGATTTTGGGGCCCGCTGAGTGTAGGTTGATGTAGGTGTTGTATAGCGAGGGAGCCGTCCGGTCGCTTTTCTAGTTGATTTGGTGAGGTTCAGCTTGGCTCCGGGCACCTGTTGCCCGGGGTTGCTGGGATTCCTCCCCTCCTGTCCCCCTCCACCCCCTCCCAACTGTCTGCACCGGACTAATATGTTGCTTGAGCCTTGTAAGTCGGAACTACAGACGCTTAGGACATTCATTGCATAGTACAGTCGCCAGTGATTCGGTGTTGGACCGGACATTGTCATGGAGACTAAGTGAGCCTTCACATTAGAGCGACAGCAGCGCGTCGTTCTAATGTAAGAACTTACTGCTGTCATTTATGTATGAAATTCACAGCAGCGCGACTGTCGCGCTGCTAAAGTCACCTTAATGTGAAAGCGCCCTTAATCTATGACTTAGTAGTGAAGTGATGTAATCAGGCACCAGAGACCGAACAACTTTTCATGACATGTTGACAACCCCTGAAAGACATTCGAAATCCTGTCCGAATGTATGTGCAGTTTTAATAAGAATTAATGAAGTTTATATTAATATGTGTATGGTGTACTTGTATGCAATTTTAAATAAATAATGTTGAGGCTATCTGTACGCTGTACTTGCACTCATAAGAAAATTCAAGTTGTTCTGGAGCTAATTAAAAGTAACCGTTTCGCTTTCAACCAGCTCATTACTCGCAAAACGTTTTAAATTAAGAATACTTACCCTGGAGTCAGAGTAGCTTCAACAGTGTAAAGTACAAAGATCGCTGTACGCTCGTTCATGGTTTCTCGGGTCTAAAAAATATACTGAAGATAAAAAACTAATTAGTCAGAGTGTGCATTTCCTTCTCTAATCGGTAATAAATGTGTTAACTTTATTATGTACAAGGGAGAGATAAATAAATAAAACTAAGGGCAAGTAACAGTTTTATGCTTCCTTCATTCCATTGTTTTTTTTGTCTTAAATATGTTTTGGTAATATCATGACACTGCGTCGCATCTATCAGGGACAGTGGGCAATAAATAAAATGTAAGAACTTTACGTAGATAAACGCAAAATAAAAAACCAGGGCCCTTTCTTTGTTCAGTAGTCATCACAAAATTGATAAAAGACATACTTAAAAACCAATAACCCCATGACTTGGTCACTCTACAGTTACCTATTCCTTCCGGTAAGCTTTCAAGCCTCAGAACTAGTGATTCTACGGACATGCATCAACTGGCACTCACTGCGACGTAGGCCTAACGCACAGGGAACGCTTTGATCATGCAACTTTCGAAGCACGAGTTAGGATGTTAGAGGAAGTTGCGAGCCATTTTCGATGGTACAAACATTTAAAACGGGGATTTCAAATTCAAATTCAAATTCAATTATTTTATTTCAGAACAAAATTCCATACAAATTGTTAGTAAAATAGTTTATATTATAGTTAGGTTAGTAAATACAATTTTAGTTTTATAAAAGCATTTTAATAATTTCACAATAATTTTTTTTTTAAAATAATAATTATAATCCCAAACAAAAATGAAAAATTCTTATGTCAAAATACAAATACATGTCCAAACTAAATTTAATTTTTCATCACTTTGTGAGTGCCTATTTCTTTGAGCCGATCAAAAGGGCTGTCCAATGACTAGCAATGGGATACTCGGGCCTACCGCACCAACCTCAAGATGGCATTGGAGCTGCCGCAAACTCTGCTCATCAGCGAGGCAACTTTCTTGCGAATGATAAAATCCGTCAGTGCGTGCCTCAGCGAACATACCCGACGCGCTGCAGAAGCGCGGCAGCCCCAACAACATCTGGAAGGCGTTGTTGTACTGAACCCTGGATTTAATTGGCTGGAAAATGTAGGAGTCTAAGTGGCACTTGCGCACGGTGATTTAACTCAGGACTACGCTAACCCAGGATAAAATCATCATTCTGTCTCTGTCAGTTTATATGACGTTGACAGAAACAGAATGATGATTTGATCCTGGGTTAAATCATCGTGCGCAAGTCCCACTAAGTTGAATATTGGAATAAAAAAATAAAGTATATTTTTTATACCTCCTGAGGTTATGTGGCATAGGGGCCTAGGCCTACCTAGTTTCAAAAATAATTGGTGCAACTGATTCTTTACATTTCAATTGAGCTGTTGCATGTAACTACTGTTTATCCGAACAGACAACCCTAATTTGAAGTTTAAATTTTGATACAAAATACATGGAAAGAATGTCAAATGACTTTGTAAAATGTCCTATACATTTTCTGTCAACATAGGATTTTAAACTTTCGCGTTGCATTGCAATAACTATTAGACATGACGGGTCTATCTAGTCAACTGTTGACTCGTGACCACGGCAGTTGCAATACCGCCGAAACGTCGAGCAGTGAGTAATAGCAACTCATAAGTTTTTATTCGCGTTTAGACCCGTCATGTCTAATAGTTATTTTCTGTCAACATTGAAAGCTTTAAATTAGTATTCTCTGAGCGACAAAATTACAGTCCTACTTTGTACTCATATTGTTGACCTAGCGAAAATAGTATTCTTACATCAATCCCTATAACGTGAAACGTATTTCTTTTCTCCATATATTCAGCAAAGTTTGGTGTCGGAAAAAAATATATTGTCACGCAGTTTGCGGGTGAAAGGTTGGCGGGACAACTATTTCCCCTCAGGGGATATTTATCAGACTTTATAGATACATGCTCGGCCAAGATAAAGAGAGTAAACTTTGTTGATTGAATTCTCAAAGAACAAAGAATAACATGGGTTCACACCCATTTTCTGACGAAAAATGAGGTTATATCAAAATTGATATTTTTAGTTATAAGGTTATTCACGTTACGAAAAAAGTTTCTAAATTATTACAAATTTATCTCTTTAATTAAAACTAGAAATTATATTTAATTATAAATATATAAAAAACACTGAACCGTAACATACCATGACCGCGCTAGGAACGTGTTTGGCAAAAAAAATCCTTGTATTAAAAACTATGACACCTTTCCTACTAGACCGTTCCGTCACCGACCAACACCGTCACGAGCTATGCACAAAGTGTGTCAGCACCAGCAAAATACGTTCTCGCTTGCTCTCGCTCCATATAACTGTGAGACAGAACGCTCTCAATCCGTTCAGCAGGCAAGGTAGATCGTATCGTGTTGCTTTTCTTGCCTGGCACGTTCCTAGCACGGTCTTGGTATGGTACGGTGCAGTGAGAAAATACCTTAATCCAAAAAATAATTACGCCTATAGGTAGACCGCGACATTGAGACCTCGCCTGCGGAGCCAAAGGGTGCGGGGGGAGACGAGAGCGCGGTTACTGAGTTACTGATCCCGCGCGCGACCCGCTATCGCCTCCCCCCACGCCCCTGTACCCCGCAGGCGAAGTCTCAATGAAGCGGGTATAGGTAAAACCTTCAAACGCATCATAAATCGTCAGTGTATAGCTATTTTTAGTACTTGATAACAGGTGTTATGAAGTTCGTGACAACTATGATTAGTTGTCACCCTGTTGTTTGTCGGTAGGCTCAAACCCATCTAACTTGATGCCTCACTGACCGGGTTCATCAAACTTGATTTCTATATAGTTTGAATGTTTTAACACAGAAATGAGGAAATGAGGTTGATAACAAACTAGTTTGATTGTAGCGCTGGATGAAATGGGATGAAATAGTACATTCAACTTTGAAATGAAACAAGAATTCTGAACTAACTAACTTCTGGTAACTATAATTGGTTTTTAATAATCCTTAGTTTATAACTTCAAATTTTTTTCAGTTTATAGTGTAGGTACTGTTTTTATAATAATAATTCATTAAACAAGAATAATATGAAAGAAAAAAAACTTTTAAAAACAAGGAACCTACTTGTTAATCTATAGAAATAATCATTGTTTATTTGAAAATTAGTTTTAAATTAGTATGCTGCTTATTTCTTCTGAATTCAACTCATGTGAAATCTAATAATTTATGAATGTCTTCAATAACGTGAAAGAATTTTCTGGAAAAAGTTATTTGATGTTTCGTAAGTTTCATTTTGCAGAGTTATTGGGCCAAAGCCGCCTTAAACCCCCTTAAGTTACCTAAAAAATGAAAGGGTCCAACTCTGACCAGATATTTTCTACCTACTATCCAGAATCATTCACGATATACAACCTCAAATTCCGTTTTCAGCGCCGAATTTCGATGCGAAGATACCTTTGTCACAGCAGCTCTGTTATCAGTTTCAAACGCATGTTGACAGTAGTAATTCAGTCCGTATCAATACGAAACATGAGATCTCCATGCTTTATGTTCCGTGTTGTGTGGACCACTCAATGGGCAATTCGGCTTTTGCGGCGTTTTGTGATATGATGAAACTACGTATGGAATTATTTATAGTGGTGTTCCATCTGCTCTAAGGGTAAATAGAAAGAAGTCTCATTATGTGGTGGTTGTATCACCTATCACCACCATTCTCTCAATACAGTCCAGTCACTATGATTGGTTTTCAGAATTTATCATCCTTATACAGAATGTTATTGCAAGGGGGTGCCAAATTTTTGGAGGTGAATGAGACCGTCAATATGAACAACTTTTACTATGGGGTCATGGTCAAAATCTTAAATAAAATTTCAGGTTCCCCATACAAAATCAGTCACCTACATTGACAATTATATATGGAGAGGCAGAAAATAAAATTAATTGAACGAAGTTGTTCATATTGATGGTCCCTTTCACCTCCAAAAATTTGGCACCCCCTTGCAATAACACCCTGTATAAGGATGATAAATTCTGAAACCTGTATAGCGTGTGGCCAGAAATATAAGCAAACATTTTAATCAATGATTCTACAGAGTATACTAAGGTACATTGACTTGGTCATAGTGCTCTAAAATGCTTTAACTCAGACATAAACTAATTCAAAGTTATGATCCATAATTGATGTTAAAATCGCAAATCCGTAGTAAATGACAATTTGGACACATTTGTATGCAATACATTGCTTCGATTTCTTTTGTTAGAAAGAATCATTTTTTTTAAATTTTAAATTTAAACCATTTAGAATTTATTATTGGTTACTTAAAAGATCTATATTAACTTTTGCTCCTATTACAGGCCACACCCTTTATACCCAACTACGGCAAAGTTTAAACAAGAGCAGTAGAAGAGTAAGAATTTCGGTTGATGTAATATCTACTTAATTAAACATTCAACAATTTCATGAGAAATGTAACGTCTACAAGATTATCCAGTTACCGTTGTTATACTCGTAAGACAACAACCAGTTGTTAGACGCCCACCCGACACCACCACTCTTCATGCAATAACTTTTACCAAACATCCTTTGTTCTTATTTTACTTAGTTAGCCTATCTCACTTAGCCTATTCTGTTACGACGAAGATTTCTTAAAAAGGTTTTAGTAATAAAAAAGCCTTGATTTTTAGTAGAAATTTTCATGAGTGACTAATGATTTTTAATTAAAAAAAAAAAACTCCGTCGCAATTCAAAAAACGGCTGAACAGTTTTTCTATGAAACATGGAAGATTAAGAACATCCGGGATAAAGTTATCTATGAATTTATGAACAAAAAAATACTAAACGACCGTTTACCCGTTTGGGAGCTGCGATACCACAGACAGTGTGTAACTGATACACATAGACACGTTAAACTTATAAAACTCCTCTCTTTTTGTGTCGGTGGTTAAAAAACTAGCCTCACTGTAACCATAACTTAACATATACAAGATTTTATTAAATTCCAATGCCTACCTTTCGGAAGAGAGTGCAGCAAGTGCATTATTATACTATAAATCTTTTTAAATACGTTTATATTTTTATGACCATGCTAGGAAGCGGTTCTTGATCTTAAAACAAATGCATTTCTTCCAAACTACCAAATTAAGAACCATTGTTGTACTATTTATTTATAGATAGTGCCATTCAGGAAGGCGCGCGCCATTCATTTTTAAATGAGAAAAGCGCGAGGTGCGGGGTGTGTGGCAAAAAATAAAATATTATATAATAAACCTTTAATAATTATAATTAATATTACATCATCAAATATTGGAAAAAGCTTGCACAAATGTATTAAAAATGATTATGGCGTAAGATGTCGCGCGCCTTCGTGGATGGCACTATCTATAACCATGATCAAGATGTGCTTGCGAGCCGTCTTTAATTTGTCCGATTGGTTAGGTTTTTTACTTAACATAATTAAGGTATAACCTGCCTGAAATGTGAATACCTACTGTCTTTTTGCATTGCCTGCCAAGAGGCAGAGGTGATTTGAACAAAAACAAATGAGCATTTTCCGTACCCAAAGCTTCTATGATATTGCATATTATATCGTTTAAATTATCCAACGTTATTTTCTACAGAATTATCTCAGCAAGGATTGTTTCCTGAGAAATATAATAAGCAAACTAGGTCAGTGGTTTTTATTATGTCTATTTTCTAGACGTGATCCTGCACAATGCTGGAAGTTGGATTGCCTTTCTTTAAGTATGGATTTATGTCAGCACCGTGATGCATTCTGAATGCAGCAATACCTCTTGTTTTATTTAAGTGCCTTATCTACATTTTTATATGAGTGCTTCTCAGAAGGATTCGAGCACCTGGAACCCTATTTTTGATTCGCTTGTGGCAACCTTTTTGCCACAACCTTTTTGATGCATATTCACATTTTACTTTTTCTATCACTTGACAACTGTCATTACTCTTTTATTTCTTCCTTCATTGTCTTCTATATTTTTGATACGCATTTTACTGTACATATTCGTTTTATATAAATATATCTTTCATCATACCTATCTTCAAGTGTTCTTCCTACATCTACCACGCAATTCTACAATTCGATCATGTGGCGGGGCTTAAACTAGCTCCCCACACGCTCTTTTCTTTGATTAAATTTTGATTATCAAATGAATAATGAGTTAAATTCTTTAAGGCAGTGGATTAAAAAATATTTTTTTTACTACTTGCGTCTTATTTGGCGTGGTTTTCGTTGAATTTTCATTGATATCTATATTTTCAGCAAAAATGTGGAACTCTCTACCCGCATCAGCGTTTCCAATGGATTATAACCCTAAAATTTTCATAGTTAGAGAGAACGGGCTTTTTCTGAGTGAGCTTGCTCCATCGTTGTCTCTGTCTATGCCACTGGTCTAGCCTGGAGACAAGAGCGAACCCATTTCAAATTAAAAAAAAATCAGACGTAACTCGAAAAATTTCCGTGAGTGATTCAAAAATAGAGCTTCTGTTCTGCATCAAATAATTCCTAGAAACAAAACAATAAACGCAAGCAATAATATCACGCAGCCTACGCGTTAAGAAGCGCTTGCAAAATTCAACGGGCCTGTTAATGTGACGGTGGCCGAGTGGTATAGGCATACGCCCGGATTGCGTAGGACACGGGGTTCAATTGCTCGTCTGTCACAGGTTCACAGTTGTCTTTTTACAAGTGCAATTTATATTATTAAGTTTGTATGGTGACAAAACACTATAAAAACAAAAATAAACTATAAATTGGCTTTCATCATCTTAACTGATTGTTAAAATATTAGTAAAAATATTTTCCTTCAGATATTGTGAGAGCAATCTCCCAACATTGATGATGTCACGCAGCCTACGCGTTAAGAAGCGCTTGCAAAATTCAACGGGCCTGTTAATGTGACGGTGGCCGAGTGGTATGGGCATACGCCCGGATTGCGTAGGACACGGGGTTCAATTCCTCGTCTGTCACAGGTTCACAGTTGTCTTTTTACAAGTGCAATTTATAAAACAATAAATATACACAACACATGTAAATTAGTATTATAAACAGCGTGTGGTTAACTCTCCCTACTGTAATGAGCACTGCTTATAAAAACATTTTTACGAAGTTAAACCAGTACAGTAGGCAAAGGGAAACTAATTTAATCAAAAACTTGGCTACGGAATGCTTGTAGTAATTTTCTTGTCATTCCGTCAAAGGAAATTTCATTAAAACAAGAAACCTTAAAGTTTTTGATGGAACACCTACGTTTTCACGAGTAATGTTTGTGATTATATTCATATTTTAGTTCCTCTGTGTGGAAGTGTAGGTGCCGATTGTTAGCGAAACCAAAGTTGTGAGTGTTTCAGTTTCTAGCCTATTTAGTGCCTTAAAAATTAAATTGTCCTGTAGAGATTAATTATCTTTTTTTTATTACACGAACAAATGATCAATTTATAATCTGTTTTTGAAGATATAAAATATATTTTTGTAGTATTGAAGCAGGGCTTGCGACTTATCTTTAACTCACTTTACGGTCGAGGTATCTGCCGCCTATCCGCTTTCAGATGAAAATTGACTGCACGCGGCATAAAAACGGGCCTAATTTCAAACAAAAAACGACGCGAGGTGTAAGCTTTATTTTGCTCTTAAGGTGGTCAGGCGCCAAAGACCTCGATAGAACCTAATTTTTATCACTAGTTATCAATCACACTTATAGAGCTTAATTGGGCTTAAGCCTGCAGAAACACGTTGGCCACTACAAAAGGCCTTTGTGCGCGGCTTAGCCTGAGACGTGTCCGTCCGGCCGTTAGTTCTGACTGTACTTTTTTTTTATCTGGGAGAATCCGTCGGTTGCTTAAAAAAAAGGGTACTGATAAAATATCGTAATATCGTCTCTGCCTATACCACTGGTCTAGCCTGTAGACAAGAGCGAACCCATTTCAAATAAAAAAAATAAAACGTGAGTCTTACGAAAGTTGAGATTTGCTGTTATTTTTAAGGAGTACCAGTACTGTGGCTGCTCTGAAGATGTGCTGTTCCCGGCAACATTTCTGAGGAAGTATGGAAGCAAAATTGCTTAAGTTGCCGGCCACTTTGGCAATTTAAGAAAACATTAAAATTTTAATAATTTTTCTTATTTTAGTGAAAAAGATGATAAACATTTTTATATTCCCTACATTGCCAGGTTGCCGACTTTTAAAGCAATGTTGCTGAAATATTCCCACCTATATAGCACGGCAATGTTACCGGCATCGGCACATCATTACTACTCACAGATAAATGCGTACTTTCAAGAGTACTCAAAGAGTTAGATATTCAGCTGATAGCATCTATGCTGTGTTTATGTTTGCATGTTACACTTTACCTACGTTTTCTTCAATCTTGTCGACTCAAGAAAGAAATGGGACGCTTTCTTTGCAATTCGAAGTAGTCTTGGAAAACACACTACATTTGCTATTGTTCCGAGTAAATTGCAACTCGAGCTACGTGAAGGATATATACCTACTCTATGTTATGGTATGGACAACATAGTGATCTACGGTCACCTATATAAGGTCACCTCGATTTAAGCGATATTATTTAAAGGACCGATTCAGCACAATGAATTAATAATCATTTTTTGTAGAAAACACTTTGGGTTTTTATCCGCTAGTTTTTGAGCAAATTAGGGACTAAGGTATTTTTTTTTTCAGATTTTATTTTTTTATTAATTAAGGCTAAGATTAAGAAGGTTTAGGCATTGAATTGAGAGAGGCAAAGCCGATGACGTAGATACTTTTTTTTAAATTGTCAGGGTGTGTGTGTGTGTGTGTGTGTGCGTGTGTGTGTGTGTGTGTGAAAAGCAATTCTTTAGACCTAGAAACGGCAAATTATACAGTCTAAGCAAGACGATTTGATATTTCAAGAACACTTAGGTATCAATGCGACATCAACACTATCAACAATTATTAACGGGCAAAATAGACTTCCAACTACTTTTTAATAGCTTTGCATTCAATATTCATGCCGCCAATAACTGTGTTCGCGAATTTTTATTACTTGTATTTTTACGCGAAATTTTTATGAAGTGTTTTCGGCTTCGAATACCAGAATGTACAGCAATTTCAAAAGGATGTGACAGTGTGTTTGCCCCTTTTATAGTGGATAAAAATCAATATTCTAGCAAAAAAGAGCATTTTAGTGCAGGCAGTTCTTTTTACAGTACATTTTTATAAAAAGACAAACTGGTATTTATTGAGTAAAGCTACGAGTTTATCAAGGTATTCGCGTTTTATGCATGCAGAAGCGCATTAAAGTATAATTTATAAAGCAAATATTTACAATAAGATAACGGTTATTTGTATCGTTACTGCAACATACCTATTTAGTTGGGAAATATGAAATATTCAATTCGATAACCTCATCCTATAAAGATTTGCTACGAATATTACTCGTAGTTGTCAATTGCTACGAACTCTCGTAGCCTTAGATTATGTATCCTGTAGATTTGACACATATTTAAAATTGACAAGTTAGAAAGTGATGGCTGTATACAAAAGTACTTAAGAGTGAGAGAGACGCAGATATTGTTTTTTGTCCTTATCACCGTTCATAGGTAATTTCGGCCTGCCACAATTTAAAAATAAGGGCAGACATTTGACGTCTATGCGAAAAATACAATAAAATTGCAAATTTAAAATAAATTTTGTGCAAGTGAAGTGTTTTGTGGATTACGGAGTGATTGTTTTACTTACTCAACATGGTAAATTGTTGTGTGCTTGGATGTAAAAGCCGTACTGAGCGTAAATAAATATGAAAACATAACATTTCACACGTAAGTAAGCCTCATTTATATTGTTCCTATATGTTTTACCTGCATCGAAGTGCATTAATCTTAAATCCTATAAAAGAACATACATAATAGTGGAAAAAAGTAGTGAATTATCAATCGAATTGTAAAATATTTTTGTATTATTACCTGACCAAATATAAAAGGTCGTCTATGGCTCAACTCTGTGGGTTATGGCTATTACGGTAGCCATTTTGTTAGTATTTTAAATTTTGCTGGGTTATCGTTGCCTTTAGGGATACCACAATACAAAGGGTAAAAGTTCTCGATTTAAGGGTAATTTACAATCGACTAATTTTAAAAATCGTATATGTATTTTAATTGCTGGATGAACATTTCATGCGTTGTAGTGATCATTATTATTTGAACTAATTATGATTTGTGTTCATTTATATAGATTTCCAAAAGACGAGACGGTACTAAAGGTTTGGATTGCAGCGACTGGACGGCAAAACTGGCAGTCTACCAAGCACACTCGCATGTGTTCTATCCATTTTAAAACCGAATGCTTTCAGAAAAAGCAACGGATAACTTATTTGGCAAATATTTGAATGTACGCAACAAATTTATGTTGCGTATTTATGTTATTATTTAATAAACTTACATCATTTAACGGCCCATAAAAGTTATTTGTTGACTATTTTATTTAAATTTATTGCTCTGTAAGTTGTATAATTGGCGGACTTATTCTGTTCTATGACGTTAAAAATCCTATTTCCTTCTTAAACATTTTTTTTGTACACAATTTTTGTTTTATCCCTATGTTAATATTTTTTTGTACAAATAAATAAAGATTTTGACTGTAAAATTAAGTATTTATTGTAATTAAGGTTACTAGTGTATTTATATGGGTGGGGAGTAAATTTTTATGAACATGGCCACCCCAAAATACGTAAGTACTTTATATCTGTCTCATACGGGTGAACGCGGCTGTCAAGTCTATAATATACTTCGTCTAAGCTCGTAGCACATGTGAGGCAAATACAACGACGTCCTTGAAATTTGAATTTCGAATATGAATCCATTTTTATGAGTTCATGACTAGTGGCGTCAATTCATGTAGCACGAGATTTGTTTCTGTTTTTAGTTCCATACGCTTGTACCTAATAGTAGTTCAATGCGCTGGTAAAGCAAAGTTCATACGTGGTGTGAACTTGCATTCTACGTATTTGCGGGCAAATAACATTATCTATTTATTTTTATTTTTATTTTATTTTTTTATCAGGTCTATCAACTACAGATACAATAATGCGTTCTTAAATTAAAATATTTTCTGAAATACAGGTAAAATTGTTCTATAGATTTACAGATAAACACAGCTTGCTTAAAGATAAAAATAATACACACAGTTAAAGAAACATGAATAACATAGAATGTTACCTAGTTTTGATTACAATTAGTTTTGGTTTTAATTACCTTAAGAGCCATATGACAGTCTGGAGATTCTCAGATTTTACCGAATTTATCAATGTGTGTGTGCGATTTTATATGTCCGGGACACAAAAAAATGTTAACTGTAATTAAACAATTTTGATACTTTATCTCTAGGTAGTAGGCTGTGCGTATGATGAACACAGATGTGATAAATTAATGTTATACCAGTTTTTTTGTATTTAAAATACCTATTACGAATAAAGTGAATACAGTTCGGAATCAGGGCTCGCGTCAATTCCGTTCGCGAACATTTTCCTTTTGATAATTATATAACTAAATTCACAGATTTAAACACAAACGTACAGTTATAATAACGTAAAAAACTTACAGCATAGAAAAAACGAAATGCATCCAAAGGGTGAAGACATATAAATAAATAAATAAAAACGGGTAACACGCACTGACCTGCAACGACTAACCAGTGTTGTGCCGTGTTGGCTATTTCATGGAATTGAAATGCTCTATAGAGACTTCTCCGACGCAAGTCTTGATTTGAATCTTGTTTTAACTCGTCAAGTATGTGTAAACGAGACACAATAAAAATTCCATTGTAATGCGACTCTCGGCATTCGTTTGATCCCTGACTGATTAAAACAATTTTCTAGTGTCAGTCGGTCCTTATTTGGATTGTTGTAACGAATTTCTTAAATATTTCGAGATTAAAAATAGATGACTTGGCACATCACTAGTCAGTCGGTACAGGTTGGTACCGGTTATCTGCCTCTTTATGTCTTCACCCAAATCGTGACTTCTCAGAGTAGGTATTTTTTTACGAATGTAAACTCCACGAGAAACGGGGACTTAGGGTTATTGGTGGATGATGCCATTGGTTCTGCGCTTGATCTACCACGTGTCATACCAGCTGGATGCTATGAGGATTTATTTACACATAAATGCTTTTTAGTGTAACGCTGTTCTTTGATATGATTTGTATTTTGATATATGAAATATGTCACAAGTTATTATAGCTGACATTCAGAAAATGTAGTTAAGAAAATTTCGATCAAGATTTCAAGTATTTCATGTATAACAGATGATAAACAAGATAATTTTTATTTAATTATTTGGTTTACACCGGTATTATATCATTTTATCCATATACATTTTTCAATAATGAAATATTATATGAATATGGACTTGAATAGAACTATGGAACTTCATGGCATTTGCGTACAATTTGAATACAGGTTCATATTAACTACATACACATCACATGAAACGCTTCTATTTAAACAAGCGTTTTACTATACAAGTTTATAGTTAGGTTGTGGTTGTAGATTGTGGTAGAAAGAAAAGTAATGTTAAATAAGCAAAATATTGCCCTATTTATTTAGGTTTAAACCATTGAAACACTGTTACTAGCGTATGGAATTAATGCCATGAACAAGTCCCACACAGTATGGAATTGACGCCAATGGCCAATGGTATGTACGTACAAGTGCGTATCAAAGGTTGTGGAACTGAATAACGCCTATATACGGTCTATATTAAGAAAAACTGACCTTTTACTTTTTGTCGTCCGTTTATTCTTATTCAAAATCCAAAGCACGAATGATGTAAGAAAATTTATAAACTTACTTGTTTACTACTCAAAGTCAAATACTTAAAACAAAAGCCCTTATTTGTCTTCAATTTTGTTGGGTTAATGGTCACTTCACCGCCATACTATTTCAATAAAACCGACTTCAAAAACAAAACACATTAAAAAGTCTTAAATAAACTCTTGAAAGGACTCCATTTTAGGCAAACTATTTCTTTTTGGAGTCGATGCCCAGATAGATGTCGCTTAAGATGGAACTTGAGAGAGCCCATGCAATGGCACTGACTTCAAAAAGAAATGGTTTGCCTAAATTGGAGTCCTTTGAAGAGTTTTAGACTTTTTAGTGAAAAAAAAAACTTCGACCACAGAAAACTTTGCTTCATATCCAGCCTCGGCGCGCCCCAGCCCTGTTTTATAATAACTTAAGGGGTAAGAGGTAAATACCAATTCAACAAAGTAAATATCATGAAAATCGGTCTACCGTTGTTGAACTATAAAGTAGTGTTACTGATATTACTTTATTTTATACAAATAAGGTTATTATTTGCAACCCCATACATATGCAATAGAATTGGTACTATTGCCTATTCTTGGCCTTATTAATTCAGTATTTGTCTAAAATTGACATTTCACTGTTTGGTGATAGAAACAGTTTGCTCATCCATCATATACCACAATTTTATTTTGTAGACAATTTTTTATTATTATTATTTTTGTCGATAATTTTGGTCCTAGTATTTGCACATTTTGTTTGATCAAGTTTCGAAAATACAAATTGTATATGATAAAAGATCTTCGTTATAACTTATGAACCTCTTGAAATAGTCGCCATACATATAAATCTTTCTTGTTTATAGTATTAACTAGCGGTCCCAGCGAACTTTGTTTCGCCCCGGCCCCGTCCCGCCCCAGCCCCGGCCCCGTTGAACGGGATAAAACGGATCCTATGTCCTTCTCCTGGCTCTAAGCTACCTCCCTGCCAATTTTCAGCTAAATCGGTTCAGCCGTTAGGCAGGGTACGCAAAATAAGTAACTTTTTTGGTTGATTTTTTACACCTTGTGTCCGAAAAACCCTAATATCCGAGGAACCCTACTTTTTTCAAAATTAAATATAGCCTATATTACTCGTGGATAATGTAGCTTTTGAATGGTGAAAGAATTTTTAAAATCGGTCTAGTAGTTTATGAGCCTATTCATTACAATCAAACAAACAAACAAACAAACAAAGTTTTCCTCTTTATAATATTAGTGTAGATAAGGATTCCTTTCTATGCAAGTTTACATAACATTGATTAATCATTTAAATACAACTACTAATCGATACAAAAGAACGAATACTTTTTTGTTATAATTAGAGACCATCGACGATCCAAATGCACTATGGCTTTATGCCTGTTGCATAAAGCCTCAAAGCGAATTGGTCGCCGTATAAAAATTGTGCAAAGCGTGATATTTTCAAATTTGGAATTAGTATCATACACGAAATAAAAGAGTAGCAGCGAAGACAACGAGCAACACACCCTTCTCCTCCGAGCGCTCGGCGCTGTCTGTCAAATTTCGATCGAAGATGAATGTTCGTGACAGCTCCAAATCTCAAATTTATAGGTTACTTTAGTAAGATATTTTGAATATATTGCACAAGATAAAATCAAGAATTTAGATGCTAAGTCAAAGATAGGAACCTCCATAAAATTGTTTTATCAAATAACACGGAATAAGTGCAATGTATCTCAGAGATAATCGCCTGTCTTTAGGTGCGTATTTTATGCCAAAACATGGTTTCAATTTTGTCTTCATTTGGAATAACCAGAGCGATAAATAAAAAAAACTGAGTCGACACCTTGTATACGAACGTAATTCCCTTCAAGTTTATGTTATTTCGATAGCTGATGTCAACAAGTGATCTAGAAGAGTGCGCCAGAAAAACCGTCAATTTGGCTTCTATGATTGCAAATTACAGACATTTTAAAGATTGAATCAAAAATTCAGAGTCGACATCTTATGGAGATAGTTCATTTCTACACAATTCATTCAAAAAAAGTAGTAAGTTTAGTCATTTTTGGGGAGAAATTTTCATTTGAACTTTGTTAGAAGGTAGGTGACAGCAGCCTTAAGAGAAAACAAAAAACAGTGAAAATAAAAATATTCCTTTAGGAGTAAATACTTTTCCTATATGCGTACAGAGAGTCAAAGTGTACATCGAGAATTTCGGAAAACTTGTTGTACAGTTTATTTATACGTGGGATCGGCGTAGTATGCTATGGTACTTGTAGGTCATATTTGAAAAATCTTCCGCAGAATAAGCTCACTGCAGTAAATTTCTCACTAGAAGGCAGCACCTAGTTTATCATCTTTCAGATATACTCCAGACTCCAGCTGACTTGGCCACAGTTTTAAGAAACTTGGCTGCGGAGATTTATATCTTTGCTACGCGCACACAAGCAACAGTTTCTTTGATTTTGTTTGAGTGGTCGTTGAGGTTTATGCCAACTTCTAGTTGGAGCTGAGTTTCCGCAGCGGCTGTGTGTATAGAACCTTTGATTTTGCTATGAAATTTTAATGGAACCGAGCAAAAGTTGCATGCGGAAGTTTCACATTGGAATGACATCGCGTTCATGAGTTTGTTCGGAGTTCGCGTGTACTTAGATTTATATTGGATCTGGAGTTATGAGTGTCTACATTCCCTCGGTACGCATACCTTCAAATGAGTATATTGCGTTTAAAATGTAACTCACGAGTGTTACCTTCGTGTCTTGTTTATACTAAAGAAATATTATTTTTACTTAAATTGGATTAATGTAATAATCTATTACTATCATTTTCTTACACTGAAAACAAATAGCTATTTAATCACTGAACTCTTCTTTCCTTTTATTTAACGCCTGTAAACAAAATGGATCGTAAAACCTCAAAAGCTGTGTGGTTGGAGGCGTCCAGATGGTAATCTAATCGTTGTATTTAATAAAAATGGTGAAGGCTGAAAGTATTTTTCTCATTAGGGTCCGTCTAAATTATGAGGAAAAAACATATAGGTATAAATAATTAGGTATCTACTAGCGATTGTTTAGCTCAAGAAAAGTAAGGTTTCTGGCGGCAAAATATGTACAACAAAGATTTAGTATCTTTGTTTATAGCTTCACTAGGAATCAGGATCGTCCGAATCATTCCAAAATTAAGCCATCCTTTCCCCTCCAAAATGAATGTTTTCGCGTTTTCCTAGCACCACCTTGTGTTCGGCATGGCAAAACCGTGTCGAGACTTCACCACAGAAATTAAGCAATTACGAGTGGGTATATTCGTTGTCTGCTACTGTTCCAACGGCAGAGGTTTTAATTGCCTATGTTACCAAGTGTTCTTTTAAATAACCTTATTTTTAATCTGTGAGTCCTCAAAAGGCAAGAAGACGAGATAATTTTGTGAAAATTCTCCTTCAGTCTCGGTGAGAGGCATCGGTTGTCATGGCAACGGAACCTGTTGATAGCCCCTTAAGTTAGGTTTACATGGATCGAGGCACTTTAATTAAATGTCAGTTGTTCGTTAGAACGAGCATGCTCCTATTACGGATTGAAACAAGCTTCTGCGTACTTTCTAAGTTAATGACTGAGATAATTTACCTTTTAATTATGTCGAGGTGTAAATCTACGGAGCTTATCGAGGTGTCCAATTACGGTTGGGCGAAAAGTTAACTACATCGTAACTAAAATTTATTCAGTAGATCTTTTTACCTTTGTTTAAAATAACAGAGATGAAAGTTTGTACAATAAATTCATGCAAGTCAAAGTGCTAGTAAAAATAAAAACTTATTTACAGATTGTGCACGGAAATTAATACTTCTAAAACATTTTAAATTATACCATGGGGCTTGAAGCAATTATTAAGTTCCTGACACACCCATAAACTAAATCCAGCAAAACAATGGAGACACACTCGTAAGTTCACGCTTCGAAAGAAAATGGAGTTCCAATTTTTTTCCCTTTTGTCACATTAAATATTAAAGAGAGTAAACGAATACTCACGTGTGACTCGGTGCCGTAGCATCGATCCGTTTTTGTTTACAAAGAAACGTTTATCGGAAAAATCTAACTTATCGAAAAACAACCAATTTATCTAGAAATTGCACGTATGAGTACATATAGCTATTGAAAAATGTGTTGGCGGCAGGTATTTTAGCCACAGCCAAACCTTTACCACCATTTACTCTAAAATAAGGATCTTCATCCTTATTTTTAAAATAAACAGATGGTTACTTTGAATTTCACCTGGATCGTAAGTAATTATGTGGCCGAGAGGAGGATGGATGTCTTTAGATGCTGGTAAGATGTTTTAAGAATACTTCAGTTTGTAGTGAATTCTAATCCTTAGCCGTATCTATGCAACAAGATCGGAAGTATTTTACTTGTTGTCTACGCGACGGCAAAAGAGCGCAATAAAACAATAATAAAAATATCGTTTACTCGCCTTTGAACAGTACGACTAGAGATAGTAGTACTTCAAGTAGGCTAATTTACTTCTTAATCTGTAATCTCTAGTACAGCTGGTGGTTTTTAACCAGTAGTTAACCATTTGATTAGTTAGACCATTAAATAAGCTATTAGAGGCCGGTCACACTGCAGGACGTAAAAGGGTTGACATAGATTAAGCGCTCGTGGACTAAACCGCATGAAGCAATGCTCTTGTGGAACTAGTAGAGCCTTATTTAAATTCTTAGATATTAGTATCATTCGGGTGTAAAATGGTCAAAAGGGTTTTCGATTAAATAATGAACTAGGCTTCTACTCACTTAAGCTGGTTGCATCGTCTTACTTTAACCATAACTAAATCTTCGTTTAATTCTTCCAAAGCCGCAGTTGCGAGATTGATATTAACTTATAGTTAAATGTCGTTGCGGTTGAATATTTATGACTAAGCCTTATCCAATGGTCATTAAAATAGCCATTCTGACATTTGGTTGAGGTATTTTTTCTATAACTAGAAAAAAAAGAGTGAACTTGTGTAAAGTCACGGTAAGGTTATCTTACCATGGTAAAAATGATTAAAATGTTTAAATATTTTTATTTGTCGGTTATGAAACTTCGGTTTATAAATGTTCTAAATAATATTTAGACAGAAATTCAATATGGACTATACCCGTCAGGCGCAGATGGTTTGCTGTTATTTTAAGAATTTATTGAGTATACATTTTAATGTAGGGGTCTTGGTTTAATTACAAATCTATGATAAATATTTGTATTCATAGTATTTGACCTACGTTTGTAATATATAATATATTAATTTCTGTCTTGATAACAAAAAGTGTTTCATGAGCAAATGTATAGAAATAAAGATTTAAGGTTTGAGATGTAAGTAATACAATACCTATTATAATTTAGAAAAAATACCATGAATTCAACGATAAAATGAAAATAACGTGATGATATTTTATAGAAGGCCTAATAAATACAGCATTGTTGGTATTTAAATATAAAGTATTTACCTAATAATCAACTTACTATCCCATATGTTAATCAACTTACTAACCAATCATCAGACAGTGTCTCATTAAATCACCATTAAGTAGTATCCTGCATTAAAAAGAGAAGGGAGGAACGAGAGTCTGAGAAGGGTATTAAAAAGTATTGATTAGCCGGGCTTACGCTTGCAAATCAGAATTGATTCGAATAAAAAGTGCCTAATCTTGAGCTTCACAGCTGCCCTTAAAATGCGAAAACGACGGGCGGGTGAAAAATTAAGGTTATGAAGAAGTAGTTACCCTGTGGAAACTCGATGCTGACGTTATTTAGCCGGGTGCATATTGCGGTATATTGCTTTGACAGTTATGCAGCTCTGCTTTTGAACGGATTAGCGAAATCTTATTGCGATTTCGTGTAATGCAATCAGCAAATTAGCGCTACACGAGTGAGTAAATAAAAATACCTATTTCCATTTCTTGTTATGTTGCATCGCAATGCCAATTTGGCGACTCCACGAGTTGAGTGGGAATTGAACTGCCTGGAACTTGAACGGATTAAAGAATTGCAATACGCGCTGTAGTCTGTCTCTGATGAAGGTTTATATGATGCATTTACGCAACCGGATTATGCAAAGTGCTCTTTACCACATGCACTTTGCCATCTCATTAATACAATTATAATTCTGTGCAACAGCTGAATAATTTCGTAAAGTTATAACCGCATCGTGTTCGTTTAGTACACATCTGTAAATGTGTTTTAATTAAAGTGACCAAACAGTGAACCGGTGCATTAACATAATGAATTTTAACATCATTAAACGTGGTGGTGAATGATGAATTTTGTTGGGTACAATTAACATTTAAACTCAATGAACGGTGTCAGAGTCAATATTTCGTGATATTATTTGCCTCATTGTTACGATTCAATACCATTTTTAAGATAGAGAAAACTATAGCGCATAGCAATTAAAATTATAGCGCACAGAACGCAGAAGGATTTTCTTAAAATATTCGTCATTATAAAACTTGCAAAGATTTACTTGAATTCAGAATTCACGCCGTAGTGTGTGCTCCCGGCATGTTGTACGGGAAATATAAAAGTCGTGTGCAGTAATGCTATTTCGTACGCGGGTATGTACGCTGCTCTGCATGACTTATTTCAAATAATGACAGCCTGAACTCGGCTGAAGTATGTTTGCATGATAAAAGTGCTTGTAATTTTCTATATAACACAAGAGAAATAAGATTGCAGTTGCTGCGTGAGTTGCAATGTATTTTTATGCGTTAGGTTCAAAGGTTGCAGATTGCTTATGATAAGAATGTACGTATATAATATGTCGTGTGTTAGTTTTGCTTGGCTGATGTTTTAATATACCTAAAAGGTTGAAACTTGCTGCAAGACCTCTTCTTATCTATTCATTCGTTTAGAACTTTAGATGAAGACCTTAATAATGTATGTATTCTTGCAAATAAACTTTCCGATTCTGATTCTGATAAAAACAATAATCACATAGTAAACAACACTTATTACCTACCTATCTGCGTACCCGCTATAAAAGCAGGTCTGCTTGTTCTAAAAGTAAACGGAAAATCAGTACAGAAACAGTAGCTGGGGCCTAAATTTCTGTGACAAATTGTTTTTCAGTCAGGTAGTCGTGATACTAATAGTTAGCTATAAATAGTACCTACACCCAATACTTGCAGTGACGGATAGCTGGTCGCAGCACCCTAATGGCACTACAGCCGGCATAAGACCGTCCTAACGATGTTCTACGCGTTTACGTTTCTACGTGACTTACCCCAGGTAATGGCGCCCGAATAGCGACCCTACTCTTTGAGACTTTGACAGAACCTTCGGTTCTCTTTGTTGCTCTCACTTACATACTGGCATGAAAGACAGAGATAGCTAACGTGCACGCGAATATTGTCAAAACACATAGCTAGAGGGAAAACGTAGTTATGGGATATCCTCTATAGTAGGATGGCTACTTAGGCGTGTCCAATAAGGCCCGAGTAATTTGACCAATATCTACTTAAGGTTGTTGTATTCGAAATACGCATGTAAAGTTACCTACTCATGTAGGGTATCCTGGCTTGGGAGATTCCATAGCTTGTTTTGTATTTATGTTTGGTTTTACGCATTTTTGAATTCCATATTTACTCGCATGACCGATTTTCTGGTGTGCTAAGGATCTGTCATGGTAATCAACACAGTTTTCTTTTGTTTTTAAGAAGAAAAATTTTCTCACTAAACGGGAGGCAAAAACTGATGAGCGCCAGCCGGATTATAACAGATCTCTTTAATCAAATTACGTTTAACAAAGGTTGTCGACGTTTTTCAATCCTCACTAAGTCGATTAGCGGCTTAAGCTGGCAGATGACAACTTGAAACGGTAGATCATTTGGGAGGAAATATTCCAGAAACGTCTTCGGTAAACATGAAGGGAGGATACTTTAATACGTAGGCAAATAAGAATAAAGCAGAAAATATTTTTCCTTATGTTATGACTCTGAAAACAGCGAGGGGATTGTTATCGTGTGCTAAGGGCACTTAGTCTAATCACTGTTTTTATGAAAAAGTACACACGCTGATGTCTATAAAAGTTGATAACGGCAATATTATAAAGTAAATATGCATTTAACTGATTTATCTAACATGCGGATTAAGACAAAGGTATTCGTTTTAAACCCTCATCTCTTGTCGAAATCGCTGCTGCCTAATCATGTTCAAACGATAATCGCTTACACACACGAAACAAAAACGGGCGTCACTCCAAATTAACTCGTCAAGTAGTATGTGTAAACGAGACACAATAAAAATTCCATTGTTATGCGACTCTCGGCATTCGTTTGATACCTGACTGATTAAATATGGCGTGAGGTGCAAGCGATTTGGGCCCTTGAAGTGGTAATGCGGCGGTGAACTCGATAGTACTTTCACCACCAATAATTTAGTTAGTACTTTGTGGTTTTTTAACCGCTTTCGAGAGTACCAAGTGAATCTACATTTAAAAGATATGTTTATGAAAATTTCTGTTCTCATATTCTTTTACTACTCGCTTTCAAGGCTCAAAGCAAATATGCAGCCGTTTTTAATTTACGTCGTAAAATACACCACGATTTTTGTTTGCATTGCTGAGCAATTTAAATGAAAAGGGTTTGCGGGATGCTTATTGATGCAGAAATAACATCTTCATTACACAAATAAGTAATATTTATATTCATTTTATTTTAACGGTTGTACCTACTAAATGAACAAACCATAAGTAATTAAAAATGTTTTTTTATGAATTGCCAGATATTTGGGCACAGTTTCACCAAATATTAAATCAAATCGTAGGGCTGGGTACATACGCACCAATACCTAAAGCCTTGTCAAGCAATGATAAAGTGTATAATATAAATTGCACTTGTGATAAGACAACTGTGTTGTCTTTTTACAAGTGCAATTTATATTATTAAGTTTGTATGGTGACAAAACACTATAAAAACAAAAATAAACTATAATGATAAAGTGCTTAAAAAAGTGTCCTCTTGTGACCTTTTATATTTGGTTTAGTAGGGCGACTAAAACGGCTTCGAATTAACACCCCAACCCTAAGAAAGTATTTGTATGATAGTCTCCCAAACACTGTTTTATCTTATCAGCAATCAGGAGGATTATTAGGTAACTAGTAAGCCATCGCAATACAAATCTAAAAGAATTTGTTTCTCCTTAATCGAAGACAAATGCTTTATTTTGAAGGCGGTTAAAATTTTTAAAATGCTATGTTTTATCATTTTTAGTTATGAATGACTGGACCAAATTTGGTGAAACAAACACTGTGCCATAAGTTGAAATATACCTGATTGAACTAAAAAAGAATCATTTCGCTTTCATTTTCGAGAAATCCGTGAACATACATACAAATGCAAACATACACATGCACTCATTAAAATTTACACACGTGCTATGAAGCTTTATTAGATAGGCCCACTAAAGTATTATAAAATTCTAACGATACATACAGGTCGAATTGCCCAGCACTTGGCAGAAGTATCCGAGCTGCGCTTCTAAATTCTAGTAAGCGCTGATTTAGGAGCTTCCAATCTATTGTATCACCAGTGAGAATTGTGATATAAAAACAATGGAGTTACGTGATTCCCCTGCTGTCCCGTGTAGCGTGCAAGCTCGTCATATTTCACAGGTGCCACCCTGAACCTTAAGGTTACATAACTGATTAGCTGCGTAGATTTCTCGAAATTCCTGAAACCTGAAACTTGGGCTCGAAGTTCAGTGTTATGTACTAGTTTTTTATTTTATTTTATTAAAAAAACAACAGCTTCGCAATATTACATGTATGGTAAATATTAAGACTGCCGAGTTTTACATGTTATGTCACTCAGTTTTTACATAGCTTCTTGTTAACTATAATTTAGTTTTGTTTTATGGTGTTTTGTCACTATACAAAGTGTAAAAAGCAACTGTGTCATATAAGGAAACGAACCCTGTGTCTTAAGCTACCTGAGCGCATGCCTATGCCTACTTTCACCATAAATAAACTTGGTATTGTGCTGCATTAAGTTTGTGTCCGACTCTGCTATTAGTTTTTCACTTACAAACCGACTCAATTACTAGGAATGTGAAAAGGCGTCAACGTGATTGCCATACATTTTTGGGACAGAGGTTGTGGCAAACCAATCTCTTTTCTAAACTTATACTGTTTTTTTGAATATTTCTTTTTTATTTATTTTGACAAGTTTATGTTTTGTTAGTTTGCTTTTACGTTCGAAGTAAAATGGTGATTTTCATTGAAATATCTTTTTATTTTAAAACGCAAATTCCTACTGATCCCTCACATCGCGAACAGAGGTATTAAAATAAACAACAATGAAGCTAATTCTATACGAACAAATATTTATTGTTCCCACTGAACCTTTCTGCTACACCCTGTATACTTACGATATAATACTTACATCAAATAAGCAATAATAAAATGTTGGAAACCCTTAAAACTCAAAGACAGCATGGGATAATGAACGCTCAAAATAATTTCAATTTACATTTGCAAATTCGGGCTCACGGCTTACCTAAAATGGAATTTGCATAGAATTGATTTGGCTCACCGATTTGTGTAATTCAAATAATAAGGAAACGGGGACACGAAACAGGGAGATCAAAAATTAATTTTATAAATTGGTTCTGGTGGCCTCCGAGTATTATACGGTTAAGCCACGACTGTGATACCGTTGTTGCTTGGAATTTCGTGATATTTATGACGTTTATACAAAAAATAAACAGATTTTAAATATGACAGCCACAGACAGCTGGAGGGCAGGACTTTAAAATAATATGGGTTGATAATTAGATGGATATACGAATCTATAAATCAGTGCTTGACGGCGCTCTACCTACTCTCAAATGTCATTAAATATACAGGATGTGGCCTGTAATATGAGCAAAAATAATTTTAATATAGGCCCTTTAAACCAGTAATCAATTCTAAATGCTTTTAATTTAGTATAATGATTTTTTTTTGTTATTTTCTTACAATTAAATTGAAACAACAGCAACTCTTTTTAGTAGATACAACGAGTTAGCGTTTTTGTTGTACATTGATTAGGAATTATAACTTTGAATTACTATATCTCTGAGTGGAAGCATTTTAGACCACTATAACCAGATCAAGGTTACTACGAATACTCTGTAGAATCATTGGTATTTTTATACTCATATATCAGGCTTCACTCTGTATTACTTTAGCTACCTGACAACTGAATTCAGCGGCGTAAACAAAAGATTGTTGGTATCAACGGACGGGAGGGTTAAATAAAACATCTATAGTGACTTAAGCTAAATATCTCATTTTGAGTTCTACATACAAAGAAGTGTACAAACGATATGCACAATTACTATTTACATGCACCTTCTTAATCACATTGCATGTACGTAGTCGGAAATGATATAATTGAACTACCATAAAATCGCCCTAAAAACAAATAGCTAGCATACATTGTACAACGTGTTGGCGTTCACTTTTATTGGGGATCTGACAATAGAGGCTCTACTCTGAAAGATATATCTGACAGGTTTTTCTTATTACAATTTATTCATTCGACATTCACTTACATGAACTTGTGAGTTTATGTAAAGCTACGCTTCCCGTGCCCGTTAAAAGGCATACTGTACATCTCTATACACGAGCAGCCTGTGGCTTTCTTACGCGCAAAAACAATACAGCGCCCTACGTGCGGGTGCAGTACAATAATGCTTTTAGGATGCTGATGGGGTTGCCTCGCTACTGCAGTGCCTCTGGAATGTTTGCTGACGCTAGGGTGGACTGTTTTTACACAGTCATGCGAAAGCGGTGTACATCCTTAGTGCGCAGGGTACGGGCTAGCTCTAGCAGTGTCCTAAAAGCATTCGCTGACAGGTTAGATTGTCAGTACTTGAACCACTGCAGCATGGTTCACGTGGTGGCAGTCTGACCTGTTGTGCTATCAAAAAAAATGTATTTTTATTGTGTGTCACTGTGTGTTTGTATACTAACATTAGGCTAAGTCTCTTATGTAACTAACAAATTGATCCTTTGTTGGTCGAAATAAATGAATTGAATTAAATTGAATTAAAGTCAGGCAGAAAACCGGATATAAGGTTTTCTGCAGGATGCCGTTTTGTGGCATATGCTTTTTAATGCTAATATTCACAGTCAAGGACATCCCGTATGCAGCGACCCACAAAAAAAGATACATGTTTTCACTGATCCCGTTTCGTCAATAAACTGGACCAGTTCCACTTCTAAAATGACAGTATGTTCAAATACAGTGACCATGGCAACGCTGAAAGATAGGAATAAACAGCGCGCCGCTTTATCGCTAAGTGCAAGCGAGATAGCCTGTACTCAGTTGACGGTCAACCGTACTACAAAATACTCACCAAAGTTTTCTGGGGATCCAGTAATGCAGATCCCGCGGAACTGGACTGCTATGGAAAATAGCCCTTACCTAATATAACGGTTGGTAAAAGTGGTATTGCATCCTGTCGGTCTTAACCTGTAGTTAAAGTCAAAAATCTTTCAAACTCTTTAAAGTTTGATAAATATTTCTGATGATTAGATGGCAAAGGCTCTCTTCAAAAAATCATCAAACACAGTAGCCCCCCTGAAGTCGTAGAGTGCTCATAAAACGCCCGGTTCCGGCCGGTCGTCATGGCGATCGCTACAACACAAATCCGTTTCACCGCCCGCCCTCACGCCGTGACGATGATCGTAGGGCGGGAATCACTTTGTCGTTGAGTTCAAAGGTTTCTGCCTACTACAGCACATGGTACCGTGCTAGGAATGTGTCAGGGTCGGAGCGTCAGCGCCATAAAATTATTATCCCTTTGGAATAGTACGACAAGAGCGAGATGTCACTAGCAGCAAACTGTGTGATAAAAAGAGATGCGAGATGCGATGTAGCAGAACCGTTTTTGGCGACTGTCAGTCAGTTTAGAGGCCCATGGAGGCTCGCTGAAAATTTCTTTCATGTGATTTTTATAAATTCAAGTAAAATTGTGTATATTTTGAAGAAAGAGTTATCCTGAAACATGGTGACTTGATCGGTGATTGATTGTTGTTCATTACAGCGAAATAACCCCAACAAATATTCATTTAACAGGTAGATTAATCCAAATCGAAGCCTCTTAATATACGATGTATATTTACCAATGCGCTTCAAATTTAAGGTTTGATTATTCTATCCTATAAACGTTAATGTACGTAAAAAGAAAAGACAGAATAAAACAGGTAATGCATATCTACGTCTATAGAAATAATTTTTCGTTTTACACTAGGGCTGCATGTCCGATATTTTGTGTCGACTGTTTTAAATCATACAGTAAACTAATATGTTTAACTTAGGAAGGTTGGTATAAATCACCTGATCAAAAAGTAATCTCATTTTGAGTTACAAATGTTACTTACTTAAGTTAGTTACTGTCATCTAAAATCGGTTTTTTGACAGCTTTTACTTGTTCTTCTCTTCCGATAGGAATATTAATTTTATGGTCAGCACCGGTAAAATGCGCTCTCGCTCCTTAAAACGGCGAGGCAGAACGCTGTAGTTTCGTTCAGTAAGCATAGTAGAGCGTATGTTGCTTTTCGAGTTTGATACGCTCCTGGCACGGTGATGGTATGACACGGTGTAGTGAGCCCAGACCTTTTAGTTGTGACTGATTTAAGAACGTTTTGTAGTAAGGTTTTGTAATGAGTTTAGATATGATAAGATATTATGTATTTATTCAGTGAAAATTTAACAGGTGTTGTTTTGATGCTATATCAAGACGTCTTACCGATAGCTGGAATGTATGTTAGATTTGGTAATAAATATCAAGTAAGCATAACATTGGAGAATTATTTTTGTTGATGTCAGTATACTTTATCTGTTATAGTGGTCGTAGTTTCGAAACTGATTGAAGAATGACTGATATCTTTGGAAATCATCAATTACTTGAACCAGCCGTTTGTACATCTATAAAATATAAATAAATATGCGCCAGACAACACACCAATTGTCTGGTTTTGTGGTAAGAAATTTTCTTCCTTGTGCCACGAAGTACCAGACAACGATTATGAAGGGGGCGTCTCCCATAAATACTTAAATACATACAACATCCATGACAAAGGTACATATGTTCGTGATCATCACATAACCATTTGCCCCCTGCGGGATTCGTACCCGCGACGGCTGGCGTTATAGTCCGGAGCGCTAACCAATACACCGAACGCGTCTTCAAAGTATTAAATCCAAAGTATTGAATTGGTTCACCACTAATAACTTGTTACTAAATGCTAGTAAAACGAAATGTATAAAATTCACTTTGCCTAATGTAAAGCAACTTACACCAAATATTGTACTAAATGGTAATAATCTAGTCTTAATGGACTCCACTGTATTTCTGGGCATTACACTTGACTCAAAATTACAGTGGGGACCTCATATTGAAGCCCTAACTGGGAGGCTAAGCTCAGCTGCCTTTGCAGTTAGAAAAATTAGGTATCTGACTGATGTTGAAACGGCGAGGCTTGTATATTTTAGTTACTTCCACAGTATTATGTCTTACGGTCTTCTCTTGTGGGGTTCTGCTACAGACATTGAAACCATATTTATTTTGCAGAAAAGAGCCATTCGTGCTATTTATAAACTTAGTCCTCGTGACTCCCTGAGAGAGGTCTTTAAGAAAATCAACATATTAACTGTGGCTTCTCAATACATTTTTGACAATATAATGTACGTTCGTAAAAATTTAGATAATTTCATGAAGAAAAGCGACATTCACCCATATAACACAAGAAATAAACACAAGCTTGTCGTTCCTAACTTCAGATTAGTTAAAACTAGTAACTCGTTCATGGGAAATTGTATAAAATTCTTTAATAATATACCACACAATCTTGTCGAATTGCCGGTTGATAAATTTAAGAAACACGTTAAAAACACGCTTATGTCTAAAGGCTATTATAAGGTTCAAGACTATCTAAACGACACGAATGTGTGGTCCGTCCAGCCTGCACCAACTGATGTACTTACCTTTGATGATTTTGATTTTACGGCAGCTAGTGGTGACTGAGTTTGTTCCGGCGTTTCTTCTCAGCACTTGCCTAATTGTCTGTGTTCTGTCTCGAAGCGCTGGTAGGGCCCAAAAGATAAGGAGACATGTTTCGCACATTTATTTTAATTTTTATATTTGACGTTCATAAGTGTCATTTCATGACCTAAATTGAAATAAAGATTTTTGAATTTTGAATTTTGAATTTTTAAATTATACCTTATTTTAAAGTGAACAGAATTGTGTTGATTCTTTATCCGTTCCACTTTTTTTTTCCGTTCCGTTCTTTGTTCGTAATCATCTTATTAAGTAAGATTCAACATGCTAAAGAACTCTCTTTTGAAGTATACCTACAATATTTTTTATTCTGTTATTCCATCAAAAGAAACGATGTAGACTTCGGAAATACGCGCTTCTAAAAGTGTCAGTGATTGATATAGATACGCTGATGTATATCTTTGCTTTCAGCTGTTACATGCTGAAATATATTCACCCTTCAAAGGGCTTCACTTAAAACATGTTTTTTTAGCTTTGCGTTGCATTCAATGGGTACTTACTTACTTACCTTACCGTTTTCATAAATGTGAATTAATATCAAATACTTCTAAAGTAATTGAAATGAAAGCTAAGCTTTATTTTCTTTATGATATGGATAACGTTTTTTAGGTTAAGGATGCTAACATTGAGTAAAATATTGTAAATTCTTAAAACGCAAAGCTGACGAGTATTCAGTTTTATATTTCAGTGTCGTCACGCTATGCTTTGCTGCTAAAAGACATTTTAGTCATTACCGATTTTTGATGAAACTTGCAATGTACCCTTAGTTGAAATACATTAATTGAATTAAAAAAATATCATCTCGTTATAACTTCTCGTTTCCGAGAAATCCGTGGGCAAACATTTTATACTTACAACATTTTACACGCGTGGTTGGAAGCCTTAATTGATCAACATACTCAAATATTCTACAAAACCAATTCTAACGATATCACATGACATGCATACAAGTCGAATTAATAACCCCCTTTTTTAAATATGTAAAATCAGTGAATTAGATAATGAGTATTTGCTTTGATGATTATGAATGATGTATTATTATGGTGAAATAGGTTTAAAACGGTGTTGAAGGGTTTAAAAAATAATTTTACTCGTTGCATCGCAGTAAGGAGTATTTTTTTATTATGAATTTGGATAGATTATTCCTCCCGAATCCATTACCGGTACGAAAATAGAGTTGGAATTTGTGTAACTGGGTATGTACGAGTATAGACCACGAATATTGGGTTATATCTATTGAGAAGGTAGATAATATATTTAGTTTATTTATTAAGAGAAATGAATACTGGAAAAAATACAAATTTAAAAATGAATTTCCAGTCCACGAGAGAATTAAGATCAAATGAACTATTCTCCATATTACATTTTGTAATTTAGGCGGATAAATAATTCAAAACAAATACCCTTACTACCACGTACAAGCGTGTATAAATCATAGTATCCGTAATCAAAGTGCTTACAGACGTTTTGAAAGCAGCGTGGCTGTTTCCCTTAATAAAAATATGAGGTGAATGGTAAAAGTAAAACTTTCAAGCACACACAAGCAATCGCTTTAACCTTTCCTCTAACTAGGCACCGATCGTTTGATGTCGCCTCCGTGTATCGACGACCTTTCCATCGCAACTTTGATATGCCAACGAGCATACATTGAAAATAATAGCAATATTACATAAACATGCTCTACTTTCACGTAAAATGGAACAAACAAGATTATTTCGGGGCATTTCCATCATAATCCACGTCATGAATATGAAGGGTCCCTCAAAGGCAGAGCTTTGGTTCCATTCTAGTCGGTAATATCGTTTGACGCATCACAAAATTGAGTTTACCTTCAATGTTTCATCTAAGTTAGATTTTTTCGTGCTCAACAGGCTTAATTGAATTTGGGCTTTAGTTTAAAGTTGATTAGGTTGATTTTAGCGTGTGCCGAATGGTGTGAAAGTTCACGCGAGAACGCAACAGGTAGATAAAGTACTAAAATATATCTGCGAGCTTTGGACGGGTAACAAACGCGGCATTGTTGAGCTAAGCTGCTGTTGCCAACTTGTAACAGATTTACACATTTGAAAATTTTGGTCTAAAAGCTAAACTTTTTTTTTCATTTTAGTAAACAGTAGTTTTATTTGTCTTTGAAAAGGTATAATGATTTATGAAACTGTAAGTTTCTAATAATAAGAGGTTTGTCATGATAATAGAACTGATAGATAATCCCAGATTTTCTCCTTAGGCCCAGTTGAGTGATTGTGCGTGACAAACTTAAAAATACCTTAACCAATGGTCATTAGAAAAACATTCTGACTTTTTTTTTCACAACACGCACAACCGATATTTAACCGCTGGTAACGACATTTAACCATTAGTTTTTCATTCTACATATTTCATAACTGCCATTGACGACTAAAGCTTTATGAATTCACTAATATAATGCCTACAAATGGAATAATTAATACGGAGACAATTAAACACAGCGTGGGACAAGCAGTTAATTCATTACCAACATAAAGTTATTAAATTCTAAATTGGAGTTCCCTGCTAGGCTGTGACGTAATTGTAAACATGACGTAAATTACTGAAACTTATATGATATACACATAGAGGTTTATGTTTAACCTACAAACCTGACGTCAAATATATCATTTTGAAATTAAGATTATTAGAGTTACATTTCAATATTCGACTGCCAATTGGCTTCTACCTGTAAACAATGTTAAGTCATCGCGTCAGCTGTTGAATACTTAACTATCCAGCGATTTTGTAGTTCAAACATCTCATTTTAAAGTTATTACATATTGCAGTGTTATGCTTATCGTACATTTGTTGAGTAAATGTTGTACCAGAACGTCATCGCTATTTAACGTAGTGTTTAGTTGTAAACAAAATACTACTCTTCCCAGACTTTAGTTATGATACCACACTGATAATATAATGATGGTCAGTGGTATTCCTTACTCCAATAATCTCATTTCATCCTTGAATTTGTACACAAAACGTTATTTTTTATCTTTATGTCTTCAATAAGTTAAGGTGCCACTAGCTAGGTCTACAATTAAATCAATTATTCCCTTAAATTCCTAAGTGGCGCACATTTGGCGCCGCTAATCGCCGCTCATACTCGCTCTTACTAACGAGACCCCGAATACTTCGCTGACAATTTGTACGCACAAACTCCGGTTAATGGCTGACAGTTGGCAAACCAAGATTAACTGGCGGTTTCACCGTATTTTTCGAAATCGCGTAAAATAAAATGTAGTTTGATGTTTTCAGTCTTTCTTTTTAATGTATTCATCCTTGTGCATGATTTATGATTAAAATATTGCCCGAAGTTTATCAAATTTGAGCGATTCATCCTCGGTCACATCTTCACTCACCATGATACGAGAGAGACGACTTGTCGGGCTATTTATATTAAAATATTATTACCTAAAGTATTTTATTTACGTAAAATATTAATTTAGAGGTTGAAAATTTCCAGAAATAGCAGGAAATTATTCAAATTATTTGTGAAAATTAATAAGACCCAAGAGGCTACCCTTCGTAGCATTTTTCACTTCCCCCGGCTTAAGAAAGTTAATTTCTTTCCGACGAAGCTGTCACTTTTGTCAACGTTCGCCCTTGTATTTTCTACTTGGGAATGAAAAATCCTTTGTTTTATGGAATTTGCGTGAAATGGTTCCAAAAAATAAATAAATAGGCCTACAGGAACTAGGATTATACATAATTTTTTTAAGTCTGGCAAAAATAGACACAGACGTGGATCGACGGTAATTATAGGTATCAATCTGAAAAATTCTTGTTGATAAGAACAAACGCATCAAAACAGAGAACTTAAAAGGGTAATCTAAAACAATAAGTTTTAACGTCGATTAGAATTACCTTCATCATTATCATCGTATCAACCGTACAATGTCCACTGTTGAACATAAGCCTGCTTCTAGCTAGCCCCTACGTACCTAACTCCTATTCAAAGTGGTAATTGTTTTAAATTCGGAAAGTAAGAAATAAACAGTAAATCAGTACAAGTTGCGAATGAAATAATAACGTCACTGCCAATTAACATCTCACTAAGCGAAATTCCGTATGTCGTCGCCAATCGGCTCACGTAGGCTACATTAATTAATGAATATTGAACGTGAGTCAATATAATACAGAGGATAGCAAACAACACAATCCGGTGGAAATTAGTATTAAAATTACGCCATTGTGTGATGTTGATTGTAAACATGGCTTTTAGTAACTTGTGATCCCAAATATTGTAATAAATTAAAAAAGTGTGTGTTGTCAGAAGTTTGCAAACACAGGTGCACTCTCTATTCCTTTCACTCTCATAGCCCGATAGGAAAGCAATCTGACACACACAACCGATCAGGAGAGAGATCAGGTGCAGGACCAATGGGGTGAATTTCCCAACAGCAAATTTTACGCGGCATGAGTGAAATCGGCAGTGCAGAGTGTTACAACGAGGCTTATTTATTTTTTTATTTATAGAAGGCGTTATCCCTTAAACGAGACCATAAATATTTTTTGATTAGGACTACGTTAAATTCGGAATAAAAAATGATAAAGCACCATATTTTTCATTTCGGTTGCGCGGTCAAATCCATTTTTCTGTTTAATTTCCCTTATATAGTAAAAACTTTTGGTTATTTAGTATTATTGCTTATTTCATTTAAATCGTGAATAGTTATAGTACTATCACATAATAATTTTATAATTTAATCTATTTAATTAAATGACTTATAAGTAAAAATGCATGTGGTCAAATAAGACTTTTCATATCGGTGAATTTTAGTTTGTCGAGAATATTTTTGCGTGGGACAACTCTAGCTCCTTGCCCCCGCGCTAAAACGCTACATACCAGTGCCGCCTCAATGCTTAGAGTAAATAGACGTGCGCCGCTTGCTCCGTGTTCCCGCCAAAAAAGTAAGTAGTTGGTTTCGGTGACATGGGACATTTTATTTTTCATTTCCGCAGGTTGGAATATATTATCATCCAATTCTCCATAAAATGTATGAAATATTTATTGGTATCCTTCCCAAACTACGTTTATTAGTGTGGTATTAATAACGTTGTGACTTTAAAACTTTTATTGTTATGTTAAATTATGTCGTTGATTTTAATATCGGTGTTTTCATTTCGGTTGATTCGGTGGCCTAGATTGACCACCGAAAATAAACAAAATTCACCGAAATGATAAAAAATATCATTTCGGTGAATTTTATTAATTCCGGTGCGTAAATTGTTCATATCGGTGATTGTTTTTCTCATTTCAATGGCTTCATTATATCATTCCGGTGAAATCTATACTATATTATACAGCTGAAGAGTTTGTTTGTTTGTTTTTTATTTGAACGCGGTAATCTCAGGAACTACTGGTTCAATTTGAAAGAATATTTTTGTTTTGACTTCCTTTTTAGGATTCCGTACCTTGAAAGGTAAAAAACGGAACCCTTATAGGATCACTTCGTTGTTCGTCCGTTTGTCTGTCCCTACCCTTTTTCTCAGGAACACGTGGAGGTATCAAGCTAAAATTTAATCAAAAGCTCTGCGGTCCCTTAAAGCTGTAAAAAAATCAAACTTCTAAGCCAACACAATAAAAAGATACTGCCGTTATTGCCGTAAATATCAGCAAATTTCCGCAAATTTTCAACACTCGAAAAGGAATCAAAACCTACCTACAGGGTACTTCCCGTGAACTTAGAATCTTGAAATTTGGTACAAAGCAATGTCATTTATAGTACAGATACAGGAATAATTGCGAAAACTGTATTTATTTGTTATATCATATAAAAACAAAACTTACTGCCTTCATGAACGCGTTAAGGTGTTAAATGAAAATTACAATGACATACATAATGAACTATAATTAAGATACAAATTATTAATTCAGCGAAAAGCGTCGTCATTTTATTACAAAATGTCACAGAAAAAAAGAGGCTTTAAATTTCCATATAACTACTATTGATTCCCACTCTACGCTCTGACCGATCCAAAGGTTCCCATTATGCTAGCAGCATTGCCTCGTTGAATAGCAATGGAAACCTGTTGAACCAGCCAGAGTGGGGATCATTACCCTTATCCCTCAGTCGTTGTCCCAACTCTTTGAAAAGCTCGCGTGCCTCATCTCCGCAGGGCCCAGCCGTATCCACAGCGATTGGAACAAAATCATACTCAGACTTTAGCTCAGCATACTTAGTATGTCTTAACTTGGCAGCATTTTCCGCCGCTGAACCTGCTGAAGTAACAGGCATACTGTAACTTCAACAGGTTCAGTAAATGTGTCTAACGCATGTTGCGTCCCATAAGAGGCTACGCCCTCTTCGCCATGGAACCAACGTTAGGTCATTTGGTCTCTTACCATCCATGCGGGACAAGCCTGGTGGCTCTAGGACGCAAGGAATATTTACGGAAACCGTGGCCCGACGCACAAATCTATACTAATATTATAAAGCTGAAGAGTTTGTTTGTTTGTTTGCCGCTGAACCTGCTGAAGTTACATTATGCTGTAAATGTGTTTAACGTATGTTGCGTACCATAAGAGGCTACGGCCTCTTCGCCATGGAACCAACGTTAGGCCATCTGGTCTCTTACCATCCATGTGGGACAAGCCTGGTGGCTCTAGGACGCAAGGAATATTTACGGAAACCGTGGCCCGACGCTCGAATTCATTAATATAATGGTGCTTCGGGAACCGCCCCGCACATCTTTGGCATGGTGGCCGTTTTCATCTACCATCACATCACAAATACAGCGATGAGGTTCACAAACTTTGCTGCCCAGTTTTAAAGCTACTGCAATTCTTAAGGAATTGTTGTCGAGAAGCGTACCCAACTGTGGAGACGGCAAAGCATGCAGCCAAGCACCAGATTCAGGTTTTGCAACTGCTTAAGGCATGCCAACATCACGCTGGAACCTACCTACGGGAACGGGGTAAAGGCAAAACGCACAGAAAATGTCGAAGGGGACCGCTAGTAGTGTTGTTAAGCTAAAAAGTTTTTTAATATGATATGGGTTTACTTTTGTCTCTAGACTATACCAGACGAGGCACAGACAGGGACGACGATGAAGCGAGCTCACCTAGAAGAAGCCTGTTCACTCTTTTTCTGAAAATAACAGGGTTGTAGACCGATGGAAACACATATGCGGGTAGAGAGTTCCACTCTTTTGCTGTGCGCATTATGAAAGTTGACGAAAAGCGCTTAGTTCGAAAACTTTTTAAACGCGCTAATCTCAGGAACTACTGCTCCGATTTGAAAAAAAAATGTGTTAGATAGCTCATTTATCGGAAAAGGTTATTGGCTATACTTGGTGTCCCTTAAATAGAGGTCCAGCCTAAAATGGGTGATAGGCTAGGCTAGAAATACATTAGAAAATATATAAAAAAATGTAAGTAATGTCCTTTTCAAGTTGCGTACATTAGAAAATCTACCAAATTGTCATCTAGTGATGGGTTTTCAACTACTGTTAATACAAATACTTTTTTTACTTGTTTATTTTGCGATGCGAGTTTGAATAGCCGAAGGCCTATTTTATTTGTAAATCAGGTTACATTTAAATAAATAGTAAATAAAAAAAGTGACAATTTGTAGTCACAGTAGTCTAGCTTATTACCCGTATTATGCGCGGCGCACGGCGCTTAAATTTCGCGGGGAGAATTGCTGTTTTTCCGTTATATGAGATATATATGAGTCCTGAAAGAAGGTTAACTTCTACATACGGGATACTGTAAAACATCACGCTACGACCTATGGGAATGGAGTGAAATCAAAACGCACGGATGCAGTCACGACGAACCACGTGTTTTAGTGTATAGAAGTAATTTTGTTAAAGGTTTTCGGTGGGTGGATAAGTGTTGTCATTTCGGTGGGCGAGTTATTTCATTTCGGTGGCATCAAAACTTTGAAGTAATGTATCTTTTTAGTTTATCAAGATATTTTGATGGCGTTACGTATTGATCTAAACAACATCAAGAAGTATCATAAACCATAGTTTGAATTAGAAAAATGTTAAAAATAAAAAAGTTCACCGAAGTGATAAAAAAATCGACTTTGTTGAAATTGACCCAATGGCTTACCGTGCTTTCCGAGGCACGCACGGGGGTGAAACACCGCCAACTTCCAAACTCCGGAATGCATAAGTACGAACTCATTCTTATACCTACCGGAACCTTAGTGTTATTGTTGTAAAGTACCACTTTACCATCTACTGTTTTAAGTTTTAGTACATAGTATACAGAATCTTAAAGAAACAGAAGTAGTGAAGTTTAAAAACTGAAACGGCATTGCAACTAAGCTTTGGACATTGATCTTATACCGGCCTCCAGTCAATTAAAGAGAACACCCCCAAAAGCTTATGTATGCATAGAAGATTGAAAACCTTTGACCCTATTAAATCTAGCTACATGATTTCCCAAAATGAACAGATAAACTTTAATCCTCTCTCCGGTAAGCCCGATACGCTTTCGTACAAATAAAACCGATAGCCGCAAACGTTTAATACCCATCCTATTTCCCACATTAATCCGCTTAAGCAATTTATAAAATGGGCAGAAACGTTCGATGATCTTTACCGATAAAGCAACATACTTAAATACTTTATTTATTGATAAAGTTAACCTTGATCAATAAATAAAGTATTTAAGTGTGTTGCTTCAGCTTGCTAGAGGCCTAAGCAGTCAGCACATAAATACACAATTAAGAAATTGGATAGTAATTGTCATATTTTCCAGATTTTTGCATGGTCTGGAACGGTGATCGTTTGCAGTTGATTGAATCTTAGACAAGTAATGTGCATTTTGTGGAATCGTATTTGAGTCGCAAAAACGGGAATAAATAACAATTAGATAATTATACTTTCTAATAGTTGGGCTTCCATACACACAAATTGTATCTACTCTATAATATAGGCCAATTATTAAATGTGGTTCATGTATTTTCCCCCATCTCACACATATGTAGGCGTGTAGACTACAGACAGATTCCATCTCCCATGTTCATTGCCTCTTTTGTTCGCGGCATCGGACGGCCAATATTTTTAATTGCTCGCTCCCCATTCTTTTTGCAGGCACTTTTTGTAAATAAACGCCGTTTAATTGCTTTCTTTGACGAGTGGCTGTTAATTGATAGAAAAGGAAGTAATAGTAGGAAAAACTGCGACTGCGAGCAGTATTTTTCTGATAAAATAATGTTTAAACATAAGATGTACAATAGAAGATTCCATAAGATGACGTGGGAAAGTAGGGGATTTTATAATTCAAGACGATGAAACCAACAACTGTCCAAACTAACCTTGAAAGTATAGGATCAGAATAACTACCTATGTACGAGTATATCTTAAACAAGTATATGCTATGAGTATATGCTGGCGGTCGCGGGTTCGAATCCCGCAAGGGGCAAAATGTTTGTGTGATGAGCACGAACATTTGTACCTAAGTCATGGATGTTTATATGTATTTAAGTATTTATGGGAGACGTCCCCGTCATTATCGTTTTCTGGTATTCGTAGCACAAGGAAGAAAATTTCTTAGTTCGAAACCAAGACAACTGGTGTGTTGTCTGGCGCATATTTATTTATTTATCTTAGAATGTTTTTAACACTCACAGAGTACTATTTATATTCTTTTAAGATGAAATAAGAAACCAAAAAATGCGCACGGGCGGGACTCGAACCAGCATTTTTCTGCCCACCCGTGCGCAATTTTTAGTTTCTTATGTCATCTTTTAAGAGTATATCTATATTCGTAGAAATAATTTAATAATATAAATACACTTATTCCTTATTGTTTATCTTTGGACATGTAAACTTTAATGATAAAACTGAACTAAACAAACATTACAGTCACCTAAATACTTATACTGATCTTTGACAGGTGCGACTGATTTGTAGCCCTGGAACTTGGCCTGAGTTTAGTAAGTACTGAAAGATTTACAGCTTAACATCTAACCCGGACGTAGCCACCTGTTGTGGGCTTGAAAACCGCTAGGGACATAAGTTTGTGTGATGAGCATCATGACCGTATTTCGGAGCTACTGGGTTTGGTAAGTTGTTGCTTCAAACACCGATAGATTGGGTTTAAAAGTAGGGAAGAATATAATTTGGTCGTTGTATAACAATTACTTGAAAGTTTGGTGATTTTAGAAGTATCATCCAATACACGTAAAGCCGTGTTAGTTTCACCACTTGGACCGGAAGTAGTTAGTACTATTATTTTTCTGTGCCGGAAGGGTAGACCGATGTTTTTTACTTTACTTTTTTGGATTTTTCTTTGCTCCGAATAGCTGAAAAACCGCTAAAATTTTGATTTTTTAAAACTGCAGCCTATTTGCTCATGTAAATACTTAACTAGAAACAATGAACCTACTTACTTGTAATGAATAGCATAGTAAGCTTTACCAAAATTAGTATCCAGATATCAAAATTTATTTACCATAATAAGTAGCAGCTAAGCTGTGAGTAATATAGCTCTAGGTCTGCGAATATGAAATACATACATTCCCATTACGAGTTTTTATTACAACAACACAAGATATGGGTATGTAATGTACGTCTCACTTAAGGGCTGACTCGCGAACAGATGAGAACACACCGCAGCACATTTGTAACTGAAGTTCTTCATTACGATTCTCATTGTGAAGAGAGATGAAAGAACGTTTTGTGAATGGGTAGGAGAGGGACGGAAAATGGAGAGTGGATTTGAACAGATTGGTTCATTTATAAAAATTACAATTTACGTAAAAGTCTAGGAGCGGCTGCTATAATGGTTTGAGGTTTGTGCATAAATAATAAACGCGTTCAAAAAATTTAACGAGCTTGCTTTAAGCTATTGGTGGAGCTTGCTTTAAGTTGTAGGTGATGGTTACTTTATTATACATTTATTATACAAGAAAGTAGACTAACTTGACATTTCAACAAGTGAGCTATTCTTAAAACGGGCGGGACTCGAACCAGCATATTTCTGGCTGGATGGTTCGAGTCCCGCCCGTGCGCAATTTTTGGTTTGTTATTTCATCTTTTAAGAATACAAATATATCACTGTGAGTGTTTAAAAAAAGTAAGCTATTTTAATAAAATATGTAAAAATTAAAAATATTAAGATATTTTTTTAGGTTACAAAGCAGCAGATGTTAGGTTAGTAAAAAAGTTTCAGACAAACTGAATGTTATGGTAAGTTTACAAAACTACCTAGCTAGTATAAACCTACTAAAGAATAGTTTGATTATTTTCATTCACATGACAATCCGTGATCACTGGCATCCGAACACAGGTTTTGTACTCGGATATCGGTCTGCGTATTCGATGCCCGATTTACATTTATATTGGTGAAGTTCCAGCGCTGACGTTTGAGTGACGGGAGTAAACACAATGTGTACACTACGGCTAGATGTACTCGTACCGTACATATACGAAGTGTCGTAGGGCTAGTAGATAATGTTGATTGTTTATTCAAAATTGTTAATGGTTTTCAGGGCTTTTAATAGGCATTTGGGAGTAACTACCTTAGGTAACGTTAGGTGGCAAAGTTGAAATTCGAAAAGAGCACATCAAAATCTATAAGATAACTCATTTTTAAAACTCCCGGAAAACTTTTAAGACAATACGACCAATTTCTTGGGTCATTACTTGCGCAGAACAGAGAACATTCACACGCAAGCTGCTGCGCTGCTGCGCCGGAGTTCCCGGGTTCAATTCCCGGGACGGGCCAAAAAGTGTACCTGGATTTTTCTGTTCAGAAAATCTCAGGGTAGTCCGGAGTTTGGAAGTTGGCGGTGTTTCACCCCCGTGCCTCGGAAAGCACGTAAAGCCGTTGGTCCTGCGCCTGATCTCTCTCCGGTCGTGTCAGATTGCTGTCCTATCGGGCTATGCGAGTGAAAGGAATAGAGAGTGCACCTGTGTTTGCGCACACACTTGTGCACTATAATATGTCCCGCGCAGTCGGTTAGTCGTTGTGACTAGCCACCGTAGTCGAAATCGGCTAGGGGGACTATTATTATTATTATTATTAAGTATAGCCTAACTGTAGTGGTGCCAGTTGCACTATGAAGGTCTAGATTTAACTCGGGGTTCAATTTATTTTCATTTTTTTCCCGTTATTTCTTCGATGTAGAGACCCTAAAAGTCTAATTCTGTATTTATTAATTAATCATTAAATACTTAATTACTTTAGCCTTATCTAAAATATTTGTATATTTTTTGCTAGTAAACTGCCATAAAAGTCGCTTAATAACAGGAGATATTGCGTATTTATAACGCCAAAGCATCATTTCCCTGGAAGGTAATATTTTTGTTGCCATCAATTCCTCGTAAACAGATCTCTCAGAGAAGTTCTTAGCGGGGGGCAATCTACTTAATTGGTCGGCAAAACTACTAATCAGCCTTAAGAGCCTGATCGCTTCGATACAGCCTTTATTTGATGTCCTCTCCCCTCCACCGCCCCTCCATTTCGAGTGGTAAAGGTAAGTTGTAGTGTCATCAAAAGGGGTTAGCGTTTCTACAAATTGATAGGTCGCATCGGTATTGTATCAATTGCAATAAGATGAGCATGTTATGAGTATGAGGCGGATATTTGTGTAGGAATGGTAAGTAAGTAGTTCATAAATCACTTATGTGTTTTGTCGCTTTCTAATCACTCTCTTATATTTACTATAATTGATGGTTTGATTGTTTACACACACAAACACAGTTACCACGGCAATGCTTTGAAAGATCGCTTTAGCTTCAAGTGCAAGCGAGATGGACTGTTGACAGAACTCAGTTGACGGACAACCGGGTCTGCAAAAAAAACCGCCGTGTAAATACACCAAAACTTTCTGCAGGATCCAGAAATAAAACGGAAAAACTAAATAAAAAAAAAATATAAAAAAAATAAATGCAAAAAAATATGCATTTTTTAACGAGTATCTCTGCTTAATCAGTCAGGTATCAAACGAATGCCGAGAGTCGCATAACAATGGAATTTTTATTGTGTCTCGTTTACACATACTTGACGAGTTAACCATAAAGGGTTTTGAACTTTAAAAAAATATATCACAAATAATATTGCAACACGTGAATTAAAAAAAATACAAATTATTTGGTATTATCAACCCTTTCACGTTAACGAAGCCTGCACAAAAGCCCAAATTTAATTGAACTTTTTTAGTGCTTAATGAGGAAGCTATTCGATGTCCAGCGTAAAAAGGTGTAATACTGATTTTGCTTTGTGAAAGGATATTTTTTTATACATATTTTTGTGCTCGTAAATGGATGGGTCATTTTCCATAAAAGATCAGCATAATAGAGTAGGGTAAAAGGAAATAGCCTCCTTTACTGGGAAGTTGGTTAAAATCTGTGACTACAAACAAAATACGCGTAAAAAATTAAACCCGTCCCGTTGGTAGTGATGTTTTTAAAACAGAATTCTTGTAAAAACTTTTTAAAACAAGTGTTGGCATGCAGGGTCTGCTTGCTGGTTAGTTAATATATTTTATTAGGAAGAAACCAAATATTCTTTTTACCTTGATTTTACTTTTAACTACCTTACAAAACTGGACAGGTATCAAGTTTTTCTTGATAACTTATTTATTAAAATAAAATTATTTATAAACTAAGTCTCATAAGTTTATGACAGAAGTTTATGTTAAAGGGGTCATCGCTATTGGTCTACGAACGGTCCCTCTTACGCATTAAAACAATAATGATAATAAAAAAATAAGATTTTAACAAAGCTAACGCTAATGTTATATTGGCCCAGCGAGACAGCTTGTGAAAAGTGCATTTCAGACAATCAGTTCAATCAGTAAAATAATACGTAGTAACTTTTCAAACGTATTAGAGGAGCATAAAATACTAATATTAGATAAATACCGATTGCATAATAACTTGCCATAATATGTGTGGACAATTTTCACTAGAAATAAATACACTGGCAGACAATCGCTAAACTACCCGGCCCCTGTTACAGCTAGAGCTAATATGTTAGAGAGAAGACCCTCTTTGTCAGCTTGATTGAGGCTAGGCCGAAATTGGTAGAGCATGGTTTCATTTGGCAATATAGTAACATGAATAAAAGTAACACATAACAAGTCGCCTAAATGCACTGACAAAGTTACGATGTTCTGGGTATAACCTGTAGTTTTTGTATAGCTTTGAAACAAGCTTTTATTTCCATTAGGTTTAATGTTAGAACACTTTTTTCACTTGACTGACATAAAACCCAAAGGGGAGGTAAAGTATTTTGGTTGTTTACAAATATTTGAGCGAAAAACTAAGACTTAATATTGGTATATTACATACACAGCTACATCCGGTATTTAACTTTCTAAAAGAGGTAATTTTTACTATCATAACAGAAGCTGAATCTACTATAGTATGTTAATTACGTAATTTCTCATAGAAGTCTCTGATGTAATAAATGGTAAAAAATGAGTAAACAAAATGTAAAAAAAAATACTTAGATATCAGGGTCACAAGCACAATAAAAAAATTATACATAATATACATAAAACTCACATCTGACTTAACGAAGGTTAGCGACCGAATACAATAGTCTGCTTTGCTACCACTCAATCGTTACAAGAAAGGAGTAATCGTTTTGTATATGTATAAGTACCTCTATATGTGCCATAAAGGTAGAGGCTACTACTACATACAAAGCTGATGGTTGTACTAATGCACACACACAGGAAAAATAGGTTCCTGAGACGATAATCTATGCGTATTATTATAAAAATGCCATTCTGATGCCTATATTTATAAAATAGATTCGGAAATATTATTCCATTGAAAACCATGAAAAGCTTTTACTCATTTACACCTAACTTACTCATCTTATCTTTTTTGAATATATATATTTTTTCTTAAAATTAATTACATAAGATAATATACCCCTATTCTCCATTTATTACAGTACAACATGGAAATGTGTCTATCATTCATTGACACTAATTATCTCCACAGCTGCCCTAAAATATTTGCACCATTCGTTTTGAAGTCACCCAGTCAGTCTTTCCTATTTACAAAATTGTGCTGTCTGGTCACGTTTGCAATTCTTTCACAAGTGTAATCGTATCTAGACGGGTTTATTGATTATTTTATCAAATAAATAAGGTAAATACCACAATCAATCTATTTTATTTACCTTAATTTATCCTGACACATATTTCTCTATGGTTTTACAATATTTTTAACACTCACAGTGTCATATTTTATTCTTAAAAGATGAAATATGAAACCAAAAATTGCGCACGGGCGGGATTCGAACCAGCATCTTTCTGGCAATCCGGGCCAACTGCTCTTCCAATTGAGCTACCGTGCTATCGGTCCGACCTTGCGAAATTCTTGGTCTCATTGATACGTCATTGCGTGACGTTAGCGCCATCTACCCGTCTGTTTATGCAACTTGGCCCGCTGTTGCATAAACAGACGGGTAGATGGCGCTAACGTCACGCAATGACGTATCAATGAGACCAAGAATTTCGCAAGGTCGGACCGATAGCACGGTAGCTCAATTGGAAGAGCAGTTGGCCCGGATTGCCAGAAAGATGCTGGTTCGAATCCCGCCCGTGCGCAATTTTTGGTTTCATATTTCATCTTTTAAGAATAACATATTTCTCTATTTTAAATTATAAACTCGTCCGTATTAGCACTTACCACAGTTAACGATTCCTACTTTCTAACGCGCTAGCAATCTACTCCCATAACGGATTCACCCCTATAAAAATCTGAGCTCAGAAAAACATCACTATAAAATAGATGTGTTATCGCAATTATACATCGATTGAGCTAGATCCATTGCAAATGTTCATCAAAATCCATTGAGCACTTTTGGCGAGAAGCAGTAACAAACATCCAGATAACCATCCTTCAACTAACTTTTACATTGATAGAATTAGTACAAAGTAGGAAAAAAAGTAAAATATAATAATGTAGGTATGTATATGTGTTTTAGTGCTATTAGGTTCAATGTATACAATAGTATAGGTATATTACACAAAAAGCCTAAAAAAACATAAACAAATCATCAGCTTTCATCGCATTATAAAACTACATGTGGATTGACTACGGTATTATTTAAATTGTAAAGTGTATTTTCATGGCGTGCCGCTTTCACTCTAAAGACTGATCACTATCGCCACGCGTTGATTACACTCCATTGAATTATATTATAGCACACGTAATGACCCATTATTATATAACATCTAAGCGATAGTAATTGCAATCCGTGCCATGAATGCAGTAAGCGCTTGAAATTAATTGAAATCATAAGAAAAGGCTGTAAGTTGTAACCAGAATTCTAGTAATACTGTCCTGAAGTCATTAAAAATGAATGCGATAGCGATCTAATTAGATATTATAAATGTTTTATAGGTTATAATATTTTTTTCGACAGTAACTACTTGGTTTGTGTCGGGGTCAAGAAACCGGACTCTAATTAAATGAATTGTTATACCAAATTCACCATTATTGTGTCTGAAATCCAAAATTTTTATCTACAGTACTATGAAGACTGGGTGTTGCAGAATGAAGACTGGGCGTTGTTATGATCCATGAGGTTGTATTCCTGAGTGTATGTTTCTACGTATAATCTACAAATAATAACAAATACTCAACTTTCGTGATGAACTTTTTGTTTTATTTACTAAATTCAATAATATTTTATTAGTTAGTTTTCACACATTTCAATTAAACGTATTTTACGGTAAAGACTATGCGTATCACGTGAAAATATTTAGTCAAGATTCCAGACATAAGATATAAGACACATAAGATATCAAAAGTCACTCGTAAAGAAAGTTTTTCAGTCTTTAAATTACGAAGAATCGAACAAGAGTGACATAGAGGTTTTACGCGAAGCTCCAAACCTCTACAGTACCTACCTAATTTAAAATAATAATAATAACACAGCATGAGGAACATCATAATAAAACCCAACATTATATTATGTGTATGTATGATAGCATTGTGGCTAGCCACACAATAGCGAACACGGACTTTCATAGTGGTTTTACTGACGTTTGGCGTTGGTTACAGCTTTGATGAATTTTATATGCAAATTTAAATAAATCCATGTCGAATTTCCATCTGAACGGAAATTCAATACACCCAACCTCCTAGGCTCAGAAGAATCTAGACTAGTCTGCCTAATTCTACATCACGAATAGGCTTAGTTGCACACCTTACTTTCAAAATATTAACAAATAACTTAATTTTCAACGGTATACTTTAACCAGTAATTGATTCAAAATAAAGGTTATAGAGTTTTACAATGTTTTTAATACTCACAGTGTCATATTTTATTCTTAAAAGATGAAATATGAAACCAATGACGTTTCCATGAGACCAAGAATTTCGCGCGTTCAGACCGACAGCACGGTAGCTCAATTGGAAGAGCAGTTGGCCCGGTAAGCCAGAAAGATGCTGGTTCGAGTCCCGCCCGTGCGCAATTTTTGGTTTCATATTTCATCTTTAAAGGTAATAGAGCTTATTTGGCCCACAAAGGTCACACATAATGATATGAAAATAAAGGTGAAAAATGAAATGCAAAATCTAAACTACACGTTTTATACAACCGCCACAAATACCAAGCTCTAGGTTTGTCTACAAGTTACATGTAATAATCTTAACCGAATGCTATATAATTTAATTAATTTAACGAGTTCTAAACTAAATAGGCCAAGCGTAAAGCAAGCTTGAATGATTGATTACGATCAATTGATCTTAGAGTGTGATTAGAAGTAGGTAAATGCCTGCTAACCTGCTAATGCGTAATGTATTGAAACAACCCATTAAATTCTTGAATATTTGTTAATGACTTCACGAGCGCAACGCTTAAATATAATAGCTTTCTATTTATGTTAATTTTGTATCTGATGCCATAAACGAATCATTCTATACCTAATGTCCATGAATAAGAATGTCAAGATTTTTTACCTAATCTCTAAGCAAAAAAAAAGCGGACTCTAGCAAATCGAAAATCTCAACATTTATTTAATAAAGAAAAAAATATATTTTTAGATTCCGTTGCACAAAGTTACGTAATTGTATTACGCTACCATAAGTGAACAAGCTGTCGCTTTTCGTCCTTTAATTACAGTTAAAGTTAGCTAGGTTGAGGAAGCTTAATACATATTTAGAAAATAAGTATAAGTACTCCAAAAATCACGGGCACAAATCATGAAAATTTTATTTCTCTCAAGCAGCAGCCCTGGACATCGCAGTGAAACTCTGACACTCACCCTCGAGCAGACATGTTTTCAATCCAAGTTTATTTCGCAAGTTCCGTGTGAGCTTAAACGCCCTACTTTCGCTTGTCGTAAACACTATGCGCCGTCTATCTCATGTATGTCAAAGCGATTGTGAAGCTGCAACTACTATTGCCAATACTTGTTCGGATTATAAGCAGAGGGGTTGACTATAGTGTTGGGGAAAAGCAATTGAAAGTGTCTTATAGGATTCGTTGTGTAAATGATAGTTAAGCTTTATGACATCGTCAAACTTAACACTTTCCGATTGTTGGTGCAATACGCTTGGGGTGAAAAAAAAAATGGTGTTGAAACAATTTATTAATATGTGGCTATCATTGAGCCACCCTCTTGTCACTGGACGCTATCAAACGCTTTAGTTTGGGCTAACTTGTATATACATTGTAAATAAGATATCCCTGACAGACTTGTTTAAACTATGAAAGTACCTATTTGAGTTCTGAGGACCCAACTTAAGGTTTAGGAAGAAAACATTTATTATCATTAGCATAGAATATAAATTGAATTCGCCACCGCTCATTTTCTGCCTCTATCATATTGCAAGACTTGCATGACATTCGAGACCATTGTCAATCGCGTATGATGCTCTTTGTTTATAGAAGAGGAGTGGGGCATCTTGTGATGTAGGTTCATACAATACTGGGCGTGTTTGTATATCCGGACTCATCGGATGAAGCCTAGACATGCAGATATTGATTTTCATTTTCTTGTTGCGAGAAAAGTGATAGGAATAACAGACAGTGATATACTCCTATTACTGTCTTTTATTCCTATCGTTCATTATTAAAGATACTAGAGCTCTATTTTTGCGTATCATTCGCTTGTAATCGTTAGTAAACGAAAAAAAAATTCAACGAAAATCACGAAAAATATAGACAAAAGTACTTACAAAATTAAACTTTTTTTTCGAATCTCTCCAGTGTGGATTTCAATTGTTTTCATTCCAAAATTTTACATTTAACCAATGAATATCACACGCCATCTTGACGCGAGTGATTCAAAAATAGGGGCCCTGGCACTCGTTTTAATACACTTTTCTATTACTGCAACTCTTGTGCAGCCAGATTCTACAACTTGACCTACCTGATAACCCCAGCCAGTGTTAGGGGGTCCCGTAAGTGAGATAAACCTCCGAGCATTTCATAGAAGAAGATTATCAATCACAGACACAACGATTTATGATTTTATTAACTATTGATTAAAGTTATCACGTAAAGCGTCAGAATAAAATATATAAAAAGAAATTATATTTATGATTCAGCATTTAAGTTAGGTTTCAGTTTCAAATCTGATCCAAAAAAGTGTTTGTCTTTGTAGATATGTTTGTAGATATAGTTATCATGAAACAGCAGAATGCAGGCAAATCACAGTAGTTCAAGACTTCTAAAGTGCTACAAACTGCTGTGGTACTGAAAATATTTCTTTGAGACAAAGTTTGTGGGGAACGATGTATACCTACTCGTTGATTCAAGAACATAAGTCACTAACATGTTAGTTTTCTTTTCAAGTTGATAAAAATTAGTTTGGTATTGTATGATGTACTTTAAAACATTTCAATTAGCATAAAACACAGATGAATAAAAAAAAATCAAGATTAATTTTAGTTTTCAATTAAGAAGAACATAGATAAAGTAGAATAGTGTTATTGAAAATAATGAAAGTTATCTACCATATACTTGGATAGGGTGTTTTACGTTTAAATCTTCACACCATTCTCAAAAGTTTATTTATTTATTGTGTTGGAAAGATTATCATTAGAAGTAACATCTTACACAAATTCTATCTCTGAATTTTCGCTGAGCTTATAATTTATCTGTGCAAACTTACCAATCAAAGACGTTAATGTTAGCGCAAACCAGTTGAACTCGTACATTTGATGTGCTCCAGTTACGAATAAGTGACTTTCTCAAGCTCGGCGGCTAAATTGAAAACGCGATAATTTTTATATTTCCATCACACTCAATTTCGGCTTGTCGCCTCCAAACGGAGAATTAGGAAATTTATCATTCTTCGCGCTACTGGGAGAGCGGTTCTCGTAACTTGTTTTTACACCCTTCAAAATGAGAATTAGGGATGTGCAACGTTTTAAGAATATTTTATGGAATTCCTGGAAACTAAGAGACTGGTTAAATAAATAACAAAAGATATGTTAAGTCGGGCAGCACTAAGTAACTATGTATAATTTTTTAATGTTCTTTTACGCCGCCTTAATCATTTCTGCTTCACCCAATGCTTGACTGGTAGATAATGCTTTAAGCATTAAGTCCTCCATTTGTACTTTCTTTTTTCAGTGAAATAAAGAATAAAATAAAAAAACATATAACTAGACTCGCGGTAGCGTGTCTAGACAAATGCAAGCTAACTGAACAGCACCATTTGGAATAAAACACGAACCAGTTGAATCAATGAATCTTTAACCACGTCTTTTGACAAGTCTGGCAGAGAATGCTTTTAGCATTAAGTCCACCTTTGTACACTATGATTTGTGCAATAAAGTCTTTAAAAAAAAAGTACGGAGCCTGTAACGCTAACATACTTGTGTTGAAAATAAAGTACACATTTAATATTAATAACTTAATCACTCGAAAAATAACACTCGTATGTGAAAAATCATATACTTACGCCAAAAATTGCGCTACGCAGGGCATACATCTTCATATTTACGGGTACATTCGAATAAGTACTTGCTTCAACTCTCTTCCAACAGAAGAAAAAACAACTTAAGTGTAGAAATATGGTGAATACTTACCGACACAATAAAATTGCCGTTCTTTGTATAGAAATAAACCCTCTTTTTAATCTGTTCTTCCCATGGATGTATTTTATACGAGTATATACTGGAATGTCCGAGGTATTTCTTTTCTCAGAGCAAAATAATAATGTTTAATGGAATATTTTGAACGATCAGTTAAATAGCTGATGATTTAGCCATAACTAGGTAGACAGTTTATGTTTTGTTCTTTATTTATTTTATCTTTGTTAAGTATTTTAATAATTATTGTGACATAACTCTTGAATTAATGATTGTATTTGAAATATAATTTGTTTTTATTGTCAATTTATTTTTATGAAAAATTTAATATTTATATGCCGGCTATTGGCAAAACATGGTGATACAACAACCAAGCAACACCTGTGTACATGTGTGTACCACACATGTTTTGAGTAAATAAATGCATCTTATCTTATCTTGTTCTAGCATTCAAAATACAATTTATGATATTTTGGCGACCCTGTTTATAAATTGGACTACTTCTGACTGTCAAAAGATTATAAGCAAGTAATATAAAAAAAGAAAGCTTGTAACCATTTTTTCTACTCATCACTAACGTTAGTCTTATGTTTACACGAGCCTTTACTACTCGTATAGGCACATAAGTATACGTTAAGACCAAGCAATCATATCCTATAGCACTCAAACGCTGTCCCTCCACAAAACAGTCGGGGGTCTATTGGAAACGAACGGACTTAAGTGGCCAATCAAAACTATTTAGCCACACAGCAAAACAGCAGACAAGCTATTGTACGCGGTAACGCAATTTGCGGACCCAACCCGAGTATGTAAAGGCCGGCGCACATTGGGAAATGAATAGAAAAACTGTATATTTTCACTTAAAGATTGGTTACTATCGAGCAGGATCTGTAGTATTACTATAGGATTAAAATAGGTATAAATAAATTGTGAAATTAAGACGTTTCCATACGATGAGTAATTGCCAACTGTCATCATTGAATTTCTAGCCAAAGCTATTTCTCTTTTTTTAACTACTTCAGGATTAAATAATAAAAAAATGGGTAAGTCGAACCAGCGTTAGTTGCAAAAAAAACTTAAAACTATGTTCGTCCAAAATGAACTAAACATTCTATGAAATAATTAATAAAGATTGAAATTAACATTATTAGGTTTAAACATTTTCATAATATCAAAAGTAATTAAAGAAACTTAAATATTATAATTATGTAGTATTTTTAAGACATATTTAAAAAACCAGTGGCTTAGTAAACAGCGCAAGTCAAGGTCTGTGTGTAAAGGGCCTAAATTTGACCTCGTGTACGTGTATGGGGAAATGTCAGTACCAATGAATATGGCTTTGTAAATGCACTCGAATTCCATTAGGCCCTGTGCTACCCTGTTTCGGGAAAGTGTATTAATGTTATCACTACTGAAGAGCTTCTACGATATCAGAGAATAATCCTTGTACAGCACACATTTTCAGTACTATTCGAGCTTTATTTGTTAAATAAGCACTGAAATGAACGGAATATTTCGTAATATGCAAATACATTTTACAATTTTTTTGGGTTGCGAAAATTAATTACTTTAGTACGTTACTGGTTTTCCAAGACTAGTATTTTGTTTAACCATTCAAGGCGAAGAAGTGGGAGACCTAAAGTTTGAGGAGAAAATTAATAAAATATTTTTCCACGACTGCCGAACAAACAAACAAAAATGGAGTGGTATGTTTTCACGTTCCTTTGGTCTCTTAAGCTCGTAGAATGTGTCTCTACGTCATGGCATATAAAGAACGGATTGTACAAATCCTGCAAAATGTGTTTATTTTTTTCAAACATAGTTCTTTGTTATCCAGCTTAGACGAAGAAAAGGGATCGATGGCAAAAACTAGCTAAGTTGAAGCTTGTCTTACCCTGATAAATTCTAGTGGAGTAACTTAACCATTTCAGTCTTACAACTAGCAAAGTTCGAACACTTTAATGAGTGCAAGTGAAGCGGCACTACACAAGAATACACGTGCTCTTCCAACGCATAATGTTCAGCAAACTTACTACATGTATAAGGATAAATCACACTACGTACACGTTGGGATAGCAGGGTGACGTGACGATAGTGGACACGTCTTGAGTCACTGCTCAGTGCATTTATAAGTAGTCTTCTCACTATTACGCCCTACGAGATTTTATCATCTTTTCCTGGGAAAGCATAGTATTATTAATTGCCTCGTTCAGTCAAGCCATGATGCCAATTGTTTTTAAATAGTTGTCTCACTATACCACTACAATTCAGACGTTTTAAGCCCTTGTGTTAAAAGGAAAAAAGAAGAGGCGAAGACAACGTTGTAAGACATCGCCCTTGGTAAGATCATAGTGTATGGTAGTATAAGTACACTTTAATGTTTCGATTTTGACCATTTACTAAAAAGACAATTCAAAATACAATAGGTCTTAAGGTTTCTGCCCACTCCACTGTATCATACCCTGACCGAGCTAGGAAAAAATGATTTTTTTGTATTAAAATTGACGGTCTTCTCTCTAGTATTTCCGTCAGAACGCTGTAGATCCCTTCAGTGGGCATAGTAGAGCGTATGTTGCTGTTCGTGTCCTGATACGCTCTTAGTGGAGTGTGTGTTTGTGGTAAGACCTTTACTTATTTCATCGCAACATCGCTAAGAACATAAGCTGTACGAGCCATTTCATTACCAACTCGCACGAATTCTAAGTGAGTTTGGTGCAACTTAGTGCACTGGGTGCACTGAAATTGTTAATGCCACTGTCGAATAGCCCCTATTGTTTGTGATAGCAAATTGAATTGTCCGGATTGTTACTACAATTTTGAAGTGAAATTAGTTTTGGGTAAATTCAACCAGAAAATGGGCAAACATAAATTCGTTGTATTTATTTATTTAGCTGCCTTCACGGCAAAGCATAAAAATCTATTATATAAATATGGGGTGACTTTGTAAGGTGTTGAGAAACTTTTTTATAAGTCACTCTGTTTAAACAAATGGGAACGCATGTTTTTGTATTGAATTATAAGTTTTATATCTAGCTTGATTACGTTTTGCATTTTATTTCTCACATAATCTTCAGTATCACGTGAACTGCAAATTGATTTTACTTCTAACTTTATGCAATAATTTCATTTTCGCGAAAGCACTTGATAGCTGCTCAACAAAACTTAAATGGTTTGCTCGCAAATTAGTTAGAGATTTTGAAAATAATTATCTATTTAAGACTTCAATTTGCTAGCCGTTTAAAAGATGTCCGACGCAAATTCCCGCGAAATTGTTTCACGACGCGACGAGTTGACGCGGATGGGGGCCTACTATGAAAAAGCAATTTACAAACAAAGTATTTTCAACTTACTACTTTTTACCTAATATACTCAGCCTAATAAGAATTTATTCTATTGAATAAGAGATAAGTGAATGAGGCGTACAACTAAACTTTGGAAATGGCAATGATTTTACTGAAAATCCTACTAACTCGTATAATGTTTATAATTGCAAAAGTTTGTGAGGGTGTAAGTACTGGATGGATAATGATATCTTGTGACATACGACATATACGCGGGTGAAACCGCAGGAAACTGCTAGCAACTTTTCAAATATTGTAACCCGATAGCTGGCGATATCGGAACCGATAATGGGAAATTGCGTTATTTTATTACTTTATTGGCTAGTGCTATGTTGATTGCCATAGATTTTTTTTATAAAAGTATTGCTGTATCAGGGTAGAATAACAGACTAGGTCCCCGAAAGCGAATTTCACGCGACGCGACTCCCGTAACCTCAGCGGACGCCGATAAAAAACGATAAACTCATTTTCGCCATATAACCGGTTCAAAATAACGGATTTCTGACGCATTTTGTACGTAATCCATCATCTTTGTGAGATCAAAAGAGTATTTATGATTGTTTAGAAGGCTTAAATTTTGAGCTAAGATTGGTTTGATTTCTCTTAAAGTTGTTTCGATCTGAAACTGGCTCTAGAACCTGTTTTGTTCAAGACTGTTTATAAAAATAAATAAATAAATATGCGCCAGACAACACACCAATTGTCTGATTTCGTGGTAAGGAATTTTCTTCCTTCTGTTACGAAGTACCAGACAACGACAATGACGGGGGCGGCTCCCATAAATACTTTAATAAATATAATAACCATGACTCAGGTACAAATGTCAACAAATCACACAAACATCTTTGTAAGCTTTGGTAGATGATCTTACGAGGTGTTTCTACGCCACTCTATCTTCAGCTGGTTTTAGAGCGGCAGTCACCGGGGGCCCCGTGATTTCTTTGATAGAGTCAGACCAGCGGCTCGGTGATCGGCCTCTAAGTCTAAGTATTAGTCGGTCAGGATTACTAAATTAAAAATTGTTATAACGACGTATCACAATACTAAAATTAATAATTAAATAGAAAAAGAAAAAAAGCTTTTTCACTATCTTAATCTTGAGTTGAGGCACATTACACTTTTGTGTAACACATGAAAGGCACACGTTTCATTATAAAGTGACCTTTACCAACTGACCTGCCAAGCCACCAGTCATGACCATCGCTTACATCTCGACTCCGACATCCTCGTGGAAGTCAGGCTACGATGGAAGCAATCACAGAGCTTCTTTCTAAGTAGAGGACGTAAAGTGTATGTAGTTTGCGTGTGAAATAATAACAACCAACTAATATTTACCATTGAATTTTAATTTAAAAAACCCCCGTCGCACATTTAAACAACGGTTGAACAGATTTTCATGAAACATGACTAAAACACTTGAAAAATTATTTATGACACTAAAAAGAACTAAACGAAAATCGGTTCATAAGTTTGGAAGCTACGAAGCAGATACACAGATACACAGACTGTCGTCTGTCGTAGTATCTGAGTATCAGTTTATGGACAGACAGTCGGTCAAAGTTTTTTTCTCTCTTTCTGCGCTCTTTTTGCGTCGAGGGTTAAAATTAACTCATAAGAAGAGCATTGCATATATTCGTATATATTCTTTATTGCACTTATAATATGTACAGAAAATACAAAAAGTCACAATGTGAACAAAGGTGGGCTTATCCCTAAAAGAGATCTCTTTCAGCCAACCCATAGGTGTTGGAATGAAATAGTTGCGGATATCGGCAGTGCTAGATTAATAATATTGCACATCGTTTACGACTTTAACAGCGTTTTATTTAGCTCACACTTCAAAATCACCGCATCAATGAATTCAGTGTGTTCGTTTTTGAATTATTTTTTAGTCGCATTGACACAATTCATCTAGTAAGGATGGACTGACATTTTGTCCCTATATCGCTCTCACGATCGAGGTAAAAATTGGCACTCATGATTTTTATACGGGGACTTGAGTTGTCTATTTAATATGTTAGGTCTTTGGAAGTAATCCTTGCAGCTGGAGGAAGTGTGTCGCGCTTTCATGGCGCAAAGAGCGTCCGAATGAGCGGATGCAACTTTAATGAGTTGTGTTTGTGTAGCGAAGGGAGCGATTATATTGTTTGTGGAGTAGAAATGGTAAAGCGAGGCGACAGGTTAATATGGGAAATAAACTCTCGTTACTCAACTCTGACAATACAAGTACTAACAAGGTAATCCGCGTCGCTAATTACTGGGCACTACAAATTTAACTTGATTTACCATCGACACGCTAAGAAGAAGCACTAACTGTCACCGTAATGAGCTATTTACCATTAGGAAGTTATTTTTTATCTAAAAAAGTATTCATATATTATCTTGATTAATAGCATTTATAGCATATTAAAGCATAGGATTGGTTTGTCTTGACACTATTTGTTCTCTAGATAAGTTAAACAAGCATTTTGAAAAGACATTGGATTAAGCATTTATGAATAAAATCAATCTGCTAGGATTACTCGTTAGAATTCAGTCGTGTGATTGCTTTTGAGTCATTAATTATAAACCTTCTTAGCGCAAGGCTAACAAAAAGTACACAAGAATGATTGCTTTTATTTACTATATTTAAACGAAAAAATATTTCCTTCATCAGATTAAGACCACCGCAATCTCGCTTGAAAGAAAGCCTTAACAATATAAAAGCTTGACGGGCGATAATTATATTCTTCCATCGCGTCGGCTGTAAGTTACAAACTGTATCAGCATTTAAATTGAATCACAATTTTATCGATAATAGTCGAGAATTACCTGAACTAATTTCAATACCTTTGAAAAAGTTAAACTTTTAGTTTACTGGGCGATTCACGTGAAAAAGAAAAGGTTTAAAATGGGGTAAAACCTGGTAAGCATGATGTTCATTACCATTTATTCAATGTTGCTTGTTTACCATTCATATGCCCAATGCTTTATTCAAGGCGATGCGTAAACTCAGCAGTCACAACTTAATAAATGAATGCTATAAAAATGTAGCGTGAAATTCAAATACTTTATAGTATTCATGAGTTTGATGGCACGTTAATTTGAGGCTTTATTTCAGTAATAACAAAAGCACGTTTGCATACTTTTCATTTCTCATAACGGTACTTCACTTATATTCAACGGTACAATCACGAGTACAAATAAGAGTACTGGCGCATTTCATTTACGACCGTATTACAAAGACGGAAAATCTTACTTTTCATCGCAATCGTAACTATAAGTACTTTAGTACGGATCGTCGATTGTTTTACGAGAGATACAACATCGTTAGGGGGTTATCCGCTCATAATTCCCGGACACTTATATTTATTCATCAGGCAACCCTCGAAGGATCAAATTAGTTGGGGTCGTGTCGGCTTGACCGGCAGTACGATTACCTAACTCGATAGATTTCCTATTGTATTTCTAAAGATAAATACAGCAATGTAGCGATTCACATTCTATCAGTAGTGACATGAAGCCTCTGTAATACCGGTTTGTGTTACATGAAATAGCTTGCAAACGAAGTGCAGCGCTGCAGTTGCTGTTGACAGATCGTTTCGTAATTGTGACCTGTGTGAAACCTCTAATGAATTCATAATCCCGGTATTCAAAACTTTGAAGGCTATTTAATGTTTCTTTTAAGTAAAAAGAATATAGTTCCTCTTCTTTTAATGGCGAGCGAACATTTAGCTAGCCATCGGTGGTTCGCTGTGCCACCAAAGTCACATGAGGAAGATAGTTCACCGCGTCATGACAGCGCTGACAAAAAGTATAACCTTTATCATTATACCTCTCAATAGACCAATAATAGACCTCTCACTGTCATTGATGGTGAGAAAAGTTTGCAAAAAGAAACTCTATTGACATATAACGTACGAACGTGGGTTTGTGAGCGGGGGAGGAATGTGGCATGTTAGACAGTTCCATTCTTATGATAACCAGGTAGTAGCTTGGGCACTCTTAGGCAGTAAATTTGCTATTTTTCAGACTTCAAAAAAGGAGATACCTATTCAATTCGACCTTAATGTTTTTGATATGGTTGGAATTAGATAATATTTCAGGTATAATAAGCTAGCTAAGCTTCAAAACACGTATGCCAAATTTCGTAAGTGTATGTATGTTTTACTTGCAAACAATGACGACGCGTTTGGTGTATTGGTTAGCGCTCCTGACTATTACGCCGGCCGTCGCGGGTTCGAATCCCGTAAGGGGCAAATGTTTGTGTGATGAGCATGAACATTTGTACCTCATTCATGGATGTTATATGTATTTAAGTATTTATGGAAGACGACCCCGTCATAATCGTTGTCTGGTACTTCGTAACACAAGGAAGAAATTTCCTTACCACGAAACCAAATAATTGGTGCGTTGTCTGGCGCATATTTATTTAATCACAATTCGTGTGTTGCATGTAATGTTTCCCAGACTCTCTCGGATTGTAATAGCATTGCCATTGATTGCAAGTCACATAATAATACTGCGGGTCGTGTTGGTTTGACCGGATATGCTATTACCTCGTATTCCTATGAAGAAGTAATCCGGATAAAATTAGCTGGCCAATGTTGTTTAACCTTTAATTAAATCTGGGAGAAGTTTGATTGTTTTCAGATTAGTAGGTGGTATGTTATGAACAAATGGAGAAGCAATTTAGAAACACATGAAGGATCCATTTAATTTCTTTTTATAATATTATTTGTAACATGGTTGGTTCTTAATACCTTAGGCGTGTAACTCTTTTTATTTTATTTTAAATGACAAGCCAAAAAGCATTTTTATGGAAAGGACAAGAGTTATTTAAAAAAAAGTTCAAGTTGAAATAAATATCACAACAAAATATAACCTACGCTGTGTCTTACACGAAGCCAACGAAATCTAAAACAAAACCGTTTTTTTTCCTACTTTGCTAAAAGTTATATTGCTTTTTTTCGTATCTCACGAGGAAAATAAACGCATTTCGGGTTTACCTTGATTGCTTCGTAGGCTTTTCTGTCACCGCACCAACAAGTTTCGAACGTGCTCACTAAAATGTTGCATCTCGTATGTGAGTGAAGGGTGAAAAACTTTTCTAGTCAAGTTAACGTCATTTAATTGAGATTAGATGTACAAATGTTTAATGCAGGGCAACTACTACGAGCAATTTATGAAGCTTAAAAAAAATTGCTCGTATCTAATCTCAATTAAATGACGTTAACTTGACTAGAAAAGTTATTCACTCTTCACTCACATACGAGATGCAACATTTTAGTGAGGACGTAAACTAAAATACCAAGAGTTACACGCCTAGGTATCAAGAACCAACCATATTCATCATCATTATCAGCCAAAGGACGTCCACTGCTAAACATAGGCCCTCAATGACCGTCGAAAAATAGCAGTTCCACTTTTACATTGTTATATCAAATTTCCGTCCACCCATAGTAATACCAAATAAATTATACCCAAAAGAGATAAATGTAGTACATATTCTTGTAAGAATGTATCAGAAAAAGCGTTTCCTCGTAGCAAGTATCGTAGATCCCCTAACGAGGTGTTCGAATTCCAGTCAAATACCTACCCACACGGGACCGTAGGGTTGGCGTCGCGGGCATACCACAACTTGCCGGCAAATTGTTTACAACACGCCAGTCAGGATTATACAGGTATAGAGAAAAGGTATTTAGGGATATCGACAGGGTATAACAATAGAGTTTGTTTGTATTTTTAGAAATAAACACGATTTGTTGATAAATAATCTTATTCGAAAACATAATAATTAATTAAACAATTATCAATTTATTTATTTATTCAAATATTGGATTTGGTACACAAACAGATCGTTGTCAATTACAGAATCACAAAGCAAAAATACCATTATTTAACAAAACAAAGATACAAATAAGCGTACACAGCACGCTTAATATTAAATAAAATATGCGCGTAATTAATGCAGTAAAATAATTCAATCATATGAACCTAATGTCAAACACCATCCATCTGACAGGTAGAGTGCTGTCCATGCGTGCTATTGTTGCCTACCAAACCTTGTAATGCCATAATCGATTATCCGTCTAACAGTATCGAATGAGAATCGAAAGATGCAAAGTAGGCAGGCTTTTTTAAATTTAAAAATGATAATTTTCAACAAAGTTTATCACGGAAACTAATGGGCCTATAGATACAATTCTAGTCTCATATTTTATTAGTCTACTTAAAGTTTAACCAAGAACTAATTTTTTGTTAAATTAGGTTGGCCACAATAATGAACTTTTTGTTTATGACAAGCCCATAAGCGTTTTATTCACGGCAATAACTTTAAAACATTTCGAACCAGCATAAGAGTCTGTTAAGCTTTTACAGGCCTAAAGTGGCGTTAGTTTTACCGTCAAAAGGTGGGACGCCCTTAAACTTTATGTAGTCAGTTTTAGTACTCATCATATTACGAGGGTCGTTAAGCCATGTCGGGGACCTGTCGGCTTCCAAAATTAGATTGACTAGCCTTCTAGCCGTATTAAGGAGAGACATTGGCCGAAGATGATGCCCCTTGAGTGTTTGGAAAAGATTTTGCTCTCTGAAGTAACCTCAGAATTGATTTTATTATAGTTTAGGCTCTCCGTAACACGAAGATAAGATAAGATTTTGATGACGCGTTTGATGTATCGGTTAGCGCTCCTGACTATTATGCCGGCCGTCGCGGGTTTGAATCCCGCAGGGGGCAAATGTTTGTGTGATGAGCACGAACTTTTGTACCTAAGTTATGGATGTTATATGTATTTATTAAGTATTTATGGGAGACGCCCCTGTCATAATCATTGTCTGGTACGTCGTAACACAGGGAAGAAACTTCCTTACCACGAAATCAGACAATTGGTGTGTTGTCTGGCGCATATTTATTTTATTATTTATAAGAAGCAGATGAATTACCTGACTTTAATTAATGTCTTAAGACGGTCTAATCTAATGTAACGTTGAGGTCTCTCCCTCCTAACCACTTTCAAACGTAATCACATGCACATTCGACTTAAAAACGGGTGTCACTTCAAACTAAATAAGACGCGTGGCGTAAGCGATTTGAGCTCCTAAGGTGGTCAGGCGGCAGTGAACTCGAAGATACTTTACGGAACACAATATGATGAGTGTTCTTTAATAATTGTTTTTTTATAGCTGTTACATGTCATGATTACAGACTTAAGCCAAGAAATTCGGTAAAGCATCTTTCAGCAATAATTTAAAATAAATATTGTGAATGGGTTGAATAACAATAAAAAAAAACGATTTTTTTATTCGCCTGGCTTGCTTTTGTAGACTAAAAATTATGTTAAGAATGCTGAGTATCGATCGTAACACAAATTATCTTCTCATGTGATTAATTTCCATAGACAATTCAGTGAAGTCTGAACCTATTAAGAAATATTATTATTATTATTATTATTCATAGTATTTTTTTCTCAGATTGCTCTGGTGTTTTCAAGTCAACACGGGCCTAAGCCAAGTGCTGCCTCTACATTTTAGTTTAGGTTCGACGAAGACGCTGCAGTTAGAGTATTATTATTATTATTATTAAGCTAGCTTGAATATTCATTCAAGTGAGTTAAGTCATTCCATAAAATGATTTACCACACTAAAATATCATTATTTCAAAGCCCTACGGGATCTGATAGTTCGTCATACATAAATTGAATTATTCAACGCCCGTCAGTTCGAATAATGTTGTGAGATTTTCCTTTTAGTTGTTTTTATATTTAGAATACTACCTCAGAATAAAGAAAAGTGCATATAACTTAGTATCTGCGTATATACGTTGGTAAATTAGATCACTAAGGCTTTTCTCGAAAGTTAAGAAGTATGCTTCTTAACTTTCATCAATAAGGTAAATAAAAAAATATGTTACTCTAGAGGGACTTACATAAATCTTATTATCTATACTAATATTATAAAGCTGAAGAGTTTGTTTGTTTGTTTGTTTGAACGCGCTAATCTCCGAAACTACTGGTTCGAATTGAATAATTCTTTTTGTGTTGGATAGTCCAGTTATCGAGAAAGGCTATAGGCTATATAACATCACGCTACGACCGATAGGAGCAAAGATATAGTGGTAAATGTGTAAGTAACGGGAGAAAGAAGTCACTATTCCACGCGGACGAAGTCGCGAGCAAAAGCTAGTGTAACATATGGATGTCATCTTGAAGTGAAAAATATCGATGTAATCAGTCAGGTATCAAACGACTCCCGGGAGTCGCATAATAATGGAATTTCTATTGTGTCTCGTTCACACATACTTGACGAGTTAAATAATAATGTTGTTAAAAGTGTAGTTTATTCGTTATGACTAACTACGGCGTCATTATAATAAAACTTTTAAATCAATTATATTACTATTTACTCGTTTTTATTATTATAATGAACTTTATACCCAGGCTTCGAAAACAAAAGCCTGTTGAATTTCGCAGCGTTCATCTGGGAATAAGCTGATCCTTTTCAATATAACTTGACTTTTCATGCAAATAGTAATCCCAAAAATATACAGTAGATCTCAGTCCCGCTACGGCCTGCTCCAGACAAGCCTTTGTGGTTCAAGAGCTTTTGAGTCTGCCTTACGATAGTGAAATATTAAATATTCTATAATGGTTTCTTTTCACCAGTAAATGAATAATCAAAATTTAAAAATTAAACAAAATATCAAATTAAATTCGGGATTGTTTATTTTATAATTATTCGGCGAGTAAATGCATTTTCATTACAAAAGATAATTCCTGAAATATTTTATAAACACTGTGAATGCTGCTCTTCAAATTAAACAACCCATATTAGTATTTCAATAAAATTTTCTGAGAACGGAAATAACTGAAATAATAGTTAAATATTTTTTACGCAACAATAGTTTTATATGCAAGTAAAATTCATTTTTACGTAATATGTATACGCACATTCTACAGCTATGTATTGAATGTTACATGAAACAACGACAAATAATTGGATGTCTTATTTATTTTATACCTACTCGTTCCGGTTTTTTTTCATGATATCTCAGACAGGAGCCTTATCCTATACATACCCTTTCGACTTTTAGGGACCCTCGTGTAAGACTGAGGAGGTCTCTGAAGTTGATGTTATCGTTGCATTATCAATCTTCCTCCACTGCCCTAGTTGACCCTTGTCAGACCAGTGAATGAACTGTACGACCGATTTGACTGGGAATCTTATTCAGAACTCACAATCCCGTGACAACTCTTTTAAAATGATATTTACTTTATTGTAACTTTTTTGTAGTCGTTAATTATTGTTATTAATCACTGTTTTGTTTTTTCTGAATCTTCTTCGATCTATTCGACCTCTTTAATTCGATTCGTAGCGACTACGAATAACTCGTAGCACTACAGATTTCGTAGCGACTGTTAGATAGAAACAAGTTACCAGATACTATACCGAAGTGACATGGCTCGGATTTTTATCAATAAAATCATTTTGACATTTACACATTTACAGGTGCTGAAATCAAAAACACATTTTTTCAATCAATCCTAATTCGTTACATAGCGATTTTTAAAATTAAGTCCAACGATATTTTATAAAATATGAAAGATGAGCCATACCTCTTTCTTAAATGTAATATCATTGGATAAACCCCTACGAATGAGACAGGCTTTATCAAATTAATGATTAACGAATATTTTCATTGTATCATAGATACAATAAAAGTCCGCGGCGGGGCCTTTGAAAACGGCAACATTTATCATCACCCCAACCGTAATTCTTCTTTCAAATCAACTCTAGACATTATTAAGTTACGATAAATAATCCGAGAATCATATTTTACCGCCTGTGTTGTGGTTATTTTTCAAAATAAGCTAAATCACATTTCTCCCGCATCCCGTCATCTATCATAGGGGATCGACGAAGCCCTGTCGTTTTGCAGCCCTCGGGAGTCGTCATAAGAATCCAATTTTGGCCGAGTAAATGAATTAGAAGTGATAATATTGTCTTTCGCTGCAACATATTGAACTGTGTTACAAGTTATGGACGTGCCAATGAAGGATGTTGGAACGTGTTGGAAATATGTGCGCATAATTGTGGGCTGTATATTCGTTGTGCTGAAACTATTCCCTCACGGATGTGTTTATCAACATTTGTCTGTCATTATTTTGTTTAAGTGACTGCCGGCGGCCTAACGATCCCTGTGCTGGAAGTCTGAATCAAGGTTTTTGACATTTTGCATAGACAATTTTAATATTCTGATTTTCTGCTGCATCGAATATCTTTTTAACTTACGTAGCTGAATCTTTAATAAATCTTTGAATTTTTTTAAGTTTGATTCCAACATTCTTCTCAATCAGTAAATACACGAAAATACCAGTTTTGTATCAGCATTTTCCGAGAGCTACCGGGTGGTTTACAGGGAACTATGTCGAGACTTCCGCGCCTGAGCGTTTTAAAAGCTTTAACGATATTGTTTTATATTATTTCTACGCATGTAAGTATATGTTTCCGCTCATTCGTGTTTAATATTTGACGAATTCTATAAATAAAATGTAATTTGTCCGTCTCACACAAACGATCACTTTGGTTCCTGGCACCTTCTTACCTTTACATATTTCGTTTTTAAAGGACGCCCGAAACAAAATTACGTTATGACCTTATTTTATTTGTATTCCTTAACGTAATGTTCTCGTAAGAAGTCTTGGGTAGAAAAGTGTTGAGATTAGCCCTGAATACGGAATCAGTTTGGGTGCTCTTTATAAATCAGTGCAAATGTATTGGACCAATATTTTTAGGAAATGTTACGTTTTTGTTCAAGTTAGGGCGGTGATGAATAAATAAGAAGGCCGTTTGTAAAGTCACAGCAAACGAATTTCTATGCCTCAATTACAAATTTAAGACGGAATTAAGATTGATAGTAGAATATGTTTTGGTTTCCTAACTACAGAAAGTGAATATCTATCATTAGAACTATCAAAAGTAGATACTATGGATTCTTAAAAGATGAAATAAGAAACTTAATATTGCCGACGGGCGGGACTCGAACCAGCATCTTTCTACCGCACGGTAGACCAGTTTGGCCCAGTTTTGACGACGCGTTTGGTGTATTGGTTAGCGCTCCTGACTATTACGCCGGCCGTCGCGGGTTCGAATCCCGCAAGGGGCAAATGTTTGTGTGATGAGCACGAACATTTGTACCTAAGTCATGGATGTTATATGTATTTAAGTATTTATGGGAGACGCCCTCTTCATAATCGTTGTTTGGTACTTCGTAACACAAGGAAGTAAATTCCTTACCACGAAACCAGACAATTGGTGTGTTGTCTGGCGCATATTTATTTATTTTATTTATTTATTTATCTTTTAAGAACACAAATATGACACTGAGTGTTAAAAACATTCTAAAGCATACTATGGTGTTCTAATCTAAATCTTAATCTGGACAAGTATTAAAATGTTTTGTTTTATTTTAACAGAGGGAAACGTGGCTGTCTAATTCTAATTTCATCATTCTGTGGCTCTTGCAATTTATTTTCTAACAGGGATAGAAAGACGTGTTATCATTTTAACCACGGGTTTGTCATTTCTAGCCCGTGCAAGTGGGCCTTAGTGTGAACTCGGCCTAATATGTTAACCATGCCACATGGAACCATTTTGGGAGTCTATCAATAAATCGCTCGCTCGCTCATTACTCCTGAATTTCGCCCGCTGACTGTAAATTGCGTCCTTTCGACCCAAGGATTGGGAAACAACCCTTAGCAGACATATATAGGAAACTGCGAGGAGACTATTTGATTTTGAGTGAAATGTGTTGCGTTATAGTGACATATGTTATGCCTTTGAATCGGTTTGAAAAGGGTTGTTACGTTTTTTATCCTTATAGTAAAAGTAACTGAATATTGACATGATGTATTCTGTCTAACAAAGGTCCACACAATTAAATTGGCTAACGGTCAGTGAGGAAAGCTGAGGATAAATCTGTTGCAAGCTTGTAAGTGCGTTATCTCTAGGGATCAAAGTCTATTAGCCGTCGATACATTCAATTAGTGACCTAATTCGCACACACGATATAGTAAAGGTACTTACACTCTAATTACTTGTGATTAGATTCAATCAAGTGTTATATGAAAGCGTAAAAATTTGACTGAGAAACATATGAGTGATTTCAGTAATATTACTTTTAAATCGGTATTGATTTATATTTGGAATATTCAATGAATTAATATTTGGGACTTATAAACACATAACAATTAAATGAAATAAATGTTATCTTTTCGTTACTTCTAGAATACTCCTAGAATAACGAAAATCTGCCTTAATATCATAAATTCCGATTTCTGAATAATCAAAACTTAACGTAATCATTTAAAATTTTACAAAATAAAATACATAATTAAATAATATTCGGCAGACAACACGCCACTTGTCTTTTGTCGAAGTGAGGTTTTTTTTCTTTTGTTACGATGTTCCCGACAACGATCGGGGCATCTCCCATAAATACTTAAATAATAACATGACTTAGGTAAAAATGTTCGTGCTCATCACACGAACATTATCCCTTGTGGGATTCTAACCCAATTGCGGGATTCAAGAACCGCTTGATTCGTAGAACAACCCCCCGAATCACGTATTTTCGGCATCTACTGTTGGACTACAGTAGTCATTCAGTAGTGCTAATGTGACACATAGTGTGCTTAAAGCCAGCAGCAGCAGCAGTATTGAAAGGTGACACGCCGCTGACAGAATAGCGGGGTATATCAATTGTACTCTCGTACTGCAACTGATGCACAACTCAGTGACTACTCAATTGACGGGATTGACGCTTATCAAGCAGCTAGGGTTTTTATATATTGACACAATTTGGATCAGTTTGACATAATTTGTCGCGGAGCCGAAGGAATGATTTATGTAAAGCTCCGACAAAGTTTTTTGATTCTTGCTGCCGACGTCGCTTCGAGTTTTCCCTGTATTTTTCTTTTATCTATCTCAACGTGTAATTTCAGTTCGTTTAGAGGAAATTTCTTTTTAACTTTTCATTTTTTCTTGCACTGGTACGTGATAAACCAGTTTTAAGCTGGTTGCTATGTTTATTTATTTATTATAAAAATGAATACACTAAATGAAACAAATGTCGTATATCTTTAACGTGGATATCATATTTATAGTAATGTAGGATTAAATTAATTTAGTACTGTAAATTAATACGGTTTCTTAAACAGGTTTAAGTACTTATTTTCAATTAACTGACCCCACAGCGATGCTTATTATAGCAAACTTTTATTCTTGATGCTCAGAAATTATAAATATAGGTACTTATATTGAAATAAAAAACATATTGATATAACTTTAATGTTTCATTTCAATTCTGAAAATAATTCTGTCAAAAGCAAAGTACTTACCCTGTAAGTCCCCATAAATCCAAAAACAAAACAGCACCAATTCTAGTGTCGAACGAAACAATAGCTATCACACGAAACCAGTTACCGCAGTAAGCCTCGGCCGCCCCGTGTAGCTTGAAAACAATGCGTTATACACAGTGAAAGGTGTGGACTGGGTATGTTAACAATTCAGCGTGATATAAATACTCGTATGTAGGTATTTATACATTTACTATTGCGAGCGATTTATAAAGTACGTGCTTGAGCGTGCGTCAACGACATATCGCTGTTGTGTCAAAGGTATGTCGACAGCGCGTTGACAGCTAGACGCAACAAGTCGACAAGTCAACAGCAGTGGTATACTATCATACACTCTGCCGCTGACTTATTACCTAAACCGTACCCCGACGTTACATCCGTGATGGATGGAGCCGTCGACAGCGGCCCAATTCCACTATCAAAATCGAACTTAACGTAAACTCAACCGGTGACGATGATCAACTAAACGTCACATTTCCTATTCCACTAAAGCGGTTCGGTTGTGGTTTAGCTCAACTTTATCGTTCGACCGAAGATTAGCCGATTCATATTCTACTAATGTTTTGACGTTTAGGTCGACCGAACCGCAACTGAAGAAGAACTTTACGAATCCACCAATAGATGACGATTATTTCAACCAATCATTGAACGTCTGTTAGTGGTGCACCGATGTAATTTTAATAAATCGAAAGTTGCAAGCATAGATTATAAAAAATATATCGAGTTTGTTATGAATCGATTCATCACGTTACGATTTACAATGTTAAAATGAAACCATTAATGAGAAGCAAGAAAGTAACCATATTAAACAACCGCTCATCATACCATAGATATGAATCAATCAATAATTATCGACTACACGACTTTAAATTTGAACCATAGCAGATTTGATGTGTAAACCTTTAATGAGCACTTTTCTGCCACCGTTTTACGGCTCTTACTCGATGGCGTTAAGGTCAGTTTAGGAACTTTTTTTTCACGTTTGCGGAAAACCATGGACAAAGAATAAAAGTGCATAATTAAATATTGTAAAATGCGTTAATGACTTGACTTATGTATTAATTAGGATACTAATTTTTTGCCATTATTATGTCCTTTATGTACTTCACAGTGCACATTGATATTGTTTTACTGTTTATTATTTACGTTGGCAAAAAGCAATAGCCCTCTGCTATAATTCTTGAATAAAGTTTTAAAAGTTAGTTCCTAAAGTAACGCTAGTGCCATCTCTCGATGATATAAACATCTAATGACAAGAAAACTGCTCATTGATTTTACCGTCTGCCAAGTCAATAGGTAAGTTATTCTATAAAAAGCACGTGATAAGATAGATAAAGGAATGTTTAGGGTATTTATTACTTGCCAGCTGTAAAGCTGTTTAGGATAACACAATAGCTAGCTAGATTGGCAACGTCACGCACGCGGTAAAGGTACGCAAACAAGAACAATAACTTTCAACTCCTTCCCATTGTCTTTTTATCTACTGGGTTTGCCACGTGCGCCACGCTAGCACCGTTTCCTATAGCCGGCCAGTTTTGTCAAAACTGAGGCCATTGGGCCTATGTATGAATGTCTTTGTAATTAACTATTTTTTACTATTCCTCGACCAACGTCACTGCCATTAATGAGAACACTGAGTCAAGAATATTAAAAAATACGTAGTGTACATGTTGTACTTGTACCACAGAATACTATATTGCGTTAGCTAAAAGACTAACAGTCTTACTACAAATCATCCGTTAAAACTGGTTTTAAGTCATGTTTAGTTAAAAACTGTTTTAAATTTAAAAAGGGTTTAAAAAAGTGTTTAAAATTTTGTACCACAAATAGGTTTTTGGGTAGTGTTTAGCTAAACACCAGTTTTAGATACAAACATTCATTCATTCACTCAGTTCATTCATTACATTTCCTAGTACGCAGGTTGCATTCAACACTGCAGAGTAAATGAACAAAAGCTTCTTGAAATGATGGCTGAATAGTATCAAAACCCAAATCTTTAAAAAAAAGTTGTGATGACAGCAGAATGAGAAGAATCTGATTTGTTTTGACTTTTTTACATGAGTTTGTAAAGAAAGAGCGGTCGTCATAGGGTGAATTAAAAAACAAGAAACGATTGAGGGTAGTTCTCCACGCACGTGACATTGGCGGAACAGTGAGCCCACCGTGGGTGCAACTTAAGTTCGCTCGCCACAACAAAGAAGAAGAAGAAGAAGAAAGAAAGAGCGCGTTTTCAATTCATTTGTAAAAAGTCGTATTTTGTTGTGTATTGACTGATTTGTTTTCAGCATGTATCAAAAATAGAAAGATCGCTAAGATAATTGGACACAAAACGAAAAGGTAAATCAAATGGATAATAATAACTACCACATAGTCGCCGTATGTGGGGTTTGGAAACGTGATAGCATTGTAATTGTTTATTTTATTTCAGGATATCCTTATACAGCTTATAGAAAGTTCGAAAGACGTGGTAAAACACAGAAACACGAATACAAACACAAACCGTCATAGAGTTGCTGAGTGGAATTTGATTTTACAAAAGTATGTCTAAAATAGTGTCTAATGTCTATAAAGTACCGGTGCGCGGACTTGTTTTGTTGGTTTGTTGATTAATAAATGAATTGTGTGATCAATAAATTAATTGTTGTGAAATCAATCATCCATAATATTTTCTATAGGAAAGCACGAATTTGATTTACCGCGAAACGAAAGTCAAGTTGTCAAATGTCAATCTGTCAATTTTTTGAGGTTAAACACAAGATAAAATAGGGGGGAGGGTGTTTAACTAAAACACTGTTTTAAAAGAGTGTTTTAGCGCCAAAAACTGTTTTGTGGTAAGGATTTTCTTAAAATCTTGTTAAACAGGGCCTAAAACGTTGTTTAAGTGATTTGTGGTAAGGCTGTAAGGCTTTATTATACTCATTACAAACCAACATTAAAGTTACAAGTGTTTCTATAAAGCTCATTTTTTAGTTTCAATTTAGGGTGTTATTTAAAATCTAAGCCTGTTATTAATTAGAAATACAATTCTATAAAAAAAACAAATCTGCACAAAATCTGCTAAAATATAAATAAAACGACGCTAGCGACACCACAGGTTGCATTTCAAATCTTTCTTAAGGTCCTAAACGCTCAAAGAGCTTTCCAATCTAAGTATCTGTCTATGGACATACTCTTACTAATCTGTGCTTGCCTGTTTGTTTACGCTGCGTTTCGTCTTGCGTTTAGCTTAAGTTCGGTAGAATGAATAGTAGAATACTGTTTTGTGTCATATTTTTGAGCGTAACTCCAAACGAACTGCTACCTAAACTAAACTCAAACGATTCGTGTTGTAAATAGTGGAATTGGGCCGCTGCAGTCCAATTCCACTATCAAAATCGAACTTAACGTAAACTCAACCGGTGACGATAACCAACTAAACGTCACATTTCCTATTCCACTAAAGCGGTTCGGTTGTGGTTTAGCTCAACTTTATCGTTCGACCGAAGATTAGCCGATTCATATTCTACTAATGTTTTGACGTTTAGGTCGACCGAACCGCAACTGAAGAAGAACTTTACGAATCCACCAATAGATGACGATTATTTCAACCAATCATTGAACGTCTGTTAGTGGTGCTCCGATGTAATTTTAATAAATCGAATGTTGCAAGCATAGATTATAAAAAATATATCGAGTTTGTTATGAATCGATTCACCACGTTACGATTTACAATGTTAAAATAAAACCATTAATGAGAAGCAAGAAAGTAACCATATTAAACAACCGCTCATAATACCATAGATATGAATCAATCAATAATTATCGACAACACGACTTTAAATTTGAACCATAGCAGATTTGATGTGTAAACCTTTAATGAGCACTTTTCTGCCACCGTTTTACAGCTCTTACTAGATGGCGTTAAGGTCAGTTTAGGAACTTTTATTTTCACGTTGGCGGAAAACCATGGACAAAGAATAAAAGTGCGTAATTAAATATTGTAAAATGCGTTAATGACTCGACTATGTATTAATTAGGATACTATTTTTTTACCATTATTATGTCCTTTATGTATTAAAAGTTCTCATTAATATTGTTTTACTGTTTATTATTTACGTTGGCAAAAAGCAATAGCCCTCTGCTATAATTCTTGGATAAAGTTTTAAAAGTTAGTTCCTAAAATAACGCTAGTGCCATCTCTCGATGATATAAACATCTAATGACAAGAAAACTGCTCATTGATTTTACCGTCTGCCAAGTCAATAGGTAAGTTATTCTGTAAATAGCACGTAAGTATTTTTCAAAATAGATAACGGAATGTTTAGGGTATTTATTACTTGCCAGCTGTAAAGCTGTTTAGGATAACACAATAGCTAGCTAGATTGGCAACGTCACACAAGCGGTAAAGGTACGCAAACAAGAACAATAACTTTCAACCCCTTCCCTTTGTCTTTTTATCTACCTGGGATTGCCACGTGCGCCACGCTAGCTAAGAATACGTAGTGTACATGTTATACTTGTACCACAGAATACTATATTGCGTTAGGTAAAAGACTTAGGCTTCATTATACTGATTAAAAACCAACTAAAATAAGAAAATAAAAATATTTACCTACAGTCAAGTTACTGACAAATACTTGATCATGAGGATCAAGTGAAATATTGCAAAGTTTAAATAATTTAAATACCTCAAGAGCCGTCGAAAACATTGATGTTTTATGATCGAATGTTTACAAAATATTTTTTAAATCTGCAACTTACAAGTATTTGTATAAAGCTCATTTTTTAGGGTCAATTAGGGTGTTATTTAAAATCTAAACCTGTTATTAATGAGAAATAATATTTAAAAAAAACAAATTGCACAAAATCAGCTAAAAAATAAATAAAACGACGCTAGCGACACCACAGGTTGCATTTCCAATCTTTATTAGGGTCCTAAACGCTCAAAGAGCTTTCCAATCTCTTAATACTCTTACTAATCTGTGCTTGCCTGTTTGTTTACGCTGCGTTTCGTCTTGCGTTCAGCTTAAGTTCGGTAGAATGAATAGTGGAATACTGTTTTGTGTCATATTTTTGAGCGTAACTCCAAACGAACTGCTACCTAAACTAAACTCAAACGATTCGTGTTGTAAATAGTGGAATTGACCCCCAGCGGCCCAATTCCACTATCAAAATCGAACTTAACGTAAACTCAACCGGTGACGATGATCAACTAAACGTCACATTTCCTATTCCACTAAAGCGGTTCGGTTGTGGTTTAGCTCAACTTTATCGTTCGACCGAAGATTAGCCGATTCATATTCTACTAATGTTTTGACGTTTAGGTCGACCGAACCGCAACTGAAGAAGAACTTTACGAATCCACCAATAGATGACGATTATTTCAACCAATCATTGAACGTCTGTTAGTGGTGCACCGATGTAATTTTAATAAATCGAAAGTTGCAAGCATAGATTATAAAAAATATATCGAGTTTGTTATGAATCGATTCATCACGTTACGATTTACAATGTTAAAATGAAACCATTAATGAGAAGCAAGAAAGTAACCATATTAAACAACCGCTCATCATACCATAGATATGAATCAATCAATAATTATCGACTACACGACTTTAAATTTGAACCATAGCAGATTTGATGTGTAAACCTTTAATGAGCACTTTTCTGCCACCGTTTTACGGCTCTTACTCGATGGCGTTAAGGTCAGTTTAGGAACTTTTTTTTCACGTTTGCGGAAAACCATGGACAAAGAATAAAAGTGCATAATTAAATATTGTAAAATGCGTTAATGACTTGACTTATGTATTAATTAGGATACTAATTTTTTGCCATTATTATGTCCTTTATGTACTTCACAGTGCACATTGATATTGTTTTACTGTTTATTATTTACGTTGGCAAAAAGCAATAGCCCTCTGCTATAATTCTTGAATAAAGTTTTAAAAGTTAGTTCCTAAAGTAACGCTAGTGCCATCTCTCGATGATATAAACATCTAATGACAAGAAAACTGCTCATTGATTTTACCGTCTGCCAAGTCAATAGGTAAGTTATTCTATAAAAAGCACGTGATAAGATAGATAAAGGAATGTTTAGGGTATTTATTACTTGCCAGCTGTAAAGCTGTTTAGGATAACACAATAGCTAGCTAGATTGGCAACGTCACGCACGCGGTAAAGGTACGCAAACAAGAACAATAACTTTCAACTCCTTCCCATTGTCTTTTTATCTACTGGGTTTGCCACGTGCGCCACGCTAGCACCGTTTCCTATAGCCGGCCAGTTTTGTCAAAACTGAGGCCATTGGGCCTATGTATGAATGTCTTTGTAATTAACTATTTTTTACTATTCCTCGACCAACGTCACTGCCATTAATGAGAACACTGAGTCAAGAATATTAAAAAATACGTAGTGTACATGTTGTACTTGTACCACAGAATACTATATTGCGTTAGCTAAAAGACTAACAGTCTTACTACAAATCATCCGTTAAAACTGGTTTTAAGTCATGTTTAGTTAAAAACTGTTTTAAATTTAAAAAGGGTTTAAAAAAGTGTTTAAAATTTTGTACCACAAATAGGTTTTTGGGTAGTGTTTAGCTAAACACCAGTTTTAGATACAAACATTCATTCATTCACTCAGTTCATTCATTACATTTCCTAGTACGCAGGTTGCATTCAACACTGCAGAGTAAATGAACAAAAGCTTCTTGAAATGATGGCTGAATAGTATCAAAACCCAAATCTTTAAAAAAAAGTTGTGATGACAGCAGAATGAGAAGAATCTGATTTGTTTTGACTTTTTTACATGAGTTTGTAAAGAAAGAGCGGTCGTCATAGGGTGAATTAAAAAACAAGAAACGATTGAGGGTAGTTCTCCACGCACGTGACATTGGCGGAACAGTGAGCCCACCGTGGGTGCAACTTAAGTTCGCTCGCCACAACAAAGAAGAAGAAGAAGAAGAAAGAAAGAGCGCGTTTTCAATTCATTTGTAAAAAGTCGTATTTTGTTGTGTATTGACTGATTTGTTTTCAGCATGTATCAAAAATAGAAAGATCGCTAAGATAATTGGACACAAAACGAAAAGGTAAATCAAATGGATAATAATAACTACCACATAGTCGCCGTATGTGGGGTTTGGAAACGTGATAGCATTGTAATTGTTTATTTTATTTCAGGATATCCTTATACAGCTTATAGAAAGTTCGAAAGACGTGGTAAAACACAGAAACACGAATACAAACACAAACCGTCATAGAGTTGCTGAGTGGAATTTGATTTTACAAAAGTATGTCTAAAATAGTGTCTAATGTCTATAAAGTACCGGTGCGCGGACTTGTTTTGTTGGTTTGTTGATTAATAAATGAATTGTGTGATCAATAAATTAATTGTTGTGAAATCAATCATCCATAATATTTTCTATAGGAAAGCACGAATTTGATTTACCGCGAAACGAAAGTCAAGTTGTCAAATGTCAATCTGTCAATTTTTTGAGGTTAAACACAAGATAAAATAGGGGGGAGGGTGTTTAACTAAAACACTGTTTTAAAAGAGTGTTTTAGCGCCAAAAACTGTTTTGTGGTAAGGATTTTCTTAAAATCTTGTTAAACAGGGCCTAAAACGTTGTTTAAGTGATTTGTGGTAAGGCTGTAAGGCTTTATTATACTCATTACAAACCAACATTAAAGTTACAAGTGTTTCTATAAAGCTCATTTTTTAGTTTCAATTTAGGGTGTTATTTAAAATCTAAGCCTGTTATTAATTAGAAATACAATTCTATAAAAAAAACAAATCTGCACAAAATCTGCTAAAATATAAATAAAACGACGCTAGCGACACCACAGGTTGCATTTCAAATCTTTCTTAAGGTCCTAAACGCTCAAAGAGCTTTCCAATCTAAGTATCTGTCTATGGACATACTCTTACTAATCTGTGCTTGCCTGTTTGTTTACGCTGCGTTTCGTCTTGCGTTTAGCTTAAGTTCGGTAGAATGAATAGTAGAATACTGTTTTGTGTCATATTTTTGAGCGTAACTCCAAACGAACTGCTACCTAAACTAAACTCAAACGATTCGTGTTGTAAATAGTGGAATTGGGCCGCAGGTCGTCTCTTGTCACAAACTAGGCTACCGTAATATACATTGTCGGTAAACCGAACCGATCACGCCCAATACTACATGTACCCTTAGTCCATGCAAATTACAGGCAGAACGCATTTCTGATCCGTAGTTGTAGAAGTTTTTCCAAATTATCTATCAACATTGACCTGCAGTCCAATTCCACTATCAAAATCGAACTTAACGTAAACTCAACCGGTGACGATAACCAACTAAACGTCACATTTCCTATTCCACTAAAGCGGTTCGGTTGTGGTTTAGCTCAACTTTATCGTTCGACCGAAGATTAGCCGATTCATATTCTACTAATGTTTTGACGTTTAGGTCGACCGAACCGCAACTGAAGAAGAACTTTACGAATCCACCAATAGATGACGATTATTTCAACCAATCATTGAACGTCTGTTAGTGGTGCTCCGATGTAATTTTAATAAATCGAATGTTGCAAGCATAGATTATAAAAAATATATCGAGTTTGTTATGAATCGATTCACCACGTTACGATTTACAATGTTAAAATAAAACCATTAATGAGAAGCAAGAAAGTAACCATATTAAACAACCGCTCATAATACCATAGATATGAATCAATCAATAATTATCGACAACACGACTTTAAATTTGAACCATAGCAGATTTGATGTGTAAACCTTTAATGAGCACTTTTCTGCCACCGTTTTACAGCTCTTACTAGATGGCGTTAAGGTCAGTTTAGGAACTTTTATTTTCACGTTGGCGGAAAACCATGGACAAAGAATAAAAGTGCGTAATTAAATATTGTAAAATGCGTTAATGACTCGACTATGTATTAATTAGGATACTATTTTTTTACCATTATTATGTCCTTTATGTATTAAAAGTTCTCATTAATATTGTTTTACTGTTTATTATTTACGTTGGCAAAAAGCAATAGCCCTCTGCTATAATTCTTGGATAAAGTTTTAAAAGTTAGTTCCTAAAATAACGCTAGTGCCATCTCTCGATGATATAAACATCTAATGACAAGAAAACTGCTCATTGATTTTACCGTCTGCCAAGTCAATAGGTAAGTTATTCTGTAAATAGCACGTAAGTATTTTTCAAAATAGATAACGGAATGTTTAGGGTATTTATTACTTGCCAGCTGTAAAGCTGTTTAGGATAACACAATAGCTAGCTAGATTGGCAACGTCACACAAGCGGTAAAGGTACGCAAACAAGAACAATAACTTTCAACCCCTTCCCTTTGTCTTTTTATCTACCTGGGATTGCCACGTGCGCCACGCTAGCTAAGAATACGTAGTGTACATGTTATACTTGTACCACAGAATACTATATTGCGTTAGGTAAAAGACTTAGGCTTCATTATACTGATTAAAAACCAACTAAAATAAGAAAATAAAAATATTTACCTACAGTCAAGTTACTGACAAATACTTGATCATGAGGATCAAGTGAAATATTGCAAAGTTTAAATAATTTAAATACCTCAAGAGCCGTCGAAAACATTGATGTTTTATGATCGAATGTTTACAAAATATTTTTTAAATCTGCAACTTACAAGTATTTGTATAAAGCTCATTTTTTAGGGTCAATTAGGGTGTTATTTAAAATCTAAACCTGTTATTAATGAGAAATAATATTTAAAAAAAACAAATTGCACAAAATCAGCTAAAAAATAAATAAAACGACGCTAGCGACACCACAGGTTGCATTTCCAATCTTTATTAGGGTCCTAAACGCTCAAAGAGCTTTCCAATCTCTTAATACTCTTACTAATCTGTGCTTGCCTGTTTGTTTACGCTGCGTTTCGTCTTGCGTTCAGCTTAAGTTCGGTAGAATGAATAGTGGAATACTGTTTTGTGTCATATTTTTGAGCGTAACTCCAAACGAACTGCTACCTAAACTAAACTCAAACGATTCGTGTTGTAAATAGTGGAATTGACCCCCTGTTCTTTACAAGCACTGCTTCTATTAAGCGATTCATGACTAAATCATATTTTGAGATTCTCAAACTTCGTGATAAATTAAATAAATTGGACTAACACCATTGTTCCTAAGATATAATTCTTTTGTATTTTGTATTTATTTGTATTGTGAGATATTTTTATTCTTTCCATCGGATTGTAGTTGCCCCAATCGGACCGTATCTTGATATCTGACTACTCATATGTGGAGATTTATTATTAGTATTGATGTTAAGCTTAAAGTTATTAGGATATAGTGATTATTAAAACTGTAAATCTTCCTAGGAATAAATAAATAAATAAATAAACTGCTGTCCGTCACCGACCAACGCCGTCGCGTGTCATGCACGGAGCGTGTCAGTCAGCACCAGAAAAATACGCTCTCGCTCGCTCTCACTCTCGCATAACGCAGAGACAGAACGCTGTAGATCCGTTCAGTGGGCATAGTAGAGCGTATCGTGTCTGATATGCACCTAGCACGGTCATGGTATGGTACGGTGTAGTGGGCCCCGACCTTTATTGAAACCAATGAAGTAATACATAAATTGAATTAGAAAAGAAAATGTATCAAAATTATTATGCACTAGCAAGTAAACATGATATTATGCAAAATACCATCTCGTCATCATTAGCTTCTAGCAATTTGAGTACATTTAAAAGGGCAACATTTATAGCGAGCTATAACCTTTTGTTTGTCGATAAACAAAACAATCTGGCTCTATCCGCATCTCCGCACGATACCCGTAACATTAATGTCATACTTATCGCATCCTTCGTGACTGCGCGTCAGGGATAAGTTTACGGGATCGACGATAAGCTTCAATCGCAACGACTTGGCTACGATATTACCTGTTGCTTTGTATCTCGCGACGTATCTATGGTTCGATCGCTATTTGTTTGAATGTTTGAGTAATGTGAATCTCATCTAGAACAAAACTATGAGTCAAGCTGCTGGGCTACTACGACCTAATTGCTTTATACTGCAATTATTGATCACATCATTACAGTAATGCATTGAGAAGAATGTATTATGAGTTAATACGAACGTAGGAATTAAACGACATATTATTAAAAACGTAAATGATCGCTTGTACACACGACACAAAAATAGACGTTACTTCAAACAAAAGACGACGTGAGGTGCACATGATTTTGGCTCTTACACTGGTAAGGCGGTGGTGTCGCCGATAGAAAAAAAAACCCTAAATTACGTTTATTTACCAATATTCTTTTAATTTCTTCGTTTATGTCTACCATTTAATAAATAAATCATTTATTCAGTTTCAAAAGAACAATAATAAGTCAAAGGGCTTACACACATAGGTAAAGCAATCTCAGGCTAAAAAGACCTTACACAAAAGCCTAGTAACAATAAATTGAAACTACAAAAAAAGACAAATAAAAAAGGAAGTTCGCAAAATAAATTAGGTTATACTATAATTATGCTACATTGCAAAACAATGTGCTATTTATTAACCATCTATAGTAGATTGTTATACAAGGGGAGAAAGCGATCCATTTCACTCGAGATGTTTCTGGCGCTCGAACGAAGTGAGAGCGCCAATAATTCGAGAGTGAAATGGGTGCTTTCACCCGAGTTAAACATACTATTTTTCATTTCGACTGTGAGGAAAACATTTAATTTACAAAAGTGGTAGTAGATGTCTTGGTGAGGTATTATGTAGTTCAGCGAGAAAGGAAAACTCAAGTTTTGAACAAAATATGACAGTTGATTTACAGTACTAACAACATCTAACACGATTAGAAAGAATAACGGCACAAATACATGAAAACAGAGTACAAAAAAGCAGAAAATATCAAATAATTAAAATCTTTGTAAAGAATATCGATCGATTTTTTTCC
>OY757254.1:11828046-11913963 GCA_963584085.1 Pyrausta aurata
TGTAACCCGCGAGGGCTAGCGATTGATCTGCACCTAGCAACAGAGCGGACGGCGACGGCGGAGGCGACCATCTTTTTGAGTCCTTAGTTAAATGTTCGGTGGATTTAATAAGGAAATGGCGAGTATTGGAGAATATAGTCGTGGATTCATTTAGTTAAAGGAGAGCGCCGCGCGCCGCACCGCGCCCATGCCTCGTGTGGTGAGTGATACATTATAAGGCTTCGTAGCGTGCCATTTTCACGAGAATCCTCGCATAAACGTGTGTTCTGTCATCTTAAGCCAATAACTTTCATGTTTTAATACAGAAGTAGGTTGGGGATTGCCGCTTTCGCTTTGGCTTTATGTAAGCATCGCGGCTCATTGTTAGGCAATGTTGGCAAATCTAATTATGACTAGTGTTTGAACCCTAGCTGTGAATGTGTGAGATTATGACGACAGAACCGTTTCATGTTTTTCAGTATCCGCAACAATCAATTAACCTGCTACCTTATAAGAAGCAACAGTAAATAAATCAATACCTAACCAAAATATGACAGGGGAGCGCAAGGAAAAGATATAAAACCGAGTTTCTTTACTGTTTTTGGAATAGCTTACATAATCAAAACAGTTTTGTTCGATTTGTATTTCAGTTCGTTTGGGAGTAGTGGTAAATTCACTGTATCCAGAGGTTGTAATGGTCGCGAATCTTGCTTCAAAGCTTTATTTCATTTGTATTAGAATTGATCCTCTTTCTTTTTTGAGATTAAGTTTCTTTGAGTATGAGTGTATACATAAATTTGAATTTTTTAAAGATTTATTCAGTTAAATTATCAATCTATTTACTACTTCACTACAAACCTTTTTGTGACTAAAATGTTTTTTTATTGTTTTTAGTTTATTTATATAGCAAATGCAGCGAATTCTCAAGCAAGTTAAATATTTACATATAATTTTGGTAAGAGATTTACGAAACCAATCATCGATACTTATACAATTTCCGTTTCTAATCTGACTCAACGATTCTTCATAAAGACACTATGTTATGCCAATGACTATCCATCTACACATTTTTACGTTTACACTTTGTATTAATAGTCTCAACCAAAAGACGTCCACTGCTAGACAGACCGCTTTTCCCCAAGGATCTCTACCTACTAAGATCCGGCGCTAATCTTTTTGAGGCTTCTATGAAATCTTGGATCCGTTTTTGGTTAAAAGCTTCGATTTTTAGTACTTGAATTTGCTTGTGCAAAGCCAAGGTTGTAAACTAGCATTATTGTGAATCGTTTTTATATTCATATAGACCATATGATCATCAGCCAGCATTTATTAACATAATCTGACGACTATTTAGGTACTGTATGATTGGAAGTGTTCCTCGAATATCCGTAGATACGAATACGGATACGATTTTAACACCCAAAGATTTTCTTTTTACCGGAAATAAAGTATTTGTATGTAAAAACCATTTCTGATTTGAGATACTTTACTCAATGAATATATGTTTAATCTCTACCGGATGAAACGTCCATTAATCCTTCTATGATACCCGACATTAGAGAAACATTACTTGTGTAACTAGATGCAATTGCAAAATTTGTGACAATTGGTTATAAACTTTAGTTTAGATACGCACTCACGCTGAGACGTGCTTAACCGCTACTCCACATCAACTATCACATTCATGGCACATGATTGCCAATAAACTTTTATGGGATGTACTTTAGTACCACCGTGAAGTTTAAAAGTTGTTACCACTGAACCGCTGACCAATATATTATGCGTAATGGCGCTATAAATCGAATGCACTGCATTTGCCGTGTTGTCGAGCTATTTGCGACTCACTGCAGAACGGACCTTTGAAATTACATGGATAATTGCTCTGTTACAACCTGTATTTAGCATGTTTGTTACGTCATCAGCATTTGTCTACGCATCTGGGACCCGATTCTCACGTCACTCGAACTTTTTCCGTGTGGTCATTCGATTACGAGTTTCACACGTAAAAAACTACCACACGGAAGAAATCGATATCGATATATAATCGAGAACATGATAAAATAATAACAGCTCGTTCTTCGAAAAATGATATTCGATTGGATAACTTTGCGTATAAGAACTGCATGAGAATTAAGTGATATGATTTTTTTTCGAGACAAAAGTTCGTCTTATTGACGTTCGTCGTCGAGACAAGAGCGAATCCATTTCAAATAAACTAAATAATACAAATACAATAAATACATAAAAAATATATCGGAATAAAATAACTAAATTTAACATCATATAAAAAAAGTTTTATATCTAATGTTTCAACTACAATTTGAGCACCTTGAGTTTTGTAGGATTCAAACCGCGAGCGCTTTAGCCAGACATTCTAGACATTGGATTCGGAAACTCAAATGTATCCGTGTTATTTGATGGCCAACTATTGCTAGCTGCTCATATTTTAGGGCAACGAAATTGGGACAAGAAGCAACCTTTGTAATTAGGTCACTGTACAGCGGGTTCATGCGGGGTAAATATTTATAATAGCATGCACTCTTAAATTGCACATATAGGGTAAAATTAAAAAAAAAGTCACTTGTAATACGAGTATTTTGTGTGACATGTTTTTGATTTACGTTAGCCTAGATTTTTCCATATCAGATTATAATTATGCATTTGGTTGTTGTAAGTTTATTTTGAATTCAAGTCTGAACTTTGGCAAAAACATTTTGGTATTTATTCCTATGGATACGTTCAAAACTTCTTAATTAAGTTAGCATATTCTAAATTTTTTCGAGGCCAATATTTAAAAGGACTAAGAACTTAAAAGGAATAAAACATGTCGTTTTTATTTTAAAGGAGAAAACGTCCTATTTGGATGGCATTTTATGCCGTGTACACTAATGTATGCTACACATATTGTTGTTATTGTGGGTGACTAAGTACGTCTTACTCCAGGATATCACAGATTAGTCACCATTGTTGTCAAGACACTGACCTCCTTATCCGGCAAAATAATTTGCCTCAAGTCATCAGCGTAACAATAGAATCCGGTTTTCGTAACGTTGTCTAGTGGTGCTCGAGTTTCATGAACCCCAGTGAAAACACTACTATTATAATTTGCGGATTCGGCGGTTTTTTCGCCTTTTATGTGGTATCTTCAGAGGGCTGGCTCTCTCTGTTACCCGTTTAATTGGAGCCCTCTTACTCCTCCGGGACATCGGTCTTTTACAACTTGAGAACTCCGTTGTACTTAAAGCAGATGATGTCTATTGAGGCAACCAGTTTTGAGATAGGGTAGTGCCCAAGAGGTTCCAGGTTTGAATTCCTGGTCGGGTCGAATATTTTGAATGGGTTTTTCGGTCTTGAAAATACTTGGAAACAGCTCGGAGTCAGAATCCTGGATCCTGCGTACCTGACCTGTCTCTGTTGAGGAATGACGTCATTATCGGAAATCTGTAGGAGAATATACCTACAATTTATATTACCTACACCACCAGTAAACTGTTGTTGCTAGTGTCAATAAAAAGTGTGTCACAGTAGATACAAATAGTGCGGATTATCATCTTAACATTGGTTGTGTGGGTCAAAAGCAGGATGTCATCAATAAGTGTCGAGTCGAGGGGGAGTCACATTACTTTTCGGCGCGTTTGTATTTGTACTCGTACAGTCACAATTTAGTAATTGAGATGTTATTGGCACTTGCGTGCGTGCGAGTGCGTGGTTCTTCTTTGCAATATTACAGTGTGTCCGGGGTAGGTCTAGTGATTCTGGAGGTACACACCCGTATATTATAACAAATACGGAACTTAACATTTCAAACGTATTCGCATTTTTCTTAGTCATTTATTTTCTTGATTAATTCAATTCTACTTCTTTGCTAAAGGTGTCATACGAGGTCAGGACAATTCACTGCAGCATCTTATATGAAGGTGATTGGGGTTATTTTGCAACAAAACTTTGTGGTTTGGTACGTCGACAACTGTAAAGTATGTTTGTATTATGCAAAATATTTTATGGTCGGATTACATGAGACCGTTGACCGTGGCTTAGCGCACAACCAGCAGCAAGTTAAGCTTGTTAAATTATGCTTTATTTGTATATCCATAGGAGTCGGCACAACCTACCAAATGTTCTACTGTTTGTATCTTTTTCGACAATTCTGGTAAAGTCTGCGATTTATTTTTAAAAACTTTGTAAAATTCAGTACTATTTTAGTTTTTATAGAGCAATAATCAACGATAGTAAGAACGATCATTCGTTTTTTTTATTTGAAATGGGTTCGCTCTTGTCTCCAGGCTAGACCAATGGCAAAGACGATAATTTGAAAGAATATGCAAAATTTGATGCTTTCCACTAGTGCGCTTGCTCATAAAGGATTTTATTTCTTATAGAATCGTATTTTATTAAATTATGGGCCGATTTCTCAATGGTCAGACAGAACTTATCAGACTGATAAATTATAAAGCGACAGAATTTAAAAAAATTACAGTTACGTATGATCGCTGTCAATTGGGTGACGTTTTCAAATTAGCCTTATTGTATTTTGTTCGTAAAATATTTCTATTCTGAATATTGAAAAATCAATTGTCAGAATTAGATCAAGAAAAATAATACAATGTTCTTTTGAGTATACTAGAGTTATAAACTTTCATTGTCACTAACACCAGAATAGTTAGATACTGGATTGCTACCATTACTCCGTGATCATGGCGCTCGCAGCGGTGCAGAAACATTGGAAGCTCATAAATAATAAGATACATGATAGCAATCCCGTATCTAACTATTCTTTCGAGTAGTGTCATGTTGGCAGGATGACTGGCAGGTTTTGTCTATTTGTCTATTTTCATCTACAGCGTGTGGCCTGTAATAGGAGCAAAAAATTTAATCAATGATTTTACAGTGTATTCGTAGTAACCTTGTCCTGGTCATAGTGCTCCAAAATGCGTTAACTAAAAGATATAGTGATCCAAAGTTATAATCTCTAGTCAATGTATATCAAAATCGCTAACTAATTGTAGTAAATGACAATGTCAAGTTCTATGACTAGACTCAAATGAGTCTACCATTGAGTGAACCAGCCATTACCATTGAGTAACAATTGATTTTGTTAGAAAGTAACAATAAAATATTTTTAATTTAAAAAAAATAAAACAATTTAATATCCAGTTCAACAATGCATTCAGGGTTACTCGTCACATAAAGGGCCTACATTTGAATTTTTTGCTCCTATTACAGGTCACACCCTGTATACCAGCTCCTGCACCCGTTGCATGGGTTGGCTTGTCGCGTCGCGCGCGACGCGGTATAGATAGATATAGGTATATAAACGATCGCAAGATGTCGATTTATCTGACGCTATGCTAACTTTCCTAAACTGTCAAACTTGTATAAAAAACGGCAGCCATAATGCAGCCATTACGCACTAGAGACAAATTGTCTACGACCTCGCGTTATAGATATATTAAAAGACTGTACCATGCACGTGGAGATAAATTATCTAGGTAGACGCGGTAAAACGCGCGACAAACGGGTTTATCGATGTGCCATGCAACGGGTGCTGTTGAGTGTTTTTACGTGGTTTAACGGATTATACATATAGCATGTTAACCAACATTTATACATATTGTTGTCAATGGGGATAAGTTAAGTGAATCGCCCCACTTTGACAGTTGTTTGTTGGTTCATGTAAGCACCGTGATCGTTGCTTATTGTGTTTTGTATGAAACTTTTTATCACTTGGCTTCGCGTATTTATTTTGACTTTCCTTTGAGACATTTAATCTGTGGCATCTATGCATTCCTTTCATTACTATTGTCGATTGACTCTTGAATGTTAGCACGCAACCAAAGGTACTAATTTCGGAGTGTATTTTTTATATGAATTAGATTGGAAAAAATCACATAGGTTTGGATATTGTATGATGATCATCATCATCATTATCACAGAATAATAATTCAATAATCAAATTGCTTATTAACATGACCGGTGAGAGATCAACCGACTACAAAGAGCCAACAGTGATTGCACATGTGTATTGCGCACACATCTGGGCACTATAATACCTGCTCTGCATACCTGGCCTATCTCTGTTGAGAGGGGGGGGCACCATTGCCGAAAATCGGTAGGAGAATATTAATTCTATTTTATTTTAGTCTAACTTCTGACGGCAGTTTTAAAAGACAACCAAAATTATAACCGTCTCCCATGTCTTTTCATATGTTTGTTATTGTAAAAATATCTTATCTGAGATTACTGGTATGACAATAACTAACCCATATAAAGAATGTTAGCCATGAATTTCACCCTGAATGTCTTGCAAATTGTTTAATAATCTGCTTTCCACCATACAGGAATAATTTAAACCCTATCATAGCTGGCAGTTAATTACTAAGTGATCACTCAGTGAGAGAAGCAATGTGCATACAACACCTGATGCCCTAAATTCTAAACTATATAATTTACATATTATGTGGCATATATATTTTGAGGTCCATTTGGATTCAAATGGAGCTTCGTTGGTGCATATACGGTACGGGCATTTAGTAATAGTTTCAAACATTTCCTATAGTACACATTCATGTTTAATTGAATAGAAACAATGTCAAGAGACAAAATTATAAGATGAAAAAATTTACTTTTGGCACAGTTGCTTTTTTACAAGTGCATTTTATTATAATTAAGTTTGTATGAGAAAATACTATAAAAGCAAACATTCATTCAGAAATCAGAAAGTCTATTTGCAAAAAACATAACCTAAATAAGAATTATAACTTAAATCGAATTATCCTTGCTTAAATACGTTTTGGTTTACATTTATTGCATTGCTTCTGCCAATTAATGCGGTGCTTGTGTTTTTTGATTATTTAAGCCGAAGAGAGCCATTTTTTACTTATTTATTGTTGCATAGTTCATCGTCTTTTTTTTCTTCATAATGATTTTTGCATTCACAAGAAATATCAATACTGCCATTATTGTTTGTCGATTACCGTTTTTATGATGATATATCAAAATATCACACTAAGTGCTTAACACTCTATATAAGGTCACCTCGTTTTAAGTGATAATATTTAAAGGGCCGATTCAGCACAGTAAATTAATATTTTTTTGTAGATAACACTTTGGGTGTTTATCCGCTAGTTTTTGGGAAAATTGGAGACTAAGGTAATATTTTTTTCACATTTTATTTTTTTATTATTACGGCTAAGATTAGAGAAAAAGAAGGTTTGGGCATTGAATTGAGAGAGGCGAAGCCGATGACGTAGATAACTTTTGGAATTGTCAGGGTGCTGTTTTAAAAATTATATTGCCTATGTTAAAAAAAAAACTCGATTTTCCAAAAAGTAATGATAGTGTCGTTCCGAGGTCTCCATTCCACACCGACGACACGCAGGACATGGCTGGATGACACGGGCACAAGACCGCCAGTCATGGCTGAAAATGGAGGAGGCCTACGTCCAAGACTGGACAAAATTGGGCTGATGATGATGATGATGAATGATAGTGTCCTGTTTCTATGATGTATACAATGCCACTGTTAAAATATTATCACTTAAAATGATTTGACCTTATATGTCTTACGGTTTTCCGATCCCATGTAAATCATGTACAGCAACCGCACATCAGACTATACATTTTCGTTGAAAAATAGCCCTTATTCCAACAGCATAAGATACCGCAGTGCTTAGCTTGACGTGCTGTCGTCCGTTCATCATGTAATGCTGTGCACACCAATTATCCGCCCTGAGCGTTTACTGACAGGCGCGATTGGGTGAACGTATCACTAGTTTAGTTCAGTACCCTTAGCACGAATAACTATCGAATACGTAAACGTATCGAATGTCAAAATCCATATTTAAAAAGTGATTTTTAACGCACCGCCAGGGGCGCCATTCCAATTTCCATACGAAATGACAATACTGTAAGAGATAATAGCTATTACACTATGTGTCAATAGCTATTACACATGTGTATTTAAAAACAACCTTGGTACCATTGGTTCAATTGTGTTAAGATTTTTTGATTTTATGTTAGTGTACCTTCAATAACATACTTTGTCCGTACTAAAACATAAATACTGGATCACTAAAGTACCTACTTCACTTGCATATGATATCCGTAGAGCTTTAGTTAGTGGTTAATCGATCACTGGGTGAGTAAACGTTGCTGTGTTGATTTGATGGATAGTTATCAAATTAAGTGAGAGACAGAGAAAGACATGGTTAAGTCTGAGATATAAACCTTTTTACTCGTTTTTTTTTAATTCTGTACAATACTACTCACATTAAGATGTTTTAGTTGGTAATGTCGAATGGCATATTACACCCACGTTACTGTCTCCAAAACTTGCACGCTCAAGGAACTAAAAACCTATTTTTTACTAAATAAATAAATTAAATCAAATTTAAATTGTAATCCACTAACATAGACATAAGTTTTTTTATTATTTTATTGTTACTAACACAATTGTATGGATTGTATAAAATTTGAATTAAATTATTTATATATTTTTTTTGTATTTTTTTAGCTCGAGCCAAATAAAAAGAAGACTTTTTATCTGTCTCGGCAGATTATGAGACACGGTATATTATTATTACTATTAAAACTACCCGCTTGACACATAACGAAGATTGTAAGTGGCATGATACCCAATATGCGATCTCCAATCGTCATGATACATACCGCAGTAGCTAAAACTGCATTCACACGGGTGCAGCCAATTATCCGGCCTGGGCCCCTATTTATGAATCACTCGCTTAGATATGGCGTGTGATTTTCGTTCGAAAACACTTAAAAAATTCACGGAAATCACTAAAAATCTAGACATGAGTACTCACAAAATTGAGCAATGATTTTTCAAATCCTTTTTGTGTTGATTACAACTGGTTTTCATTCCAAAATTCGACTTTAAACATTGAATATCACACGCCATCTTGACGCGAGTGATTCAAAAATAGGGCTCCTGAGCGTTCACTGAGCGCTGCAATTATGCGAACACCTGCCTATGATTTCCGTACCGCTGCAGTGGTGGACGGATAACTGGGTTGGTAAGGTTGTTGGTTTGATATATCATTCTAATTAATTAAGACTGGATTATCTTTAAATGCGTTGGCTCACTTTGCGCATGATGATTTAAGCCAGCGAAGTCTGAAGCAACATTTTTGACATTTCGCGTAGACGATTTCAATTTTCTGATTTTCTGCTGCATAGAATATCCGTTTATCTTACATAGCTAAATCTTAATTAAATCCTAAAAAATATTTGTTATGTTTTTGAGCTTGATTCAATCATTCTGCTCAATATGTTGAGCGCCACCTGGTGGTTTTACAAAGAACTATGTCGAGACTTCCATACCAGGATTACGCTTATCTTGGATTAAATATTTCTTCTGTCTCTGCCAGCGTCAAATAATCTGACAGAGACATAATGGTGATTTGATCCAGGATAACCGTAATCCTGGGTTAAATCATCATGCGCTCAACAATCTGGTTATCGTACGAATGGACCTGTCACTGTCATTGCGCAATGAAGAAAGGTTGAAAAAATTAACTGTATCCACACGAAACGGACGAACGCGGGTGGGTAAGCGTTTGACAGGTCCATTTTTATAATAACCGGGTAGTACCTATTAAACCCGTGCTTATTTGATTGGATAATCTTTATTAGCATCGTACGGTCGCCTATAGTTACATAGATCGTTTAGTTGCCTAAAGTTCCGCCTGTTACCGAAACCGTGCGTAGATGTTGCTATGACTCAATAACTAGCCCGGATCTCAGTGTGACATAGACCACATTCATCATTCGCACAATTATTCGATCAAGGGTCATTCAATACCGGAGCTTAAACTGTATGCACACGGGTGCAGTCAATTACCCAGCGTTCCCGATCAAGATCGTTCTGTGTGGCGCTATGAGGCGAACACCAGACTAAATTCCTAGTGATTCCTATAGCTATACTAGACCACTGATCTACAGAGCACTGATTGACGTGTTTTCATGGGTCATCCTTTTGACATGCAAATCATCATCATCATTATTAGCAAACCCACTGTTGATCAAAGGCCTTCCACGGTTTTCCACAGTGACCGTCTGTGAGCGGTCTGCATCTAGTGTGATCCTGCGATCTTGACAAGGTCATCTTTGGTCGAAGGGTCTCCAGGGTCTTTTCTGTTTCAACGGTCATCAGTTCTTCGCGCCATTTGCCTTGCCCACTGCCTTTTGAGCTTAATGATTTGTAGGGCTATGTCCGTTACCTTAGTTCTTCTACGCATCTCCTCATGTAGGCAACACGAGATGTGTTCATGTGACAGGTCGATCATGTGTTTCCTTAAATTTTCAACTTTAGATCGTAGACCAAAAGTTTCCATCATTCTGACGTCTATTTTCCCACTCACAAAGAAGTCCTTATCGTGTAGGCCGAAATGTCTCGGGACAGAGCGGCATACATTAAACTTGACTTTTTGCTTGTTGGTTTATTCAGTAATCTAAATAGTTTTGTCATTAACTAGTGTTCTTCTTAACATTTTCACATAACAACGTGGGTTGTGAAAGTAGGCGTAACGATCCAAACATAAAGGTTAATAAGACTATTCATTGCTTACACTAATGCCCTTTTGCGTGATCAAAAGATGACTTAACCTAATAGTTTAATTTCGCTACCAGATGTTGAATAGTTACGACAGAGTGTGTTTTGAAAATAAATCCCTTAACCAAATGTCAGAATGGCTATTTTTAATGACCATTAGTTAATGTATTTTTTCTTCAAAACGCGCATAATTTCAATACAGCCGTTGGTCGTCGATTATCGATTACGCGACTGGGCCTAAGTCCGCCTTGCTATTATGATACAAATCTGAAAAGTGCTACAGTTTTTTAATATCAGACTTTGTTTATTGACAAACATTTATTGTTTACTATGTTGTTTATTTACAAACAATGATTTTGACAAACAATACTGCCTATCAATACTGCAAGCTTATCAAATTGGTTGTCTATAAATAAGGTTATTTTCCACCCTACTTTCCTGTAGCAGAGAGAGCTGTTTGCTCTGCGTCTAAAGCGCATAATGCACCTCATTTTTACGATAGAAAATAGCTTATTTTTACCGCTATAGAAGATTACTGAGAAAAACACTTCTGCTCCTGTGTAAACAGCAAAATCCGTTCGCAATTATAGTGGTAAATCCTGAATGTATAAAGGTTTTATTTTCAATAAATCTGATTGAATGTTTGCGTTTGTCTGAAAACCTCTTTAAACCGGAACTTTTGTTAACCAGTTCATTTTAGTGCTCAAATTCAATCAGTATTTTATAGGTTACACTAAGTTTAAGTCCAATGGAGTCTTGCATCAAAAATTTAATGACCAGTATGATTCAGGTCTTCTTTATGAATATACTACAGTAGGTACTATGCAGCATGCACCGATTTTTAAAGGTTTATTAAGTGTCTACATTTGGTTAATCAACGAAATGACAAAACCATACCAATTTCAACCCTATCTTACTGATATTAGAGGTATAAATGTTAATGTTTGTGTGAATGTATGGACGTTTGTAACTCCTTCACGCAAAAACTACTGAATGGATTTTGATGAAACTTAACAGTAATATAATTCAAACATTGGAACAACACATAGGCTATAATCAATATTGATTTTTAATGAGATCCTATAATAACGCGGGTGAAACTGCGGATGCCGCTAGTAATGAATGAAATAATTTCACGCATTGACTAAAGAGCATATTTTGGTAATGGTGGCAGGGCCCGATCTAGGGGGGGGCAAACCGGGCAATTGCCCGGAGCGGCGAAATTGAGGGGCGGCAAAATGGGACGGCACGGCGCGTTGGCGGCGAAAATTTGAAAGTTTTTTTTCAGAACCAAATATTTGAAAGATGGTTAAAAAAAACCGGCCAAGTGTGAGTCGGACTCACGCACTGAGGGTTCCGTGCCAACTTAAACTGAATTAAGGATCCACTTTCTTCCACTTAGCCGAAATACCACAATATTTTATTGACAGCAAATATAGCTTTGTTTGTCATAGTATTTGTATGAAGAACAAAGTAATGTTTCGTTGAAAGTAAAATCTATATTGTCTTTTTTTTTCAAAATTTACACTTGCTTTGTTTAAAAGTTAGACGCTCATTTTACGACTTTGGAAGCGTTTATTTCTCAAACGTTAGACTTTGAGAAAAAATGGTTTTAGTAACCTCAATGTCATTTTAAAAGACCTATCCATGTATCCATAGACACCCTCCGTGCATAGGTTTGAGTAAAAAATTTTTTTAGGTTTTAGTTTTATGGGATGCCCCCTTAAATTAGTTTTTTAAACTTTTTGTATCTTAATCGGAAAGCGGTAAATAAGATACACCTCCTTACAAAGTTTCAGCTGTGTCATGCTAATAATTTAAGAATAAAGTGGCTGTGACATAGGGACGGACAGACAGACTTGACGAAACTATAGGGTTGCCATTCGGCTACTGAACCCTAAAAAATAAAAAAAACACATTTAAGGGGGCTCCCATACATTAAACTCATACCTTAAGTTTTTTTATGACTCAAACCTATGCGTGTGTTTACGGATAAGTCGTTTATAATTAATTTCATTGAGGTTTCTAAAGCCATTTATGGGGTTTCATATGGGGGACATAAGTAGGCTTTTTGATTGCGTGTCCGGCCAAAATAAAAGGTGTCCGGCTAGTCCGGCTTTTTACATTTAGCAAACGAGCAATCGCCGAGCGCAGGCAAGTGCCCGCACGCCGCAGAACCGCGTGATTTCGCGCTCGCTTCGCTCGCGGATGATCTACTCTTTCCTATATCGAATTTTGTCAATATAACATTAAATTTGTTCAATATGTTCAACAATTTTTGTACATCTATTGCATTTTACTTCTCTAGGGGGACATAAGTAGGCTTTTTGATTGCGTGTCCGGCCAAAATAAAAGGTGTCCGGCTAGTCCGGCTTTTTACATTTAGCAAACGAGCAATCGCCGAGCGCAGGCAAGTGCCCGCACGCCGCAGAACCGCGTGATTTCGCGCTCGCTTCGCTCGCGGATGATCTACTCTTTCCTATATCGAATTTTGTCAATATAAAATTAAATTTGTTCAATATGTTCAACAATTTTTGTACATCTATTGCATTTTACTTCTCTAGTAGGCTTGTGCATTCATTTGAGATCTTTCACATTTTGTTAGGTCGTTTTTCATCTTCCAAAATTTTGTAATTGTACATTATTTATTTACCCGTCAAATCATTTTTAAAACCATAACTATTAGAAGCTTTTGCTTAACTCACACATTGATTTATATAATTTTGTCGCTCTGAATGCCGGTTTAGGGCAAAATTTGAAGCGCTCGCTTCGCTCACGCATCTATTATTTATGTCACCAAACTCTTAAAAGCGCTCCCTTCGTTCGCAAATACTTTGGTCTTTCAGTCAGTACCAAAATTTGAAGCGCTTCTCAATGTGATTTCATTACTTAAATTGAAAATATTAGATGCCAACAATTAATCTATTTATCAAACCGGGTAAGTACATGCTTGCGTACATATTAATACTAAGACACAAAATCCTCAATAATTTAGGGCGTCCGGCTTTTTTACCCAAATGTCCGGCCAAACTGGCTGGTATGTCCGGCTATTAGGTTTGGCGACCTGGCAAACCTACAAGGAACCCTCAGTGCGCGGGTCCGACTCGCACTTGGCCGGTTTTTATAGGTTAAAATTACACCATCTATGGAATACCGTAAGGGCGGCAAACATTGTTTTGCCCGGAGCGGCGAAACAGCTGGATCGGGCCCTGAATGGTGGTCTATACCATAACAGTGGTTGACTCCATTTGACTGTATGGATACGTAAACGTACTGGTTTACAATAATTTCATCGTATACCGCGTATTTTTTTACCATAAACGCTTTTCTATTCGCCCTGTAAACAGAGGGCCGAGATCCCAATTATCGGACGATATCCGGGATTACCCTGGGTGTGAAGCCGTGGCTATTTGCATAAATTGGGTTTTCAATTAAACTTCACCTTGCCGGAACTGATAGTGGGCACACAGTCTTGCCAGATTAAAAGTATTGGAAAGATTTATAGTACAGAAAAGAGCGAAAGTAATGGTGTGGATGTAGTATCAGTATGTTCTGCAAAGTGACATTTCCTTCTCAAATAGTAGTTGCATTAGAAGTTCGTGGCACTAAAGCAAACTATTTTTATAGTCTAAATTTTTCTCGGGTCATTTAATGATATTCGACTTAGTCTGGGCTGGAGCATGTTTTTTCAAAACTGTTTTTATGATTTTTCGAAAAAAAAAACACAAATTTCTGTATTTTTGTAATAACAAATGATAGAAAATCTACATATTCTTTTTAGCTAGTAGCCCGTCGGTCACATAGCAAATGACAGTTATTGCCATGAAGCTACTTCTACGATATATTACTCAATAGTTATATACTTAAACTCAAAGTTACTACCACGCGCCACGTGATATAACTTGACATAGTAATATTCCACTACACTCCTCAACCTCGCACAATATGCACCAATCTAAGGCTAAGTGCTCACAAATGAACACAATTATTTTACTTACAATTAACGACAAGAGCCTGCAGTTACGTTTCAATTTGCTAATAGACCAGCTCAGGCGCGGCTCACCGACGGTTTAATTGACTTAAAGTAATTAAACGATACACTTGTCACGCCATTTACTACATCTATGTTGAATTAAAGATCATAAAATGTGTCCCGTTAAGGGGCGTATACACAAGTGTGCTGATCACACGATCATTTATTCAAATGTTTTGTTTTTATCCATTGTTTATGTATTTCCAAATTATGTTATTTTAAGTTACTTATATATTATTTTTGTATTCCAACCTAATCGATACTTTACTATTTCATTTTGAATTCATAAAAAAGTACATCATAGTTTTTTTTTGTCTTACGTCGTAACTTCATTTCATAGCAGTTACATGAGACTGCTATGAAATGAAGTTACGAATAGACGAAGTTCAAATCAATAATTCGACTGATTGTTTGGAAATGTTTTGTCACTCTCACAATCAACCAACTCACTCACCACCGCTCCTCATTCGTCAAACATGTAGGGAATAGGGGAACACAGCGATAGAAAGTGTTCTTACCAGAGCGACAACAATTACAGCAATTTTCATTCAAATTCAAACGTTCTTCTCCTTTCTCACTCTCTCTCGTCTTTCATCTCTTACTCATACGTTCCACGTTTATATCCTACTTACATATCATCTACAACTCTACACCTGATTGAAATACTTTGATATTAGCACTTATGCAAAGAATGTACTTGGGTATTCACTGACCATGATTGTAACACTTAATATGCGTGCGTCAGTTGCTATGACATTTACTAAGTATGCTAGTAATTAGATTGATAAGTCACGCAATATTTAGCTAACCTGTCTTTGCGACGAAAAATTGTGTTCAATCAGTCTTAATATCCGGAAACTCAAAAAAATATCATTCGTAGTATTAGTATTAAGGCTACATTGAATCATGTCGTGTATAGTCACTAGCTCTTAAGGTTTTTTCTGAAAATTAACCCTTGTTACAATAACATAAAATAGAATAAGTCTTTTTTAGAACAGAATAGAATATTTTTTATTTGGCACAGAATAACACATATTTTTTTCTCAATAAAAACTAAGTTTGAATTTTAAAATTTAATCGAATAATAATACAAAAAATATGTCAAAAAAAATAACAATTACAAATAACATTAAATTGGCAAAAAGTATTTATTACTAGTAAAATAATGAAAGAGAAACCGTTGTGCTTAGCTTGACGTGCAGTTGTCCGTATTTTAAGGTATAAAGATCTAACTTGAAAGATTCACAGGTACTTAGTAACAGGACTTTAGTAATAATAAATTCATACACCCACTGAACCCACCCTAAAAGATTCTCGATAACTGTTCCCTGTAATAAACAAAAACGCACCCCGCCGCTCGCCCGAAACGTGTCGATTAAATAACTAGTTGGTTTTAAGGAATAACAATAACCAGGTGTATAAAACTTTAGCCGTAACGTCAGTCGCCGGCATGCGATTGCGTGTGCATAGCTTTTAAATTTTTTAGGGTTCTGTAGCAATTATCCAAAGTAAAAGCAACTGTGACGGTATCACATATTAAAAGAAAAAACAAGAAAAGTGAAAAAAAAAAACGTTTATTGGTTAGGGATATCACAAACACACACATACAAAATATTGCACATAAATTACAAATAAAAATAAAAAATATACATAAACAGTAAAACAAATTTAAATAACGGTTTCCCTGGTAGGCCAGCCAATCAATCTGTGTGTGTGTGTGTTACCCAAGAGGTTCAATTGGCGCTTGTTTTTCACTTAGATACAGTATTGACCAAAATGCGGACCTAGATTATAGTATATCATTTAATTTATATAATAAACCCCCAATCGACACAGATTCGTTGAAATTGTCAAAAAAATTGACTTCAAAGTTAAGGCAACCATAACATCATTATAATTTAAACAATAGTTGTTACATAGGTCGTTTTGTACTCAGAGTTGAGCTTCTTCCCGCTGATGATCCATAACATTTGGAAAAACTAACGCTTTTAACACTTAACTAAACTTAACAAAATGAACTCAGTATTCAATTACAACCACGAAAAACATATTTGTACGGAACCCATGCTCAAAACTGTTTCGGGCTGAGTAAATTTTTAGTTTCCGTCATTTCGGTTATGTCAAGCAGCCGTTCCTGGCATGCTGATTAACAGTAATTAACTCGTGTTGATACTTTAGGAAACTTTAATCTTTGTTTTGGAACATAGCTATGTAGAGCAGTTTAAAAATGGTTGAAATATTTCGTTATTTTGTTTACACAAGGAGATTTCTTGTTGGAGTACCAGAAACTTTTCTAGCATTTTGATATACGAACTATATTTTTTTTACTATAGTTTAGTCTGTCTATAAGTTTTTTTGTTACTTCTTCATTTTATATATTGTTTATTGCACTTATAAGCTGTACAGAAAATACATGACGTCACAATGTGAACAAAGGTGGGCTTATCCCAAAATAAGTTATCTTCCAGCCAATCCTTATTGGTATAATACTCCGTAACTGTGGGTCATTATGTAAAATGACGTTCAGCTAATTTTACTCCATTTCACAAAGCAATTTATCAAAGAAAATATACAGTCGCCAGCACATCAATTTATACTTTTTTTTACAAAACTGAGGTGAGGTGCTCCTATCGCAATGGTGGCAGCGCTTTGGTAGTAATACCGAAGTTAAGCAACTTACGGCGCGGTCGGAGTTCGGAGTCGGATGGGTGACCATTCCGACCATATAAGTGGCGTATATCACGAGCATCTCCGTGCTCCGAAAGGCACGTTAAGCATTTGGTCCCGGCTAATATCGGTTGATATTAGTCGTTAAGCCTAGTCAGAGCTTGATAAAGTCTGACAGCAAGGTTCGTCGCTTGCCTTGCAAACACCCCTCCGCCAATCCGCACTGAGTCCGCGTGGTGGAGTATGGCTCATACTACCTCACATTTGAGGTAAGGCCTTTGCCCAGCAGTGCAAAGGCCTCAAGTGCTGCAAGCTTACAGGCAAAATTTACTTTTTTTACTTTTACAAAACTAACCCTTATTACAACTGTATAAGGCACCGCAGTGTTTACTTTGACGTGCTGTTCTTTCAAGGATATGAAAGAAAACTCAGTGACACAAGGTGTTACTTAAAACTTCAAAGTCTATGACAGTGAAGTATTATACCTTGGTCTGGCAAACCCTCAAAAGCTCACAAACGAAATGATGCAACAAAAATATTTAGGTTTAAAGACCTTTATTCTCATACGAAATTACATTTTATTTATAATGAGATAAGAAAAAAAACATTTAGAAATTATTTCCCAATAGCAGATGAAGATGCCCCGTTTAGTACTAATGCCATTATGTTATGTTTCGATTGCACAACCTTATCACAAACGTTAGCGCTTTAACGCCATTGTCAACCAAATGTTAGTTCAAACATCGGTATGTTTGTTCAAATGTCAGTACATTTATCCAAACAATCACCGCACCCAAAATTACACAAATTAAGCTGCTTATTATTTACACAGTCCGATTAAAATGCGTGCAAGTATCCTGTATAGTATTTTAATGCTTTTAAGGGCAGAGATAATGTTGCAGAAAACATTATTTGAACTTTATCTCCTACGTCGAAGGTCGAAAATCAATTAAAACTTGCGATGTTCTGTCTGCTAACGGGTTAAGGGTTTTTACCACTGCTGCGGTCCGGACGTGTTGAAAAATTCAACTTACAGTATAATCTCTATACCGGATGAACGCAGGAAACTCCAATTCGATTTTGTATTTCAAATGCGAATGTATAACTTGCGGTTTGAGCATAAGAGTTATTTCTCAATGACACGTTAAGCGGTGAGTTTTATCTGTTAAAAAATCTCATCAAGCACAATGGTGGGTGTTTCACTTAGTAAGTAAAGTATAGTTAGCCTGTAAGCATCCTACTGCTGGGCAAAGGCCTCGAATGTGAGGTAGTATGAGCCATACTCCACCACGCGGGTTTAGTGCGGATTGGCGGAGGGTTGTTTGCAAGGCAAGCGACGAACCTTTCCATACAAGAAGTCTGAACTTTATCAAGTTGATTACTACTGCTATCAACCGATATTAGCCGGGACCAACTGCTTAACGTGGCTTCCAAAGCACGGAGATGTTCGTCATATATGCCATTTATATGGACGGAATGGTCACCCATCCAAACACCGACCGCGCCGTAAGTTGTTTAACTTCGGTATTACTACTAAACCGCTGCCACCACGGCGCTACGAGCACCTTTATCTATGACTGGGCTATTAGACGTCTTAGCATTTCAAATATGTTATATTTTATTTTTTTAAATATAAAATAGGCGCTGTTTTTAACAAGCTTACCTCTAATGGGTTTGCCCTTGACTCTACTAGCAACATTGCTAAATAATAAATGAGAAGGTGAAATATCCATAATCAACATAGCCATAAGTAATATCCAATTTATAGACTTAGGGCCTGTTTCACAATGTCCTTGTCCAATACTTCATTTCAATTTTTTTGTAATTATTGCTTATTTGTCGATGGTGAAACATGCCCTTAGCCATCAGTACCGCATGACAACTGATAAGTGAATTAACGCCACAAAATATGACGAGATACCAAAACGTTTCAACACAAAACGATCGTGTTTATATTATTTTCATAACAACACGATAAAGTCCGTGCATATCGAATAATTACAACGCGATAAAGCTCAGATTAAATTGATACAATCGATATAAAATCCAATAACGCCGCTTCTCGAGTGCGCACCGATGTGATAATAGACAGATTTATGACCATACTAGCTTTTGCCCGCGACTTCGTCCGCGTGGAATAGTGACTTCTTTCTCCCGTTTTTTACACATTTACCACTATATCTTTGCTCCTTTTAGTCGTAGCGTGATGTTATATAGCCTATAGCCTTCCTCGATAACTGGACTATCCAACACAAAAAGAATTATTCAATTCGAACCAGTAGTTTCGGAGATTAGCGCGTTCCAACAAACAAACAAACAAACAAACTCTTCAGCTTTATAATATTAGTATAGATTGAACCGGTGTCGTTACTTCCCGTTGTGCATGTTTAGCTTGTATTATGTGAATATTATTTTGTGTTTATAATTTTGTTACAAATAATCTTTATATTTTAAATTCCACTAATTAATACGACAAAATATTACAACAAAAGTTTAACTTTTTTTAATAAACACTGACATTTATCCCCTGTATTATAAATTAATAGCAACATAATTAATAATCAGATGTATTCTGCTGTAAAATCTGATCGTCTGACCTCCTGGGTTTATACAATAATTTATCAAAGATGTTATTTTTCTAACGTCCATATAAATTAACCCTTACAGTTTCTGGAAATAGTACATAGGATTTTCGAAATAAGTGCGGGAAAATTTTAAATTATTTTAATGTCATTGAACTAATATCATAAAAAATGAAAATAAAATGAAAAAAACTAACTTTCAAAAAAAATGATGTACCTAAAAAAACAATTACAAATTTTTAAATATTTGCCACCTGTATTCTAATTTTATCCCGAAATGCAAATTTCATTTTTTTTTATGTCATAAGAGTAAATTTCTCCTCCTTTAAATATTTCAATAACCAAATTAATACGGAAGATCGGTCAAGGAATATAAAGAACAAATATAGACAACAAAACTGCTACGCTATGGCGCTACTGCAATGTAAATATGTCGTAGCATTTCGTAGCGCTACGCTCTTGCGTGAACGTAGCTACGGAAATTGTAGTGAAATCGAGCTACGAAGCCATAGTCATTCAAACCGTACTTAGTTTCTACTCCTTAAAAATACTTTAATATCAAATGCGGGAGATTGGCCAAAGAACACAACAAAAATATAGGGCAAACTACGAAACCGCTACAGCGCTACTGTAATGCAATCGTGTCGTAGCATTTCGTAGCGCTACGCTCTTGCGTGAACGTAGCTACGGAAATTGTAGCAAACTCAAGCTACGAAGCTGTAGTCATTCAAACCTTACTTTTAACTTCAGACTCAGTTACACCAAATAAACGCAAAGTTCAATATATTTGCGAAAGTTAAAGTAATCAATCGTAAATCAATATTAAACAACTTTACATATTATATACAACATGTATTCTAATACGAAAAATTTTGACAAACAAATACACACACAAATTTCTTTTACCAAACGAACCTTTAAACACAGCTTAGGAAATACGAACAAAATTATTACAACAGTACCAATAACTAGTTATGGCAAAAATATCATTTTGTTTGAAGGAGCACAATTATACAATATTTTACCAACAGATATATAAAAGAGGGTGACATATTTGGCAACTTTTAATCAAAATTGAAAAATTATGTACGTGCTAATTACATTTTTGTTTAAATAGTTTATAAGCTCATTATAAGTGGACTTTGTTCTTTAAGAGTCTAATAAAGTTCTTTAAACAGAATCGTTGTCTGGTACTTCGTAACACAAGGAAGAAAAATCCTTACCACGAAACCAGACAATTAGTGTGTTGTCTGGCGCATAATATATATTAATTTATATATATATAACCTTCCTTCAGTGTAATGTTTGGATCTAGATCATACAATTTGCGAGATACAATGTGTACTAAATATAAAAAGCTATAGCAGTATAAAACGTTTCTTTAATTACTACTAATTCTTAGCTGTATTATGTTATTGGTTAGGAAAAAAGTCGGTTTACAAATTATTATTATTCGGGCAATTAATTTATTTTAAAACTTAATATTTATATTTAAATGCATAGAGGCCATAACGCTATCGATGTTTACACACGAGTAATTCCGCCCCATTATCATTATTATGAAGCTCAAGCACTTAACGCAATGACTAATATACAAACACTAGCTTTTGCCCGCGACTTCGTTCGCGTGGACTTCAGGTTCGTTTGCAATGTAAGCGCAAAAAATGTGTTTTTTTACGACCTAACATTAGAAACCTCAAAAATTGTAGCCTATATGTTATTCTGATGTATAAGCTATATTGTGGTAATGTTTCATTCAAATCCATTCAGTAGTTTTTACATGAAAGAGTAACAAACATCCATACATCCATACATCCATACATCCATACATCCATACTTACAAACTTTCGCCTTAATAATAGTAGTAGGATTTATTTACAATTAAATTAACATGATATAATAAGTTACAGTGGCGATTGGGTCTGCAGATCTTGTCATTCAACCTAATTCAGAAAACATAATTGTGTAGGTTAGTAATATTTTGGCCATACATACTACATTATATTATTCTAATTTTTTTTTTAATTATGTAAAAATCTGATATTTATTTACGAAAATTTTAACATATTTACAATAATTAAAAAATAAATAAAAAAATAGAAAAAGGGATGGGTCATTCAAACAACCCGCCCCGTGTCGCCCCTGGTACAAAGGTGCCCATCACACTCGCCGCGTTTCCGTGCTGAATTGCGATGGACAACCTTTGGGCCAGAAACGACCCAGAGCTGGGTCTTGACCACTTTCCCGGAGTCGGTGGCCCAGTTCAGCAATAAACCTCCAAGCATCTTTGCCCCAACAGCCGGTGGTTTCCACTGCCACCGGTACGAAGCAGTAGTTAATGGCTAGTGCGGCATACTTATCGCGTTTTTTGGCTGCACTAATATTGATACATAATGTACGTACAAGTTGTTTGTCTATTTAATGTTGCCAAATCTATCTGTTATATCAACATTCAGTCGCTAGGATTCCTTTACTTTAAGATTTACAAAAAGCATGTGTTTGTAGATATATGTTTGAAAGGTTTTATCTTAACAAATGTTGTTTGAATTCATGTTTTGTATCCAGAAAACACAGAAGCACACATTTTTATTGACCTTTTAATCTGATTACTAAGTTATTTCATATGGTTTCTTTGAGTTGTGCAGTTCTTACAAACCCTCTTCCTGTGCTTGAAATAGAAGTAGGTTTGATTGTGTTCTTATGACTCACAAAAATCGCTGAAATATGTAACAACAGCCCTGAACTTGTTTATAATTTAGCAGTCTAACGGCCTGGTTCACAACGTCTTCATAAGTTCTGCTGAGCGCTGGTACCTTTTCAATACTTCATATAAAATGACTTTCTATATTTGAATTAGTCGTTGGTTAGTGCGTATTTAGTTGATGGTGAAACTGGCCCTTAGAGTCTTCTCTGGTATTTAATTAATATATTGATATCGTTTTAGTGATAACAGAGTAGCATCATCTGCATCAGTCCAGTTTTCCAGTACATAGTACATTATGACATACGCTATATGGTACAGTTTTAAATTGTGTTCTGTTATTTGTAAATAAACGCGTCAACTCATATAAACTAACAACGTAAACATCCCATCCGTGTGATTTCACAAGCTTATTAAAGTTATGTTTAAAAAGAAACCCCGAGCTAGTCGAACAGCAATCCGCGCAAAGGTCGATCGTCGAAACCTCCAATGGTGTTCTATACAAAAATGTAGTGACAATTTCTTCACAGTCAAAGATGACGAGACGAGCTAGTGACGTCACGCGCGCTACACTCTGCGACTGCGGCTATCGATCGGCTTCGCTCGTCATATCTCGGCAACGCTCGGATATTTCGGGTGTGTGTCTCTCACTCTAGCGTACCACCTCCGCGTCTCCCTGTCTCGGCTAAATACGGTACTAATATTTATTTTAACGCAGCCGCCCGGGTGAGCACGTGGACAGGGGCTTTGTACAGGATTTTAGTACGAGCAAATGGGTTCCGAAACGCAGGTTGTCTGAGGCGCTTCGGCGTAATATGTAAAATTTCTCAATACAAATACAAATACAACTGTTTATTTGCCAGAATACATCATATAAAATTTACAGAACATGTCAAAAATCCGCTTTGTGGTTGTATCCAGCCTGCATGCATGCAATACAATTCAAATAAATAAAATAATTATGTCATTATTAAATAAATTGAGGAATATCATAATAAATAAATTGAGGAGGTCATGTACCTTTGCTACTTTAGTTGAAGTATGCTTTATAATATTATATTCAAGTTAAAACTCATTCAAATTTGAGTATTGAAATAGAAAATTGAAATCACTCGTTGTTGTGAAACTTAATCGGAGATGCTTATCGGTTCGACAAGACAGGGGCGTGACGTTGTGTCGTTGATGAACGTATCGGTAGTTTTAGAATGCAATAAATTTTGAAGTTGGATTTAACCTATGGTTAAATTTAATAGAACTTTCCGTTGATATCAGGCTTGGCTTCGACTATTAAAAGCCTTTTGGTCAATATTTATTATATTAACTGTCTCATACACACTTAAGCATTTAAATAGGCATCATATTTCTATTAATATTGTCTTTAAAAACCAATCATATCAAAGCCACTATGTAAGACAAGGAACCTTTCTTCTTTATAGTCTCTTTTCACAAGTGCAATTTATAATATTTAGTTCATATAGTGGCAAAACACTGTAAAAACAAAAGTAAAATTATAAAGAATTATTTTATTTGATTAATAATAACAAGCAAACAATTAAAACGAAGACATGCATCATTCATAAATATAACTTAAAACTTTAATTTAAACTTTAAACTTTTGATAAACCGCTCTACATATAAACAAACTTTCCCCCTATAGAATGACACTAAAATCCCGTCTCAATAAAATAAGAATGTAAATCTATCTGGATTCGCTATCACGAGAGCTCGTAAAGCACATTTTAAAGGCGATTCAATAACTACCTCATACTTGAGGTAAGGCCTTTGCCCAGCAGTGGGATGCTTACAGGCTAACTTTACTTTTTTACTCAATAAGCAGCAGTTTCACGACGCCGACACTCCATGATTGTCTTAACACGGCTGCACTATCGCACTGTTTCCTCATTTAATTGCTGACCCGGCAATACACTTGATTCTCCTAATATACTGATACCCATGGCCGTACCTCTCCGAGACGCAATGGCGACGACACTGGCTACGTAACCAAGGAGATAATATTGTAATATAGAGTTGCCAAACCGCCGCCAAGTGAGCTAGGTACCATACATTTCAATATTATCTGCTAGGATGCGACAACTTCTCCATGGTGTCTCAGTGAGGTACGGTCCATAGTAAGGAGTTGGTTAACTTTGCTGCGTGAATATGAAGGGGATGCATTTTTAATTTAAAGTAAATAGGCATTTAATGAGCTGGGTATCAATAATAGGTAGATATCACACGTTTATTATACAAAAACTGCGCGATAACGTCATTATTTGCATTTTATTGGACTAATTAACACGCTTATTCATCAAACATCAAATTTTAATTCCATTTAGTACAAAACAGATCATCATAGACATTTGTTTTTATTATTATACAACAAAAATGTTATAAGGTACCTTCGTAACTCAACGTCCGGACGTCCGCGTTATTCATGCCAAACGTATTTTTATTTATTTGTACATGACACAAAAACATCCCTAATAGGGTACTCAACCTAATATTTAAGCCAGCAAGCCTTATAATTGGGTACTAAATATAATATTAAGTTAGCCTGTCTAAAGCCTCGGAGAACGTAGAAGTCGAAGCAACGGCACCTGAGTGACCATACATTAATAAAGCGGCTATGACATAATGCGTTAGACCAGTGGTTGCTAACCTTTTCAAGAGCATAGGTATTAGACTATTTGCTTGCTTTGTTGTTTTATTATTTATTCGACCAATTCCAGCCCAGGGCTGATGATATGAGATATTATTATATAGATATAAATATGCGATAGAGTTGCGCAGTAAAAGTTATTGAACTTAGTGGGTTGTGTCTGGTTGTAAAATCGAATAATATATCAGGACAATCCAGCGCAGATTGTACCAACTTGTGCAAGCACACATGAACCGATTCGTTCTGAATCAACACATACAAACAGCCCAAAGGTATGCAATACACAACCTTAAATTTTGACTTTAAAGAAAGAAATACATTAAAACACCTTACTTAAAAAATGCTTGAGTATGATTAGGTTTTTCCTAATATTCTAATTGTTGCTATCGGTTGTCTGGAGACCGAAGGTTGAGAACCTCTGCAAGAGGCTCAGTCCACTGATCCACTTTGCGGCAACCGGCTCAGCCATGTGACGTGCAGCGTCGGCGATCGATTGAGATGTTCTTGTTTATATCAATAAATAAATTTATTTGTGTGCCATATTCATCATGACTGAATCATCAATAGTGCGCAAGATTGGTGTAAAAAAAAAGCAAAATATATTTAAATAATCAAATTGATTTCCAATTCAGCGTATTGGTGCAATAAATTTTAAGGTCTGTCTAATTAAAATTTAAGGTTAGTTTATTTGTTAATTATATTGGCGCCCAACGTTGTGAAACCAGACAATATTGATGCGATTTTGTTTTATGAAAAAAACTACCTCAGTCAAAAGCAAAATGGCAGCTTAAACAAAGAAAGAAAGAAAGAAAGAAAGAAAATACATTTATTCGACTCACAAACATATATACAATACACTGACACGTAAACACAAATACAATAAACAGACACATAATTACATTTACAATAAGAATGAGCCGAAAAGGCACCCTCTCAGCATTCATCGTGGCAGCAAGATGCGCATGCCACGACACTGATTTTCAGAGGGTGCCTTGTGGGTATAGAAGCAACACAAACAAGAAAAACGTAAAACGAAAGAAAGGAACAAAAATGAACACAACAACAAACAATATAAAATCACAGAAATATATAAAATAATAATAAAAACATATGTATTCGCAAGCGCTTAAAAAAAGTTGCAAGCGCTTGCAAGCGCCTACGACAGTCGCTGAACTTTTATGTCCAAAGCGAAACGAAACGCACCGGCGCGGGCGAGTATGCAAAGCGTTGGTGGTCGATGGTAAAACTGTATACATAGATTTTGTTTAAAATCATTGTAATGATATTGGCGCCCAACGTGGTGTAACTAGCAGTAACTATAGTATTCGCAAACTCAGTACTCAAAGCACAGTAGACGCAAACAAGTCTACTTCAAACAAAGTCAAACTTAAGCAGTCAGTAATTATTATAGGATCCACATGGATACAAAAAAAAAATTGACATCCAACATGGGGCTGCCAGCGATAATTATAAGTTTTCTTTTTTTTTTCAAAGAAGCAACCATAGTAATATTTTATATTGTAGAAGCAATAGGAACCATCACAGCAAAGCAAACTGTCAGTTTAAACAATCAGTCAGTGATGATTTTTAAAGATGCAAATAGGCACTGGTGTCGATGGCGGCTCTGTGGCGGTCATTTTTGCCGGGAAATTGCTCCATATCCGCCCGGCACCGATCTCGCGATAGCTGCGAATCGTTCGATCGAACAGTCGGTTGTGCAATTGTACGCTGATGAGTGTAAGCCGGCTTAATAGTGACTGTTTTGGGAGACAATAGCACGCTGATTGAGGTTTAGACTCAATGCGCTGTTCAGGCGAGGTTCTATTTACCCGTGTTGTTTAGTTTAATTTCACTGTACCGCTGAAAATACGAATGTTCGTTTGTTGCTTTAGGGCTGATTTTTTAATAGTCAAATACGAAATATTCGTCAAAAAAATACAATATGGCTTATTTGAAAACATCACTGTTATGTTTTATCTGAAATTGAAAGTATCGGCCCATAAGCCATTTTCTACTGATGAAAGGTTCTGAATTTTACGCGAATACTACTCATTGAATAAAACACAGCATTGACTAAGGTGTTATTTAACTTTTTAATGCCAAAACATATAAAACAATACCTTAATCTGGCTGTGACCACGGATGCTGTAAACGTTAAGCGTTTAATTACAAAACAATCATGTGTTTTAATCAAAGTTACAAAAACATAGTAAATATTTAGCAAAATAGTATTATAAATATTATCATTGCATGCGTCAACAAATTTGTAATAGATATAACCAGACGGTCACCGTACTTATTAAAACAAGGCTTGCAGGGCTCTAGGGCACACCTTTTGTAAGCACGTTTTATTTCATTTGAAATGTCATTATTCAATATTCAATAAAAATATCAAATAAGATGTACGTAGATTACAGATTCTATATTGTAGAAGCGATAGGAACCATCCCAGCAAAGCAAACTGGCAGTTTAAATAATCAGTTAGTCAGATGATTTTTAAAGATGCAAAACACATTGTAACAAAAGCTCAGGGATACCTTTCCCACAGATGAGATTGGTACATACATGTATAAAAAACTATTTGCGTAAACTTCAGAACCAAATAAGTACATGTTTACATTAAAAACGAACAAGTAATTTCAATTTACACGTATTTTTGGTGACGAATCTTAATCATGCTTCGTGATATCGCAACACCGAAAATAAAACTTTTCACCCAATTGTTTTTTCTTTAGTTTTTTACTCGCCAACAACAACGTATACTTCCGCTTAATTAAGGTATTACTGTTAATTTAAGATTAATTATTACAACTTGAGATTCTAGTAAAATTGTGACGTGTCATTTAATCAGAAAACGTTGACCTTGCATTCATCAGGTCGCTTGACTCACTTCGCCATAGTTGGTAAACAGATGTTGACTAATCGTTCTTAGTAGCATGGTGACCTCATAGGACAGAGTTCTAGGGAAAAAAAGTGAAATTCCAGTTAATGACCTAGTCTAGCAATAGAAAATGCATGACATTAAATTCTTGTTAAGGAATCTGACGTCACTATAATGGTACAAGAACAAAGTTTTGTGAATTACTATCGTCTAAGCTTTGATGCAGATTTTAGTGCTTAATTGATCTAAAATGTTGGGTAATTAATAATGTCACATCACATAGTTGTTTTCTATAAAACTTTTATAATTAATTACACTTTAAACAACATTGCAATCAATCAATCAAAACATTTGCATGCTGTTAGGTTTGCGTCAAGAAGATTATCAATGATCTTGATCTTTTAACTACACTACTACTAATAGGTACAAAAAATCATCCAGCAGTATCTTATCATATTTAAACTCTCCATACCAAATTCGTGTACAGATGGAAGCAATTCAAATACGGTGTTCAAACACACTGCGATGGCGTGAGGGAAGCCCATAACTTCCCCGTTACGCCGGTTCATTCAGTAATGGTGGCTGCGTAGAAAACGATTGCGTTTAACTCTGCCGGAATATTACAAATATTGTTATTGATATGAGCTTCTGGTGGAATACAAATTCAATGACACTTTCATTCTTCATTCAGGGACTTCATTCCGGGACACTTTTTACTTTGAAGCTGAGAATTTCGTTTGTACAGGTAACAACCACCTCTTGCTTACTTTCAGGATATGCATAACACTTTCATTTGTTGATTGTTACATTTATTTATCATCGGATAGTAAAAGGAAATGAAACCTTTACTGAGAGTAGTAATTTAGGCTTTGGACAATAAACAAATTAATAGGTAGACAGCGCGGTTGAAAACAAGCATACTGTTTATATTTATTTTTTCATTTTCAAGACTATACTACTGGCAAAATGCTCATGCTTAAAATACACATTTTATTGCAAATATTCTCATTTAAACAATTGCATAAGATAATATATTACTTGATCTGCTGCCGTCTTCACATTGTCTTTAGGTGCTGTAATAACACAGTCGCTTTAAATAGGGTAAGATTTGTGATTATCCATTTCACACAAACTAATGAAATAATGGCCGAGGCTCAACAAACCGAAGCCATATTATACCTAGCGCTATAAATATACGGACCCATTTAACCGTGTCGATCGGTTCACACCTAACTGAGCTCGAACAGCCATTGTACTTTACAAACATCATTCATGTGTTATACTAATTTAGTTCTTATAAACTTATATTAGATTCTATTATCGCCACAAACAGCTGCAAGATATTGAACACATAGCCCTAGGCAATAAATACATACAGCGAAAACCATTACATTACTATTTCTTTTACCAATAATGTGATATTTATCGAAAGGCATGCACAGGAACTTTTCTGCTCCATCGATCATCGTCCTCTTCATTATCGATATGTATACCACGTCGCGCGTGCGTTGATTTTCAAACCACATCATTTATGTAGCATGCATTTGCATAAATCTTGAAGTGTCGGTAATATTCAAAATTATGAAATTATATATAATGTGAAAAAAAATATGAAAATTCAATTTCATTACACAATTTTTAATTTCGTATCGACAAACACTTGCTATCACAACTTCCATAATCCACACATAAATCTGAAAAGTTCCTACGTACCTAGCCAAGGCAACTCGTAGCCGTTACGAAACCCGAGTCATTGCCCGTAGCGCTACGAGTCTTCGTAGCTCGTAGCACTGACCCATCTGCGACTCGAGTGTTGCTACGGCACCGTTTTCGTAGCAAGTAAATTGAAACCTATTATTTTCAGCATCATTGTTGTTACAAAAATCAATTCAATGTAATTATTTACAAACAAAAAATAATTTAAATAAAATACAATTCAAAAACTGAATGTTAAGGATTCAAATTGCGAGAAAACCGTTACTAAATAAGTATTTAAAACAAAGTGTGGAACTCTAATAAATCTAACGCTATTAAAATTGACCTATCATCTTAATCTTGATGTGGTGTCAAGTTTTACTGATAACGTTTAAAAAATCTTACTGTATTATACGAACGTTATGCTTAGCAGAATTAATTTATGAATGCCTTAAACCTGTCAACGTACAAACGGATTTATAGTCTACAGTTATAATAGTAGTTAGACGATAACGGTACAATTGTGTTTTTTTTCATTCACGCTTACCTTTCTGCCGTTCTTTTTGATTACAAATCAAGATCTGAGTAAAATAATAAACTGTCTAGTAACAAATAGAAACGTATATTCACATCTATCATAATCTGTGTATTCAGATAACAATGCTAAATGCAGTTTAATCGTTCTGGGGGGCAATTGTGTCGAGCAATCGTATACTCGTACATTTAACAGTTCAAAACGTACGCTATGATCTGTCAAACCCTTTGTTCTTGCCGTTTGACAAATCATATCAGTCGCATCATAATGGAATTTCTATTGTGTCTCGTTCACACATACTTGACGAGTTAATTTGATACTATAGTAGGCGCGTCAGCAAGAGAAGATAACTTTTTATTGCACATCAAATAGGTTAATTACAAAGTTTAGAGGAAATGTACAATGTAGGCGGTCTTATCGCTATAAGCAATCTCTTCCAGACAACCTATGCAACTGAGTCTTGACGAAATAATGTCAATAGAGGTAGAAATATACGGTTTGTCACTTTAACGCCAAGCTTTAATGGTAAGGGCAAACGAGATAGACGTGACAGTGACAGGGCTCAGTTGATAACATGACGAGTATAGTTGACTAATCCTACATAATCCTTTTTTGATATAAACAAAACACTTCTAACAATCGTCGTATCCCACGTAATAGTTCCCCTAGCCGATTTCGACTACGGTGGCCAGTCACAACGACTAACCGACTGCGCGGGACATATTATAGTGCACAAGTGTGTGCGCAAACACAGGTGCACTCTCTATTCCTTTCACTCTCATAGCCCGATGGGACAGCAATCTGACACGACCGGAGAGAGATCAGGAGGAGTGATCCCACGTATCATGTTGGTAAATCATCGCTTTCATATACATTATTATAAAGCTAAAGAGTTTGTTTGTTTGAACGCGCTTATCTCAGGAGCTATTGGACCGATTAAAAAAATGATTGTGAGTCTTATTTATCAGACAAGGCTTTAGGCTATAAAATATCACGCTACGACGAGAAGAGAGGAAGTAAACTCAAAACATGCGGACACAGTTGCGGGGATCGCAATCCTACTACTATTATAAAGGCGAAAGTTTGTAAGTATGGATGTATGGATGTATGGATGTTTGTTACTCTTTCACGTAAAAACTACTGAATGGATTTGAATGAAACTTTACCAGAATATAGCTTATACATCAGAATAACATATAGGCTACAATTTTTGAGGTTTCTAATGTGAGGTCGTAAAAAAACACATTTTTTGCGCTACTAGACGGGACGAACCTGAAGTCCACGCGAACGAAGTCGCGGGCAAAAGCTAGTTTGAAATAAAATCCACGCAAATGAACAATAACTTTGCAAAAATATGAAGTTAAAATTGCGAACAAATTGCTTGCAGCTTCAACTAACTTTTCAAACGTAGTAAAAGCAACAGCACATAACTTAAGTCTTCTTTTGTCACGGTGAAATCTGTAACGACGTTTAAATAAAAGGCTCAAAGTACCGTCTGTGTGATGTGTTCCGGAAAATAGGCGTCTGCCAAACAGTAAACAGCTTAACGAACTTTGAAAACGAGCCTTTATTTTTAAACACAAATAAAAACACGTTTGTTTGATTCAATGATCTCGACGACCTTTTAGTGTTTGTGGAAGTCCAAACACTGGAAGGGCTCGTGTGTCTTATTGCCATTTTGTTGATGTTTGATTTTGATGAAAAGATATTTTGTGTAATAGTCATAGTATGCGATTAAAACGATAATCTTACTTAAAATGATTTGTTTGAATTAAATAAGTACGTAAATTATCTTTAATTGAATACAAAATAACAATCTGACCATATTTTTTTCAAATATAGTTGAATTTTTTTTTGTATACCCACTAAGCAGACAACTCAGAGATACACATTAGAATAGTTAGATACGGGATTGCTACCATGTACCTTATTATTTATGAGCTTCCGATATTTCGGCACTGTTGCAAGCGCCATGATCACGGAGTAACTCAGAAAAAATAAAAAAATAAAATCAGAGATACACATTCAAAAAGTTCATCCTTTTTCAAATGGTAAGCTTACAGTAGCATTTGTAACGGTTTCTTTTTTATAACACAGACAAATGAAAGTACATATGACTTAATGCTGATCATTCCCTGCAATTCAACCATAAAGTGAAGTCAACGGTTGACTTTATAAACTACAAACTAGCTTTCGTAGTTCACTATGACGTAGTTCGATCCACGATTGTCGAACACAAACATCCATTCAGGGAAAACTCTCTTCATGTTTTCGGAACGTTGTTCCGGTTTTCTAACTCGATTTTACAATGCGCATATCATTTCGGTCTTCGTATTTTAATATTACATAGAATTTTTATTACTCATATAACTTGAGGTTACAATTTTACGCAGACAATATCTTGTAATAACATTGTAAGCAATAATAAAACTATCAATACTTTTCATCGTAAAATTGTTTGCTGTAGGGTCGAAATATCATTCATAATATTGATACCATTCATCATCATTCTCTTGCCCTGTTCCCAGTTATCTGGGGTCGGCGCAGTATGTTTTGCGCTTCCACACTATTCTATCACTCGTCACTGAATCATCCACTCCTTTCACACTCATATCATTTTTAACACAGTCCATCCATCTCTTCTTTGGTCGTTAGGTTATATTTAAGAGGATCGTGTGCAGGCGTAACACATTGCAGTTTTCGTACATTTCGAACGCCAACGGTCGAAATATGTTTGCGGGGGGAAATTTTTTCTACCGAATTGGTCTCATTCGTTTTCATACATCCTGATCTACGCTTGTACGTCTTCGATTTTATAAAGGCTTGATTAGTCAAAAATGGACAACATTCCGAAGAGATTTTTAGTCCAAAAAGTACATGTTTAGGTTCTTATATATTCTAAAACACATAATATTTAAAAAAAAACGTACGATAATAGTTTTTCAAAATATCTCTAACATGTAATTAAATGTCAAAATCAACAAGTTGAAGGGGTGGAAAACGTTTTCTCTTTTTGTATGAAAGCTTGTGCGCACTCGATCCTCTTAAGGTGCACATCGACATGCTAGACTTTAATAGGCTAGTTGCGAATTTCAAAATCTAGATAATACCTTACATTAGTAAATATATTGAGCAAAAAACCTGTTATTTTAAAATTCAATTTTAATGGGCCTCAAAAACGCTCAAACTGTCATGGCGTCCTAAATGATGTCTCTTCTTAAGTCGAAAAGTCTTATTGACAGCAAATTACTATAGGGAGCTTAGATTATGTATCCTGTAGATTTGACACATATTTATAATTGACAAGTTAGAAAGTGATGGCTGTATGCAAAAGTACTTAAGAGTGAGAGAGACGCACATATTGTTTTTTGTCCTTATCACCGTTTATAGGTAATTTCGGCCTGCCACAATCGAAATAAGGGCAGACATTTGACGTCTATGCAAAATAAAATTGCAAAATAAAAATACATTTTGTGCAAGTGAAGTGTTTTGTGGATTAGCGAGTGATTGTTTTACTTACTCAACATGGTAAATTGTTGTGTGCTTGGATGTAAAAGCCGTACTGAGCGTAAATATGAAAACATAACATTTCACTCGTAAGTAAGCCTCATTTATATCGTTCCAATATGTTTTACCTGCATCTAAGTGCATTAATCCTAAATCCTTTATAAGAACATACATAATAGTGGAAAAAAGAAGTGAATTACCAATCGAATTGTAAAATATTTTTGTATGATTACCTGACCAAATATAAAAGGTCGTCTATGGCTTAACTCGGGGGGTTATGGCTATAACGGTAGCCATTTTGTGAGTATTTTAAATTTTGCTAGATTATCGTTACCTTAAGGGATACCACAATACAAAGGGTAAAAGTTCTCGATTTTAGGGTAATTTAAATTCGACTAGTTTTATAAATCGTAAAAGTATTTTAATTGCTAGATGAAAATTGAATGCGTTGCAATGTAGTGATCATCATTATTTAAATTAAATATGATTTGTGATAATTTCTATAGATTTCCCAAAGACGAGACGGTACGAAAGGTTTGGATTGCAGCGACTGGACGGCAAAATTGGCAGCCCACCAAGCACACTCGCATGTGCTCCAGCCATTTTTAAACTAAATGCTTTCAAAAAAAGCAACGGAATCCATCATTACACTACAAAATCCATGGTGAACATAGGAGAATATGTACGCAACATAAAAAATAAACTTACCTTGTTTAAAGGCCAATGAGTGTTAGTTGTTTATTTAAACTTTATTGCACTGTAAGTTGTACAATTGGCGGACTTATTCTGTTCTATGGCGTTAAAAATCCAATTTCCGCGATAAACATTTTAATTAGTACATAATTTGTTAATCCGTGTGTTAATAATTTTTTGTACAAAAATAAAGATTTTGACTGTGGAATTAAGTTTTTATTCTAGTTATTATATACTAGTACATTCATGTAAATTTTTATGACCATGGCCACCCCAAAATACGAAAGTACTTTATATCTGTCTCATACGGGTGAATGCGACTGTCAAGTCTATAATATACTTCGTCTAAGATAGGGAGTTGTCTATGACAATAGAAAAAGCCCGTCATCGCAAAAGATATGACGTCACATCTCCTGACAAGCGTTTACGATCACGTGAGCAATTGTGTGTTTTAAAAAACTTAACCCTTCGTTGCATGATTTTTTATTTTGTATTGAAAAAAATCATATATATTTAATTAAGGTCTAAGATTACAGGAAAAATATTCAAAAAAATATTGGTTCACTTATTATATATTTTTTTCGACAAAAAGGGTATGATGGATTTTTCCATCACTATGCAATACCATTCCAACTGATCAGTACTAAATATATTTATGAGGCTACTCATCTCCATACATCGACAAAATTTTATTTCCAGAGAAAACATATGTAACATTTATCATTTGAAATTATAATAAAATAATTACCTGAGGTGTAATTTTTTTCCTATATGTATCACATCTTACCAGATATAAGGCCATAAAATCTGCCTCCCCCATACATTTACTTTATTGTTGAACAATATGTAGCTATAGAATTGAAACTTTTTCTTTTTTTGTTTTGTCATATCTTGTTAAAGTACATACTGTAAATATACAGTAGATGCAATATAACCAATTTTTGTAGTTTGAAAGCAACGCCATTTCAACACCAATTATAAATAAATAAAACTTATATGTAGCTTCCACGTGCTTCTGACTTTCAAATTTTATTTTTTTGCTGGTAATTTTATGTTTATTTCATTTATCTGCTGACATAAAATAATATCAAAACTTTTTTCTTTAAATATTACACAAAAAAGAACAAAAACTAAATTATAGCAATGTATTATTGTCCATAGAAGCATCATTCCCGTTACGCATGGTGATGTAAATTTCCATCGTACAATATTTCTACAATTTAAGAAAATGAGTAGATCGTGCATCATCAATTATTGAAAATATCAAAATATTTGCTTCTTTTTTACTAATATTTCATTTTTTCAATACTTTTTCTTGATATTTGAACTCAGTATACATTCGCAAAAATCACATTGCAGCAAAATTTTATCTAGAGGGTAAATTCAAAACTTTTTGACATCTAGTAAAAAGGCTTTTGGAATTATTTTAAAAAGGAGTGTTCCGTTTCGTACAGTAGTTATTTAAAATATTAAATTTAAAGAAAAAGATATCCTGCATTGAGGTTTTAATATGTTTTTTTTTCCTTTAAAATGGTTTGATGTAAATATCCATCACTATGCAAAGAAGGGTTAATTATTAAAAAAGTTATTAATCCTCATTAAAATTTATAAATTAAAACGTTTTTTGTTATCCCTTTATCATAATTAATCACTAGAAACAACCAACATTGTGATTTGTTCTTAGTGGGAACTAGCCTATTGTCAGTCTTGTTAGTTTTAATAAACACTCCGAATTTGGGTAGATAGTGGTAAGTTCCCTCTTGCCTTCCACACCGCAGTTTAAGAACCGGGGGTTTCCCACCTCTTGATGCACAGTCAAAAGCATTTCCTGATATAATAATAATAATAAAAGTACCGAAAGTGCAGTTCGCTTGGCCTAGGCCCGTGACACTGGCACTATAAATACCGAAGACAAACCTGTCTTCGAGATCAAACAACTGTTAATAAAAAAAAATAATAATAATATCCTTGGACATTTCACACAGCGCCATCTGGTCCCAAACTAAGCAAAGCTTGTACTATGGTAACCAGACAACGGTTATAAACATACTTAAATACTTTTTTTTTGTAAATACATACATATTATACATAGAAAACACCCAGACCACTACAAACAGACATGTTCATGCACACAAATGTTTGTAATTTGCGGGGATCGAACCCGCGACCTCTGGCGCAGTAGCCAATTTCTTAACCACTGCGCCAAATCGGTCAATATACTATATAATACATGATCAAACGAACTTCCAAGTGAAGTTCGATCAGTATTATATGAGTCACTTTATTCGAAGATATAGATGAAAATATATGTATTTTGATATGTATATGTATATCAAAATACATATATTTTCATCTATATCTTCGAATAAAGTGACGAAATAATAATATTCAGCCTTCTGCCAGTACTGATATTGCTGCTACCCTACATCAGGGGAATTAGTTTTTTTTTTATAATTTTATAAATATGCGCCAGACAACACACCAATTGTCTTGGTTTCGAACTAAGGAATTTTCTTCCTTGTGCTACGAATACCAGACAATGATAATGACGGGGGCGCCTCCCATAAATACTTAAATACATATAAACATCCAGATGGCGGTGTTAACTCGCCATGGCACAGGATCGTCACTGAATATTGTAGCTTATAATAGAGAAGCCTATCCTACTAGACTCTTCACTACATTCTGGTAATCCGGCAGCTGTTTGGTCGAGGACTACTTATTCAATAGACTTATTCGCAGCTAACCATCATGTGGTGGCAATTCACTATCTGCCACAGTAGCATTCAGCTCAGCCCTAGCAGCCTATTCAATAAAGTCTTTAAAATGAGTATTGAAAGAAGAAGTAGTAGAAAATTAAAAAAAATGATCTCGATTACACAATTTCCTTTGCTTTACTATTTTATTTTCGTTATCGATTGAATATTTGCCAGCTTTAAGCGCTTGAAATTTTTTTTGAGACAATTTTCGACAGTTTAGCATTCCATAGTTGTTCTAAGCTATTCAGCAGCCCATGATAACGCCCGCTATGACCTCGAACGATGGTTCTTTTTCCCAGGCGGCGCCGATTCGTCGCCGACTTATCTCGCAGGAACGGCCGAAGGACGATTGCTCTGGCGATACTCCAACCATCACAGGGCGTCAATTCCGCTAATTGAGTCCTCACTGAGTTATGCATCAGTTGTATTACGAAAGTACAATTGATATGACTGGCTATTCTGACAGCGGCGTGTCACCGTTCAATGCTTGACTTTAAGCACACGATGTGTTACAGTAGCACTACTGAATGACTACTGTAGTCCAACAGTAAATGCCGAAAATACGCAAATTGGGGCCAGGAAAACTACTCTCTGAGACGTTCAGATCTTACACTCTTGCTAGAGTTATCTCTTTTTAACTCTAGTGAAGACAATGTTATAGCCAAAGGCAAGGGGAGCATAGGAGGATTTTTTTGACTCAATCAAGCGCAGTAACTTTATTTATTTATTTATTTAAATCTTCATGCACAAAAAGGAATTCTACAAATGGCGGACTTAATGCCAGAAGCATTTTCTAGCAGTCAATCAATATTTCTTTTTAAAAATACAGGCCTAATTCCTGGAACTTTGTAAACAGTTTTCAGAAAGAGCTCAATTAAAAAAGTAGACTTAATTTTTAGAAACATTACATTCATCAGAATTTAATTGATTTTCTTTAATCATCAAAGATTCATACAGAATATCATATAATTAATACCTAACTTATTCGCGTATTTCGTTTTTTTTTCTGTAGTCTTTTACAGTTTTTGGACTCTTTATCACCAGTAAAGCTAAGACCACCTAAATTGTATATTTCCTCTGAACGAATTTGAAATTAACCTATGTGATGTGCAATAAAGAGTTATCTATCTATCTTATATTCAAAATCTAGGCATTCGACTCCCTAAAATTATGCATACCGGCTTTTAGAATACGACCCTAGCTGCAGATCTCTTACGTAACTTCAAGACACGTTCATTAACAAAGTTCAACTGCAGCTCGGTTGATAGTGCACAAACAATTCGAATACGGATAGAAGAATTCGCGAAAATAACAACTGCTTGAAACCCGAAAACAGTTTTCAGTGCTGACGTAAAATTAAAACGCGTATGCGGAACCGGGTTATCAATGTTTTCAGGAACGATGTTCATTAAATTTCGGGTAAAATACTCGTACCTATGTCATTTACTTGCATCCATTTATACACTGAAATCATTTGTATCAAACTATTTTCGAATGTAAGTATATGATTGAATAGGATTTAACATACACGTGTACCAAATTAGACATATTGCCGAGTTCTGTAATACCTAAGCACTTTTAGTTTTGTAAAATTTCATATAAAGCGTGAGACCTTTAATAGGATCAAAAACATTAATTATAGTTCTTTAATCAGTTATAATCCCTAATCAACGTAAATCAAAATCGCTTACTCGTTGTTGTAAATAACAATGTCAAATTTAATGTATGTTGTGCAAAACATTACTCGATCGATATTTGATTAAAAAATATTTTTTTTCATTATAATAAATTAAACCTTTTTAGAATTGTGTACTGGTTACTTATGGGTATATATTTAAAAATTTTGCTCTTATTACAGGCCACACCTTGTATACACTTCAGCCCATATTTATGAATGTCTCCAACAATTTAAATAGTTACTTAGGACTTATTACTGTTGTGTACTTACCTTCATTGCAGTCTATAGACAATATTATGATATGAAGTAAAGCCTTTATGTATTACTTATTACAACATTTATCTAAATTGTGAAGAATAGCTTCTAGTAATTATTCTGCGTTATTGTTTTGATATGTCTTTACATCGCATAAGCACATACATACTTACGAAACATACCAACCTTATATAAAGGAAGTTAAAGAACACGAATTGGCTTTGACTACTTATCCCAGGACATTTGCTGTGTGCAACTGATTTAATATCGCCCACTCGCACCCACAAGCCCCATGCGTCACACTTAGCCAATTTACAAAGAATGAGGGTCCTATTTTTGAATCACTCACGTCGATATGGCGTGTGATTTACTTTAATTAATGCTCAATTTTCGAGTGACAATCAGTCGAAATCCAATTTAAAAAATATGTACTAATTTTGTACTACTTCCGTCTACGGCAACCGTGATTTTAGTTTAGTGAGTATTTTAATTGACTTTTGAACGAAAATTACTCGTGATATTGACGTGATTTTCGTTAAAACACAGTTTCGTTAAGACAGAGTAAGTATATACAAAGGCACTCAAAAAATTTTGATATCTTTTTTAATCACTCCTGTGTGTTAAACAAATTTATTCGGAAATCGGACATTGAACAATGAATATCACACGCCATATTGACGCGAGTGATTCATAAATAAGGTCTCAGACTTTGTGTGTTCCACCGCAATCCAAACAAAATGTCACGCGACTTTCAACTTTAACACACCACATACAAAGAACAATACAAACCTATTCTAATTAGATTTAAACACTATTATCGTGTTTCCCAAAAACATTTGCGTGTTATACATGACAATTAATGTAAATCTCTTTTTAACCAGCGCTCATTTATTTAGTTGACGATTCCGCTGGTGACAAGGACGTTTATGATCTGAAATAATTACCTTTGGAATATAGTTTGCATAGGAGCTATTTCGATCTTTAATTACGTGTTTTCATCAAGAAATCTTTAATTTTAACCTTTGGTTTCGATCGAGATGTAAGAACTAAGTATTCATTAGTATTTGACCGATTGTCGGTATTGCCGAAAAGGGAGCCAAGTTCCATACTCCTTTAATTGATGAAAACACAATTTTGAAAGCACCGACACTTGTGAAAGACGTCAGCTACCGGATTTATGGACAAGAACATAACTTCAGACTAATTGGTATCTTTACCACCCGTAGGCCCAGTTCCGTGATCGATAAATAACTTAACCAATAGTTAAATATCGTTACCAGCAGTTGAATGTATACGGTTGTGCACGTTTTGAAGAGAAAAAAACTTAACAAATGTTAATTAACATAGTCATTCTAACTTTTTGTTTAAGCATTTTTAGTGTTCCGTACCTCGAAAAGTAAAAAACGGAACCCGAAAATATTCAATTAATCACGCAACTCGGTCTTAGTCATAAGAATACTCCTCTCATCAACCTTTGTTTTGTTTTTCGACCTTCGCCTACACTTCCCATACGTCACGAATGATACAATTCTCATTGACGCCCTGTCTCGCCCAATACCCATAACATCTTAACGATTTAACACAGATATCGCCTACAGACATAATTAATCGAATAAAAATTTTACGCCTCTTTTATGACGTCTATCAATTAGTATTTTATGTTCATTTAGAGTTGTTATAAATAATTGCCATCAATTCGTACGCTATGATACCTAACTTTTACTTACCATATAATTGGTACCCATTTTCTTTTTGGAATAATTTTAGATTGGTGCCTTACTCAGTAAACCACTCGTTTTGCAAAACCACTGTTTCAGTGATCTGACAATTGATCTGTCCGTAGAAAACCGTTACTAACATTTCATTAGGTGTTACATAATTTATTGTGCATCTAAACAGCTCGTGTTAAGCTGGCTATAGCAAAAACTTTACTCTTTAACAAAAAGGCAGTTGTAGTAAAATAATTATGATCCGTACTTACGCCTACATACATTACACTTATGCCTCCCAATGCAGGTTGCTTGTTTAACATTATGTAGTTCAATAGTCAAGTAACACACAGCACTTGTGAAATTACAATAATGACTCCAACATTGACACTGGGCGGCTACCCAGCCATCATTATCGTTATAATGTGCCGTTGTTTTTTCACGCTGCCTGATAAATTATACAGTCAAACATTCTGCTTTGGACGGCGCGGCGGATGACCAAGAGTAGACGCTTTCAATTTTTCGGAGAGTTTAGCTATATATAGCAACATTATCGCAGCATAGTAGACAATATTGGTCTTTGACCAATAGTTAATTGAAATGTTGTCATTTTTTATGAGTTAATACTTATAAAAGACTTACATCAGTTTTCAGGCTAAAGGCCAATACCCCAATCACGAATAATTGCGTCAAAGTATTCGTATATTAACGTAATCATTTGTATGAGAATTCAAAAGTGCCTTTATCGGACGTAAAACAAACAAATAATTTGATACCTACTCGATTAACGTAATATATGTATTTTAATAATTTTAATTATATAGATCGTTGAACTTGTTTCTGGACGTGCCATATTTATGTTAGTATGACGTCATCTGCGGTAATGCTTTCGATCTTACCAAAGACACGGGAGTGCTTTGTGCTGTCGACTAACGTAAACTCGCTACGATTACTTGACGAATACGTCAAATATTCGTGATTGGGGTACTGGTCTGGGCGGATTACAAAAATGTATTTGTAAGTCCTTGGGTCCTTGGATGGGTTCGAGGAATACGCCAGGGCGAGACGTCTGGTCTGTTAGTTAATAACATGCTCAAACATCTTGCGTACCTAATGTTACAGTCATCAACTTTGAATAAGCACTCAAATACTTGGAATAACGCTCGAAATACTAGTTTTACTTGGAGCCTTACTCACCGCTATATATTGCCATATTGATTGACCCTGTCAAATCGGTCATAAATCATGGCTTCACCCAGGTGTTTATTAAAATATCATATAATTATGAGTCGCAGAACAACCATTACAGAACATAGGCTTTCCCCATTAGTTTTCCACAGTGACCGGCTGCATTGCAAGCGCTCTGTGCCCAGTGCGATCTTTCGATCTTTATAATATCGTTTGTTTAGGTATCTTGCCAGTGGGCGTCCTACCCTGTGCTTTTGATCGAAATGTCTCCAATCTAGAACCTCTCTGTTCCATAAGCCATCAGTTCTTCTCGCTTTGTGGATTGTCACTTGAGCTAAATATGGTTAAAAATTATATGTTTATGGTTAATCGTCTATTTTCATGTGTACCGTAAGTGTCGAAACACACTATGCCGAAGATACGCGACCGTATTTCCGCGGCTGATTTTATGTTCCGACGTACTCTGCATAAAACATTTATTTCAGTAGAAAATACATTACACATCCACCTTTGCATCATCGGGGAATCCCAAAGCTCGGCCAACGCACTGCTATTGCTCCGAAAGCGTTTAAGCAATAATAAAGTGTGTGTCGTCAGTAGTTCAAAAGGCATTGCAGGTGTAATTGTGCCGAGCTTCGGTCGCGTAACTTCGTCATAGTGTATTTCGAAACCAAGACGTTCAAGCGCAGCACGTGTACACGAGACTGCAACGCAGTGCGTCCGCGCGGCGCCCCGCCGTCGCGTCTGCCGGCGCCGGCTTGTCTCGCTACGCGCTCTAAGGATAGGGCTGCCACAAAAATATGCCTATTTAGTAGGCTTATCTAGATTTATCATGCCTAGCTTGATAAATCGCCTATGGGCGTTTTCAGGTCGAGCAATTGATGAAAAATGATTGTGAGTGAATTACTAAAGAATTCTCAAACTTCGTTTTTCTTTGCTAGTCGAATATTGTAAACAATCATTTTGTAACTTATAAAGTAATATCAGTGAATAGAATGAATTAAATATTTGATTTAAAAGATAAAGATCTCAGTGTTCAAAAACGAATATCTTATGTGGGTGAGGTTTTGTGTTTATCTTATTTCAAAATGAATCATTTCTTAAAAAAGGAGTGTCAAGATTGTTTACATAATTGGACAAGAAAAGAATAACGGACTATATTTTTATTAACTTTATTTCCGTCTGAAGTTTTTGTTAAGTTTTAAATACCTACGTACCTATGTTGTTACTGTGACAAAAATCATTCTTGCCTATTACGGCTTCGAAGCTGTCGTGATATGCTTTGCGTTTATTAGCCAGTAATTCTTACACTCTCAGTTCGGTGTTAATTATATTTATGTTAATTGATGTTAATGTAATCAGATCCTACGTCAGATTTTCGCATGTTAATTGCACAAGATAATCTGATGCAGGATTGCTATTGCTACAAACTTTTTTACGCTTACCATTGCCACTAAGCCTTACCATGAGCAATATTCTATCAATAACACAAAATATTCAGTATTTTTTTGCCCTTTCTTTCAACACAAGAAAATAGTAAAAAATATTCACTGGTTTCAATAGCGTGTGCAACTGTCAACCCTAGCCTAGCAGATCGTGGCGCCTCCCCTTTGGAAGGCTCCCAGGCTTTTTGCCAGGAGTACGTAGGTTTCGAGGTCATCCGTTATTGTAATGGCGAAGCCTATGGTGTACCCGCCTACAATTTGTCAGCGCTGGCAGGATAGGACGTTCAAGGAGTTTACTAGATTTGTGGTTGATAGTGGCTGTAAATCTAGAACTTATCAATTACTTGTGCTTTTTGGTAATATTTTACTGAGCGTGACCTATAGTGTATGTTATAATCTTGTGTGACATTATAATGATGGTTTTGATTTACCTTTATTGTTTTTGAAAAAAATAAGATCCGCCCACTGATAGTGAAACTGACGGGTTTTTTCAAGTAGTTTATGTTTATGGGTAGTGTTAAAATCTTGTTTGATAGGTGATATGACTAGGCGTGGTGTTCCATAGATTCCATTCCATTTTACTTCCCCGACACGTTACCGTAATATGCGGTCTGAGGATTTAAATATTGCTAGTATCCTTGTTGCATTAGGCACTCATACCATGAATAGGTAGCGTAGGTCACAAAAAAGCTCTTGTGATTATTAGTAAGAGATTTTTAAGTGATAACCTATGGTATCACGTCACAATCAAGGAAGGTGGACTTATTTATACCTACTAAATACATTTAAATCAGTCGCTTTTTGTTTGAAGCCTACGTCAATCATCCTCAAAAAATAGAAAAACAACAGTACCTAACATATTGTACGGTCAAGGTCTTTGGCGCCTAACCACCTTAATATCCAAAATCGCTTGCACCTCATGTAATCTTTTGTTTGAAGTAACGGGCGTTTTTGTGTCGTGTGTGCAAGCGAATTTCGTAGAAAAGTAAATAGGCACCAGAGACCTTCATCCACCGCACATATTTTATCGTCTGTTACAAAATGTTCGAAAGCAGAAGCTGTCACAAAATTAATAAAAGCACTAACACAAAATATTCTTGTCTAGCCACATGCTAATAAAAGTATACAGCCTTCAGATGTTATGTTCTGCTGATACGTAAATAATCCAATTACATAAGGAGGCCATAACAAGCAAACACTAGATAGAAATATTGAGCAAAATGGAAAGTGGCCAAGTGGATCGGCGTACATAGATAAATTACATAGTCTTCTGGCATACTTTAATGTAGCGAGATCCAAATCGCACAGTGATATTATTTTCTGATACAGTTTGCCTATTTATTTGGTATCAAATTCGTGATAGTTAGATGACCAACCTTCAATGAAAAAAGGGGGATAGAAGTATTCTATAGTTCATCAAAGTCGGAGTACGTGTATACCGATACTTAGAGCAAGTTTGGAGATGTTTTAAATCTTTTTTAAAGTAAACAAAGCAAATAACAATTACAACAATAAAGTTCCTTTTTGAATTTTTTGCAGAAGTAAAGGTTCTGAATTAAAAATACTGGCTGGTTAATGGTAATCATGCTCGAACTAAAAATCAAATTCAATTTCCGAACTGAAGAAAAAAATTAAGACGGTAGACAAAAAAGGCGAGTGACAAAAAGTTTACGTTCGCGGGTGTTATTTCAATTTGTTTAGTTGGCCGGTGTCAGGAGCAGATTGTTTATTTTTTCTCAGTAAATACAAACAGACGCTAAATTCCATTTCCTGAATCAGTGAACGCGAGTGATAATAAAGGGTTGTGACAGACAAACACTTGATGAATTAATTTTGAAGCGTAAAATTAACAAATGAATGCAGATTTGTTATGGCTGCGTGAGTAGCAACATTGTTCAAAATGTGTTTGTTGTTTTTGGCGAACATCAAGGTATTACAACTCGTTTCAATTTCTGCATCGTTGAATTTTAATCATTCTTTTGAAATTTTGTGCATTGTTGTACATCAATGTTGAGGATTTGTTAAAAGTGAGGTATAAAAATAACCAATTGTTCTAGTAAGTACCTACTTACAAACTAACCTATGTTTTTGTTGTTGAGCTAGACCTTGCAATTAGTGTGGGTTTGATCGTCACGATGACATGACCTGAAAATGGGTAGATATGGAACTTTTGGCTCACTTTTCGGTCCACCTCATTTATATTTTGTTCGAAAGTAGCAACCATCAATTAAACCCTAAAAAATCTATTCCTAACATAACTAAATTTTAAATATAAACAGTATGAAAACATAGATTGCAAACAAATTAAAGAAGAATGGTTAAAATCACTTACATACAATGAAACTAAAAATAATAATATAGATTTGATATACATAGCTTTCACAAATTTACACACACACACACTCACAAAACACAATTAATATACACTTAAGCATAACACAAACAATAACACAGCAACACACACTCACTGACTATACACAATCACAAATAAGGGAAAAAATATTATTTTCTGATTTTTATTTCTATTTTTATTTTTGTCATGTTTTTAACTATCTTAACACCGTATATTCCCAGTCGCCCCCTCGGGGATTGCCACCGGAGGCAAATGGGAATGAAAATTCCCAGTCGCCTCCGGCGGTGACTGGGAAGTCATTGCCCCCACTTCAGTTTCGCTGTACATTGCTTGCACCATTGTAGAGAATAAAAGGATGACGCAACTTATTCTAAATCTGCCTCTAAATTGACGATATCATTCAAATAAAGTTTCCAACGTTCGGTGTAGTTATTTTACCTAATAAAATTTGAGATTATTAGGATTATTAAAATTAAAAAGGAAAAATAAAAATACGAAGTGCATCGAAGTATTTTTTTATTTTAATTTCGATTTGTATCACAGACAATCAGACACTTATAGACAATAATTAAATTTTGAAAGTTATACAGAGTACCTAATCATTAACTTAAGAAATACGTATATATAGGTATATTGTTATAAATGACAGAAGGAATCGTAACAATTAGTGTCTTAAAGTTTTTCTGATTGTCTGTGATACAAATCGAAATAAAAATAAAAAAATACTTCGATGCACTACGTATTTTTATTTTTCCTTTTTAATTTATATAATAATAATAATCCTAATAATCTCAAATTTTATTAGGTAAAATAACTACACCGAACGTTGGAAACTTTATTTGAATGATATCGTCAATTTAGAGGCAGATTTAGAATAAGTTGCGTCATCCTTTTATTCTCTACAATGGAGCAAGCAATGTACAGCGAAACTGAAGTGGGGGCAATGACTTCCCAGTCACCGCCGGAGGCGACTGGGAATTTTCATTCCCATTTGCCTCCGGTGGCAATCCCCCAGGGGGCGACTGGGAATATACGCTTAACACGAGCATTTCTCAAATAGCTTAATAGGGTGGTTTCATATATATTATGTAATGGAAATGTTTAAGCAAATAAAATCATTTTTATTTTATTAACATTATTTTACGAATCAAATATTATACTAACAAAATCTCCTAAACCGTCACGTTTAGCTGTAAACAGGCTGAGATGGACGCTCTAATTTTCGAAATATAATTCAAAAATTGACACTTTACAAACTTTTACTTACACACATTTTCATAGTTTTGCTTAGATACTTTTTAGTTTAAAAAAATCTAAATAACAAGTGGGCTGGGCTCCATAGCAAAAATACGAATGCCATTCATTTATAGTAAGTTTAATTACCTTAGTACTCAGCACAAATATGTAATGTAAGCCACTGTAAATGTTATTCAATTCATTTAAGTGCAACTAAGGACAAAGGGAAAATTACGTGACATCATCTCAATTTGACTCATATGTATATTAGAAAAATTAAGTAAAGTTTTATTAGGGGCATGTTTCACCATCGAGAAACAAGCACTAATGAATAATTCAAATATGGAACGTCATTTTGTATGAAACATTGGACAGATAACGCTAACCAGAACTTATTAGGACATTGTGAAACAGGTCGTAATTAACCAATACCTAAGTATATCTCAGGATCTATTCAAACACCATCTTTTCAGTTCTGCTTTGTAAAAAATTCGCTATATTTTATAACTAGAAACTTCTATCAAATTTTATGTATTCTAAGGCACTGAGGCAAAGGGAGGGCAAGATGCGTCGTGTCCTCCGCTAAGGCCGATCACTCGACCTATCCCCCCCCCCCCCCCCTTCGTACTTCGACCCATAGTACCTTGCCCTCCTGCCAGCGTGCCCTGTCTGATAAAAGATTTCGGGGTCTATTTAAAAAAGATCGGGTTTTCAGCTTTGTAGACGCTTCTCGAAATTATTTTTATGTTGAAAAAAAAATTGTATTGATCGTGCTAGTAGACTAGTCTAAGTATACAGTGTGATTCTTTACAAAGTGCACATATTAAAATATGGCATTCTATGGGTTATTTAATCGACGGAAAACATATTTTAAAAATAAAAATATATACATATATTTTTTTAATTTCATTTATGAACTGTGTGCAGTTTTTTTCATGGATTACAATTTAATGAGGATGCCTGATCACCTAAGATCATAAAATCAAATTCATTGTTATAAATTAATTAGTACAAGAAAGGTCACAGGAGGGAACAAAAACTTACAAAAATCCGTTAACAAATGTGTTTTTTTTCCAGATTTTTTAACATATTTTCCGTCGATAAAATTGATCATAGAATGCCATATTTTAATATGTGCACTTTGACAAGATAGAGTTTGAAAAAAAAAACAATTGCAGGACATACCCACTTTAAGCTTTTGTGGCAGTTTACGCAAGTGCGGTTAAGAAATATTGATTAGCGCAACACCTTTTATAGTTGATTCTTGATTTGTTTCATACAAAATATCATTGTAAATTATAGCCTATGAGCTATTCCAATCCAAAGCTATATTATTGTAAAGTTTCATCAAAATCCATTGGGTAGTTTTAGCGTGAAGGAGTAACAAACATACATCCGACCTCGCAAACTTTTGCGTTTATAATATTGTAAAAAAATTGGATTATTGTAGCCGTATCTTCTTCCCGTATAAAACTTAACTTTCATTTTACAGCTAAATGTTTTGTTTGTGAATAATAATGTGACAGGGTAACTTACTACCTATTGCCATAACTTAATGTTATTTTGGTTAATTTGTCCTATTTTAAAATATACTAAGGTTCTTTAATGTTTGCTGTCCCTTAAAAATACTACACATTCGTATACTACTTTTTTATACCTATTTTACAACTAGCGTTTATGTTTATCATCTGCTTCGACTTGCTTGAATTGTTTTAATACTTTTTCACAGATACATTCTACTACAGGACCTACTGAAAACTTTTCAGTAGGTAGGTAACAATTCACTATATCGATTGTACCTATATGTCATTTAAGGATACTTGTAACCTTTCTACCGGTTCTATAATCCAATTATCAATACTTTTATGACTCAATTCGCTAAGCTGGCAGTAAATCCCTCTAATTGTTATCAACTAAAGTCGCTTTCTCCAAATAGGTTCGTCTATTCTTGCCATAGTCGCTCTATTGACCCAGATCTAAACGTGGAGGGTCATTTACATCGTTCGATTCGCCTGTAACGCGATTGAAACAACGAAAAGTCCGGTTTTACCTATAATAGAATTAATAATGGACGGCGGATAAGTTCTTTTTAAGTTGAGCGCACACGTAAGAAGCCAATGTATTTGAAAAAAACATAATATTTATACTTTTTTGTTAGTTAAGGAGCCAGTGTTTAGTACTAGTGTTCCTATCAATGTAATGCCTTATAGTTTACTAAGTAGTTGCACTACATGGTTAAAAAGAATACAATTTTCATCACTCAATTCATTTATTACCGACCGGGTGATGACATTGAATATTCCGTACCTACTTTAACATTGCCATATCAATGTCAACATTATAAAAATTGCACTTTTAAAATGTAACCGTGACTCTGTGACAGACGAGGAATCACGGTTGCTTTTAACAAGTGCAATTTATATTATTATGTTTTATAGGACAAAACACTACCTAATAAAACAAACATCACCTATAATGTCAACATTGCAACTCTAAGGATAAATGTCATATATAACGTGATTGCCTCAAAACTTTGTCTTTGTGCCTAAACTCTTATTATGATTTTAAGGTTATATATCAAAGTTCAAGTCTTAAACCTCTTTCTTAATAAGTATTATGCAACTTTCAAAGCTTGCATGTGAGTTCATCGTAATAATTTACTATCCCCTGAACTTCAGCTTATCATTTAATCCATAACGATCGTTAACTCAACTTGCGACATGTTTTTCATTTAGAAACCCGTATTACGGAAGAGGGAATGTGGAATTAAATTGGGACAGCTTATTTCCTAAAAGACAAGCTTTCAGGCATGCTATAAAAATAGCAGAGTCATGGCCACTGAGCGAACAAATCTCCAGAGGCGGACCATAAATTTGTAAAACAACGTAGGTACCTACTTGCATTGCTAATATTATTTTTTAACGGTAGATCAATAAAAAAAAATGTTACGTTATATGTATCTTACTAAAGATATTGTCTGCAATCAGCGGCTTGAGACCCGCTGATTGCAGACAATATCTCTCATAGGTCGCCCTTCAGCGAACACTATTGAAATCAATTCACTCCAGAGAGGCGATTGTGTACACCAATCGTATCGTATTATATCGTATAAATTTGACAGTTCAAAACGTACGATATGATCTGTCAAACGGCAAAGAAGAAGAAGGGTTTGGATGGATGGCAGGCAGGCAGGATGATGGCAGGATGACAGATCATACCGTACGTTTTGAACTGTCAAATGTATACGATTGCTTTACACGATTCCATACCTGTTTTGAGTAATAAATAAATAAATACCCTAAATAATAACCTTTAATATATTCAACTAGCTTTTGCCGGCGACTTCGTCCGCATGGAATAGTGACTTCTTTCTCCCGTTTTTTAAACATTTACCACTATATCTTTTCTCCTATTGGTCGTAGCGTGATGTTATATAGCCTATAGCCTTCCTCGATAACTGGACTATCCAACACAAAAAGAATTATTCAATTCGAACCAGTAGTTTCGGAGATTAGCGCGTTCAAACAAACAAACAAACAAACAAACTCTTCAGCTTTATAATATTAGTATAGATGATACTGGAACATTATAATACGAAGTACTGCAAACCAAAAGATTCGCAATTCTAATAACTTTTATTATTTTACGAGTACTTCCACTAAACTTATCTATCTATATTTTATACCAGCCACTTAGTATCTACTCCGCTTCAGACTACTTCATATTACTTCTGCTACTACTTATGTCGTGGAATATTATTTAAAAAAAAATTAATTAGTGTAATGCATCATAGCATTCCCTTACGCGTTGTCACTTGACCGCCGAGGCTCTGACCGACTTACATTTAGCATGTCTGATCATTAATTTTGTTTCATAAATGACAACATTGGTATGCTATTAGAAACATAGGACCCTTGTTTCATACAGTGTAAGTCTTCATCGAGTGCACTTAATCAATCAAGCCCCAACGAGATCACCTGGGACGTGTAACAATTGATTTTCTATTGTGCTTGACTTATAAAATATGGCAATCTATGCTCAATTTTATCGACGGATAACACATTTGAAAATCAAATTGATTATCTCCTTTTTTGAAGCCGGTAAAAAGCCGACTTGCCACATCTCACTCGCTTGTCCAAATTTGTCGGTCCCGGTTACCTGACGCTTTATGTCTTCACCCTAAAGCATGATATGGCACGCTACGACAAGCGTTTTACCTTTACGTCTGATCGTTGTCACAGCGACCTGGATCAAGTTGCAAGCGGTCTGCATCTATCCTTATGGTTAAGCTCTGTTAAGGTGGCCGATTACGGTCTGCCAATGTTAAGGTGACTGTTTACGGCCGGGACACATAGTCAATTCTCCACCTTGACTTTTGACACTTGAATTCATAATTTCTCCTCGCAAAATAGTTGTGAACACGTTCGTTCTCTGATTTACAGGTTGGCGGCAGCGCAGGAGGCGGCGGGCGCGCAGGCTCGCGCTGCGCCAGCTGATACCATGGGCGGCGCGCACCAGCCCGCTGCTCCAGGGCCCAGCTCGCTCTTTATATTCTCCAACGAAAATCTTATTCGGAGGTGAGCAACACACACACACATTCACACAATAAATAAACAAAAAAATAAGCCGGCAGTCGCGTAAAATCTGGCGCGTTTGGCGCAACTGTGTTAGGAAGGCAAAGGGAAGCGCTTCCTACCGACCGGGTGTTATGGCCGGGGACCAAGGTCCAATGTTCACCGTCTTGATTTATTCATATACAGTTAGGTTAGATCTAAATCTTTAATATTGCGTGCGTAGACATGTAAGTGATCTTACACACAAGCGGCATGCACCTTCTTATTTCGTCAAGTTAACCTGCTTGACGACTGCAGCGGTTGCCATAGATTATAGGCCCTTGCATTTTGCTTTTGGAAGTGTGTGTCCGTATCGAAAGATCTTTGGGCGTCAACAAGGAAACACTGAAAAGTATGCGTAGATTTCTAAATGACGCGACTTCATTCTTACAACTTAATTCGGAAATGGTAAAATGATTGATTTAAGATTAATAAGTGATTATCAGAATGACGTTAGGATAACGTCATATCAAGCCCTTGGAGATCCACCATTCATAAATGTTTCATTATTTCATATTTTACGGTGGTAAATATGAATCCTAACAGCAATTGGTTAAAGTGAGGTGGCTATTAAATATTTAAATGTGGAATAACCCTTCCAACCCAGTTCTCATGCAAATTCCTGGCGCCGGCGGCCGAAATGAAGATGCATTTCTTGCTGATGCCTCTTAATTATTACCATTTCGTTTGCATCTCAAAACACTTCAGATGAATCTTATTTCGGTTAGCTTAACTCACGAATTATTTTAGCATTTAAGGAGTGATGAATGTAATGTCAAATATTTGATGTCTAATTTGGTATTTTTTATTGTTTGTTCTAATTTGGCATAATAATGGAAACATGTTATACTTGGTCTCATGAACAAGCGTCAAAGTCATATCCATAAACACTTTTATTGTTCTTCTCAACAACAGAAAAGTTTATATGCGCCATAAAATTGACCATCAATTTTAGCAACGTTAAAACGATACTATATATAGCATATTATGTTAAAAAAAATATGTCTTTTTTAATACTACGGGATAATACTACGGTAATACCACTAATATTTCCTACCTGGTAACACCGTTACTATCAACAAAACAACCACGAAACAAATGAGCGCTATCAATAAACAATTGTCGAGCAGCCAATACTCGCAATCGAAATAATTCGCGTTGAGTCACGGAAGAAAATTCGTAATCGGCTAAATTATGTATATAGGACGGGTCAGGGGAATATTAACTGAAGAACTGCAACATGCCCTGTGCAAGAAGAACCGTGGAACAGTGCCAGTTCTGGTAACTGGGATATTTAGGTGCGTTATAAATTTTTGCTTTTGAACTCAACGGGTTTATGTGGTGCTCGTGGTTACTAGATGTTTCTGAAATGCGAGGAAAAGTTTGGGTTTACAAGATTAAGTGTACATTTTCAACTTGTTCAAATAGGATCTATCTATTTAAAAATAAAACGCTAAATGTGTAAGCTTAAACCTTGAGAACCGCTGAACCGATTTCGCTATTTCTTTTTCGATGTGTTTATTATTGTCAGATGGTTCTTACGAAAGGAAAAAAATGAAAATTACGAGTAAAATTAGAAAATTTAAGAATACTTACTTCCTTATGTTCCTATTATGGTTGTAATTTGATGTGTACCAAATATTCTTTTTTTCTTTCTTCTTCTTCTTAGCGGGGGCCGGGGCGGAAATATTGTTCTCACCGAACACTTGATTTTGATACGTTCTTACTTTATTTTTACGTTTTTCATATACGTCTCGATCTTCTACACAATTACAACAAGGTAGTCATTGAAATCTTTCCCGCTGCGCACACGTGAACTGTACACAGTGACTTATTCAATAGATACTGGTTCAATTCAATCCACTAAACGCAATAAACAAAATACAAGCACAGATGCTGAGCCCTAAAAGCTTTACCCTATACTAGCTTTTTCCCGCGACTTCGTCCGCGTGGAATAGTGACTTCTTTCTCCCGTTTTTTACACATTTACCACTATATCTTTGCTCCTATTGGTCGTAGCGTGATGTTATATAGCTTATAGCCTTCCTCGGTAACTGGACTATCCAACACAAAAAGAATTATTCAATTCGATCCAGTAGTTTCGGAGATTAGCGCGTTCAAACAAACAAACAAACAAACAAACAAACAAACAAACTCTTCAGCTTTATAATATTAGTATAGTTACCCTATATTTTGCCAATCATTCGCCATCTAATAAAGAGTGTTGTATGTAGTCGATGTGTTATTACGGCAGCACGTGTCGATCAATTTCCCGATTAATAGACATTTATGCACTAAACAGTGTATGGAATAGCACTTAACTGTAAGTGCATTATCCTCGCTCGGCGCGTTGTGGGATTATGTGATGTTCGACATAAACGCGTGTTATGTGCACTACATTTCAATGCTTGAGATATTATGGAGGTGTAAGATGAGTGTTAGTGAATCAAGATCGATACTTTAAATGGGACCAGAATCAATTTCGTTAACAGCAAATCCTACTATTAATATTATAAATGCGGAAGTTTGTGAGGATGGATGTATGAATGTATGTTTGTTACTACTTCACGCAAAAACTACTTGATGAATTTTCATAAAACTTTACAACAATATTGTTCATACATCGGAATAGCACATATATATAATTCATAGTCATATTTTTTGAGATCCGACATTTACGCGGGTAAAGAAGTGGGGAACCGCTAGTATTCAAATAATTACTATTAGTATCTCAATATGCTTCCTTTACGTTATTACCAGATGTTAAAATAGTTATAATTACTGCAGTTCTCATAAGCTTTATTAATATGGCGTCATTTATTCGTCATTCACAATCAATCTGAATAGTTAACTGATTTGATCTTGTTTAAAGAGTTTTATTTTGTAAGTATCTCTATACCCTGACCCATTTGGCAGACTCGAACAACACCAGTAAGTCCAGTAACTTTTTAGTTCAGTAACAGATTAAGATTATAATTTGCACTTGCAACAAGCAAATTGAGCCTGGGTCTTACGTTATCCGGGCGCATGCAAAATTCAACAGGCTTGCCAATGTAATGTGTCAGCCAAGTAGTTTAAAAATGCGCTCTGATAAGACGCAGGTTCAATTCCTTGCCTGTCACAGTTGCTTTTTAAAAGTGCAATTTATAATATTAAGTTTGTATTCGCTTTGTGCGAAGTAGGTAGTAGGGGAACCCGAATCGATGACAGCGCTCGCAATGACCAAAGAAGACAACGTTAGCTTACGTTTGCACCATTTCTCTAGCTATTTTAGTACAAATTACGTAACCGTGCATTATATTATACAGTGTATTGTAAGTAAAAATCGACACAGATAAAAAAAAATCATTAAAATTACTTTTCGTAAAGACAGCTAGCCATTTGTCATTACAACGTCTTTTAATAGTTTGTGACGATGTCGTCGCGCTCGGTCCGAAAGTGAAAAAAAAACTATAAATAAATAACAGATTAAGATTGCTAATCAAACATTGTAATCTATTTCCAGGTATACAAAGTTCATCATCGAGTGGCCGCCCTTCGAGTACGCGGTGCTGCTTACCATCATCGCCAACTGCGTGGTGCTGGCGCTGGAGGAGCATTTGCCTAACGGCGACAAGACCGTCTTAGCACAGAAACTGGTACGTTTGGTTTATAAATAATAATACTTTTTTTTTTCAACCTATTTCATCCCACTGCTGGGCAAAGGTTTCCCTCAACACCTTCCATTGGTCCCTGTCAGCAGCCAATGACATTCAATCTCCCGCAAAGCTGGCCAGTCGTCACACCACCTTTTTTTAGGGTCTAGCTCTTCGTCGGTAGCCATCTTGTGGTTTCCATAGCGTAACAACTTGGGCCCATCTATCGGGGTGCATTCTGCACACGTGCCCAGCTCACTCCAACTTTAGCTTTGCTGCCTTTAATACTTTATTGCACACCATAATATTATTCTCCTACCGACTTTCGGTAATAGCAGCAACTCTCAACCGTGATAGGTCAGGTCCACAGGAGATATTATAGTGACCAGATGTGTGCACAATACACAAGTGCACTCTCCATTCCTTTACTCTCAATGGCGATATGACCGATGAGAGATCAGGCGGAGGACTAACGGCTAAACATGCTTTCCGAGACACAGGGGTGTTATCTCCACCAACTTCCAGACTCCGAGCTGCTTCCGAGTTTTTTCAAGACAGAAAACCCCAGAAACAAATTTCAGCCCGTCACCATAAACAACTAATGAAACAGTCTAGGATAACGTAAAAATAATAGTATTAGTACAATTCAGGCGGTTTTATTGCTTTATTTTAAGTATTTTACTTGCGGCATGTTTTACAATGTCCCAATAAGTTCTGGTTATCGTTATATGTCCAATACTTCATACAAAATAATGACATTTTATATTTGAATTTTTTCGTTGGTTATTGCTTTTTGTCAATTGTGAAACAGGCCAAATGACGTCCATATTTAAATTATTCGTTGATTACTGCTTATTTTGTCAATTGATTTATGGTTTAACATAAAAAATGCAATCGCGAAGTTTTAAGTGGCCAGAATCTTATTTTGGCTAATCTACAGCATCTCTGATAGACGAAAGTCCTTTCGAGTATAGAACACCAGTTAAATGCATATTAGCTTATAAACTGGACTACATACGATCCTTAAATGTAAATAAGAGCAGTGATGTAAGTTTATTATTTCTCTTATTACATTACTACTCGTACTCGTACGATTCTAGTTCTTACATAGCTAACAACATATGAAAACTAATTAAGTTTTGAATGATTTTAATGCGTTTTTTTTCTTTTGTTACAGGAAGAGACCGAGGCGTACTTTTTAGGAATATTTTGTATAGAAGCCTCATTAAAAATCTTAGCCTTAGGTTTTGTTTTACACAGGGGATCGTATCTTAGGAACATTTGGAACATCATGGATTTTTTCGTTGTAGTAACTGGGTGAGTGTTTTTTTTTCATACTACTAGTGTTTTGTATTAGCTGTCATAGATTTGTTAAGAATTTCTCATTGTTGAGACTGTGTAATGAACATTTTGCAAGAACTGTATAAATGTTCTTAAGTAGTTTCTTCTGACATTGTTCCTTACATATTCACGCAACTGTGCATTAAGTATGAATGGATCTTCGAATATGTTAGCATACCTTTTCAGGCTGCATAATATGAACCACTTCTCATAAGCTGTTAAACCTTTACTTACATCTTCGGTTGAAATGCAATGCTTAAGCTAAGATTGTTTAGATAGTTATTGTTATAACGGGTTTTAAACCTTTCAGAATGGGTATGTCAACATATTGAAATCCTCAATTTATAAGATCCAAAATCGAAACACCAATCAGGCCACCAATTGGTTTAAAATATCAGTCAAAAGTTCGTCAAAAATTAGTCAGGTGCCACACAGTGTGTTTACCTTATTGAACGAATAATGACGGAAACTAGGTCGATGACGATATTCGCCGAATACAACGTGGACGTAGACCTGCGGATGCTGCGCTCGTTCAGAGTGCTGCGACCGCTCAAGCTCGTCTCGCGGATACCAAGTAATTCACAGTAATTGGCGAACCGTTCACATAATACCTACCTTATTTGTATAGAACGTTCTCGCTAGATATTTTCGAATTTCGAAACTTTTTCCAACGTAGATTACGTCGCTAGTGTTTTTTGAAAATAGAACTTTTACAATTCTTAGTACAAACGTAGCGTCGAACTCTCGGCACACTTTATGAGACGTTTCGTTACAGCTTAGAAAATGTGTGATACTTATTTTATTGATAATGGAAAATGTTTAAATGTTATTTGGATCAGCTACGTGTTGCATAATAGTAACGATTTGCTATAATTGTGTATTGCGTAGGTAAAACATAAAAGTTTAATATGTAAGAAATTAGATAAAGAAATGATACTAGGTGTGAATAAATATGGTGTATTTAGATTAAAATGCGTAATAAACGTGTGATTAGTTTATAAATCTGACTAATTAGATACACGATATTTAGATGGTAGAAATTAAGCTAGACGATTCATTTTAAAATATTTTCATAACTAACAATCTAGGTCTGTGCTTTTACTGAAAACTTTTCAAAAATCTACACACCTTCATGGTGTCGAAAAAAAAACAATCAAAATTGTTTTAAAAAAAATGACAAAAAAGCACAGGCTTACGTAGAGGTTTTATTACTAAGCTAGTTGCTAGTTCAAGCTATAGTACCGAGTGATATGTGTTTGGCAGTATCATCACGCAGCTGCCGGTCGCGCCCGACGTCGACTTCAGGACCTTGCGTGCCATTAGGGTGCTGAGGCCCCTTAAATTAGTATCGGGCGTTCCTAGTGAGTTTTAGAACATTACTAGCCACAAGTAGCAACACTAGCATTCACTGTTGCAAAACTTCCAAACATTACAAAGCGCATCTTTAAAAATAAACTTCTTTATTCAAACTTTGCAGAAAAACTTCGATCCGTTCGAAGTACTGGCTGTAAATGACACCGGGAAAAAAGTAGCGCCATTTGTTACAAAAGAAGAAATCGTCTTTTGTTTCGAAACGAAGTTATGCAACAGCAATCCTCATTATTCTTGTGCACGTTTTATAAACGTTCAATTTGTTTTACCATTTGTATCATCTCAGTCATAGTGAATTAACTTTCTTTCGTCTTATCTAGAATTTGTATCGTTAGTTTTAATACGTAGTTACCTTTGCCAGTTGACCTTAACCTGATCATCTTTGCATATTAAAATAAACCTTATTTTGAAAACCCTTGTCAATTCTAGCAGTAAAACTGATTTCCTTCCAAATTTAAAATCCAGAGTTAAACTTTAGCTGATTGCTTTGAAACTGTTAAAGCCCTTTCCTTCATTCTCATTCAAACAAAAGCATTCCAATTTACACTGTAATGCAGTTATAATAAAGTTTGTTTTCCCATGTAGGTCTGCAAGTGGTCTTGAAGTCCATCATCAAGGCTATGGCCCCGTTGCTACAGATCGGGCTGTTGGTGCTTTTCGCTATAGTCATCTTCGCCATTATAGGCCTCGAGTTCTACTCGGGGGCGCTCCATAAGACTTGTTATACTTTAGAAGATATTAGTAAGTACTTTTTGCATTTACTTCAACCTCTAAAACTACAAATTTACAAACTGCTAAATTATATATCAGTGCTGATTACCCAATTTACAGTATTCTTAAGAACTACGCCACTGTTGACAAATTTAATGTAGGGACAGTAAAAAATACTACTGTTTTTTACTAAACATCAAGTGATATGTAAAAATTAAAGGTCTTGTCATCTCCCATCAAGTAAGGAGTACACTTCTTGTACACTTTTAAAAGTCTTTATTTTTTACGATACAATCACTAGAGTTATGGATTTTTACAGCAGATTTATTGGTTACGTACACAAATTTTTGCATATGCATATCACAAAGCGTCGCACAAAATATTTTTGTTCCGACCGATTTCAGTTCAACTTTTATAATCGACAAGCGTTTTGTTGAGCTTCTATTGTTTCCAAGTTAAATCGAAATGTCTAACTTTACAAACAAAACCAAATTTTGCTGCACATTATGTAGTCATGGATATTTTATGAATCAGATCTGAAAATAATCTATATCTAGTTGGTTATTAACCTTTACCTCAAACCCATTACTATTGGAGAACGAAATTTGAAGTTGTCTTGCAAACTCTCGAGTCTGGATTAAAGATCCTATATCATTTTCATTATTATCTTTCAAAGATAATGTGAGAACCGACAGTTTCGTTGCACGAACAAAGTCTCTAATACGTTTCTAATGTACATTAAACATCAGAGAGGATTAAAGTCCTACATACCTCGAACAACCAACGAAACAACTCCAACTGCAAGCTGCTTTCACACTCGCAAAAGATCGACCTAGTTCCATTAATTAACTAATTACTTACAGGGCTAAAGTTTGTCGAATGCACGCGAGAGCATTGCGAATCTAATCGGAAACTTTTCCGCATATATTTTCCAGTAACTTGCACTGCATTTCCTGGATTATCAACATAAATGTTTTTGTTAACAAATACGAGAAAAACGATCAGAGTTCATACTTTTAATAATGTTTTAAGACCACACTTCACACTAGAAGAAAGGAAGGAAATAAAGAAAAACTTAGTCAACAGAATCAAAAGTCCTGATAAATAAATATGACTATTTTTTCCATACACACATTGACATCTATCTATCACATCACAAAATTCGTCATCACCAGGATCACCTTTAATGGTTGCCGATTCCATGATTTTAACATGGTTCTGTTTCTTATAATATTTAAGAATACATAAGAATAAATTATTTGACCCTATGTCTGAATTTCACATACAAAATAAACGCATCAAGTTCATAATAGTATGGAATTACCTCTCACTAACAAAATAAAGATTCCTATAAAATTTCAACATCATAATCTGTGGATTAAAACATTTACTTTCCCAACAGATGAAATAATGAACGATGGCGACAGTCCAACGCCTTGCAACGCGGACAATGTTACGCTGGCGCCGTACGGGGCCCACGTGTGCGAATATGACAAAAGCACGTGCCTCGAGAAGTGGGAAGGGCCGAACAAGGGCATCACGTCCTTCGACAACATCGGCTTCGCCATGCTCACTGTCTTCCAGTGCATCACCATGGAGGGCTGGACCGCCATCCTCTATTGGGTGAGTCCACTTTGCTCTTAGATCTGTATTGTGACAAGAATTTGCCTCAAGCTGTCACAACGACGTACCACGTGGCTATCAAATTCAAGAGATGTGTAGATATAATCGGTCTCTTGATAAGGCACATTGAACTTTATTTATGACACTTGTAACGTAAGTCGCTTATATTCGATCTTAATAAGGACAGCCATTATAGCCAGTCTCCAAAAAAATGGTCTTCAAGAAGTGATAGAAGTTATATAAAGGAAATAATTTCCAACAAGATAGTTTGACTCCATAACTGACCGGTTCTTCGCTAAGGACTCATCGATGTCTCTTTGGTTGATCAAAACAGTTCTACTATTAGGACAGGATCTGCGGATGGGGTTTTTGTTGAGTTAAAATAGTTGTAGATTTAACTCAAAGTTTCAAAACAACGGCTAAAACTGTTCAGAAATTCGTATGGGCCCGAACCATGCACTTACTATATTGCTTTGTTTCAGACGAATGACGCGTTAGGTAGTGCGTTCAACTGGGTTTACTTTGTGCCTCTCATAGTATTGGGTTCATTCTTTATGCTCAACTTAGTTCTCGGTGTCCTTAGCGGGTAAGTCCTTAAACACTTCACTGTTTTTTTCACACATCACACCATTCCATCAATGTCCGATTATTTAAATTTATTTCAATGACATTCTTAATTTTGGTTCTTGTAAACTAAATAGGTTTTTTTTCCAGTTTTCTTTACGTGTGTTATCAAATTGATTCATGACTTTTTTTAAAATACTAAATAAATGTCTCAAACTGAAGGGTCAGCGTGTTCCTAAAGCGTTCAATCCTTAATAACACTCACTGCTTTGCACAAACCAGAGAATTCTCTAACGAGAGAGGTCGCGTTGAGAGACGAGCTCAGTTCCAGAAGGAAAGAGCTCTAGCGATGTTCAACCAGGATTTCACCGCGTACCTTAACTGGATCACTGAAGCAGGTCTGCCTTGAGACCGTGTGATGATGCTTGATACATTTCTATCAGTTTAGACGACCCGCTTGATCTAACAAAAGTACTTGCTAGTCTGTATTTACGTTTAGTTTGGTCGTTTGGTTTGGTTTTGTTTTAGTATGTATTTATTTGTGTAAACTCATCTCATACGTACTTTATGCTGATTTTAGCTAATTTGGAAACCTTCTGTATGGATAACTACGAGAATTCATTTCGGAAAAACACGCTTAAGTGTGCAGTAAAGTAATCTATTACTAAGCAGATTGTTGCGATTTACCAAACTTGATCAGACTTTCGGCATTATCGTTATTTCTGAAATGTTTTCTCAGACCGAAATTATTCTAATATTTGTATTTATTAATGTTTTCTCGCCAGAGTGTGCAATCTTATTACTGTAATTATTGAACCAGTATCCATCTTATTAAAGTATCAAACTCATTATTATCTACTGCTAGATCATATTTCACATCTTATGCTATATTTACAGTGAATTTGCTAAAGAAAGAGAGAAAGTAGAAAATAGACAAGAATTTCTTAAGCTAAGAAGACAGCAGCAGCTAGAGAGAGAACTCAACGGTTATGTTGAGTGGATATGTAAAGCCGGTAAGTAACCTGTATATGTATATAATAAATATTTTCGGCAGAACATATTAAATGAGATACATAACTAATTCAAATACCTTGTTACAGAGGAAGTAATATTAGCAGAAGAAAGAACAACAGAAGAAGAAAAAATGCACATAATAGAAGGTAAGACAAAATTATTCAAGTAGAAAATTTTATAGTTAGAAAAACCTTTTAGTTATGTTAGCAAATACCGAGATTTATAACGATGATATTATTGACTTACCAATTGGTACCTATCCAAGCACTTGGTACTGGGATTTAAATATGAACGGTAAATACTGTACTGCAAAAAAATATTTATGAAAATTTTCTTACAACAGCTCGGAGAAGAGCAGCAGCTAAGAAGAAGTTAAAAAACTTAGGCAAAAGTAAAAGCACAGACACAGAAGAAGAAGAGCAAGACGAAGATTGCGGGGATGACGGTTAGTACATGCAGCCACTTGGCTCCTTCTATGTTTGTCCCAGTCGTGTCCGTGTGAATATTTTACAATATACCTCTTCATTTACATCACCCCATTCAGTTACTTCAAATTTGTTTTAGAATTTAGTAAAAGTTGTAACCAAAGCATGAAGTTTTAGCTGAGCATGATATTTTCTTTGATACCCTTTACCTACACTTAAAAGAACTTTTTGTTTCGAGTTAATAATGTTTGTCTCATCCTTACACTTTTTGATGCAAATTAAACTCATTCAAAAGTCTCAGTAAACTTTTGCAGTATTTTGTTGTTGAATACTTGATATCTATACGTATTTGTAACCTAATGAATGTTGCATGATAAATGTTGTATCTCTTAGTAACTTTAACACTCGTTTTCATCCACTTCCATTAAGTATTCGTACTCTATTTGTGTGTTGGTTGTTTACAGTTCCAAAGAAAAAGCAAGGTATGGGATCAAGCGTGATGCTGGTAGAATATACCTTTTCATCTTCTTTGTAGTTGAGAAATAGAATAGTCATAGATTTAGGCATAGTTAATCCTATTTCTATCCCGAAACGTCCGTACGTTTATATTTATAAACTTAACAATTAACAATAGTCATATTTATTTGTATTACTTATCTCAAACTACTCAAAAAGATATATTTAGTTAATGTAACGAGAAACTAACCTTTTCTTCATATTCAATCTTAAACGTTCGGGCGTCAACAAACTGTCTTCTCTAACCCTTGCTATTCTTTCTTCTGTACCACCTTCTTCCCGATCATCTGAAAATAAATGAAATCCCGTTTTAGAACCTATATCAAGGTTACCTTGAAGCGTGACTCAAAAACCAGAGATAACAGGACAACTGTCCCAAGGGAGGGTCGTTAGAGATTTATACGGTGGTAGTGTCGAGTTGCGACCTCGATCGAATTCCGACACCGCTGTAAAGTCCTGTCCAATTACGCGTTCTAACATGAACGTCCGACATCCAGCTTATTTGGTCCCGAGAAGCATTTACCCTAAAAGCGTTGATCAGTAAGCTATATGTGTAAATGCTAGAAACTTTAGTTGAATGTTCCCTTTAGTGATAAATGCCGTTGATCTGGCAATCTTAAAGAAAGTTAGATTATCGGCATTTAGGTTCTTGAGAAATGACATACTAATATAATTTTGTTCACGGCAGGTTTTCTGAAAAGCAAGTCGAGATCCGTGGGCAAGTGCGCAGATTTCTGGCGCGCCGAGAAAAGGTTCCGGTTTTGGATCCGGCACACAGTGAAAACCCAGTGGTTCTATTGGTTCGTCATCGTCTTGGTGTTCTTCAACACGATATGTGTCGCTGTTGAGCACTACAAGCAACCTAAGTGGCTAACTTCGTTTTTATGTAAGTAATTTCAGAGTTACCAACTGATCATATAAGTACCTCATCATTCTGTTAGTAATTTCATGATGTGTATTTATTTTCATGTAAACGTGATTATTAACTTTGACTGAAATACCAATATTAAGCTTTGAAAGATGTATAGTTATGCCAACCATTCTATGCTTAATTTTATCGACTATATATTTGAAAAATCTTAAATAAATACAAAAATGATATATTTTTTTTAATGTACTGAGTGCAGTTTTTTCACGGATAAAAATTTTATGAGGATGCCTGAGCACCTCCGATCATAATTAATTTTAAATTATTGTTTAAAATAATTAGTACACGAAGGTCACAAGAGGAAACAAAAACTTTAAAAAATCATTTGAAAAATATTGTTTTTTTTAGATTTTTTTAATGTTTGCCGTCGATAAAATTGAGCATAGAATGCCATATTTTAGTCTGTTAGTGCACTTTATAAAGAATTTCACTGAATGATAAATACGTTCGTTTTATTTAGGTTCTCTATCCGAATAATTTAATAAACTTTCAACATCTAAAACAAAACAGTAACCAACCTTCATATGTTTCAGACTACGCCGAATTTGTGTTCTTGGGTTTGTTCATGATGGAGATGTGGGTGAAGATGTACGCATTGGGCCCGCGGATATACTTCGAGTCCTCGTTCAACCGGTTCGATTGCGTGGTCATATCGGGCTCCATCTTCGAAGTGGTCTGGTCGGAGGTCAAGGGAGGCTCCTTTGGCCTCTCTGTCCTTAGAGCTTTAAGACTGTTGAGAATATTTAAGGTAATCATTTTCGTTTATTCATTTATTGTTACTTATAATTGTATTAGTAATTTTGTAATTTCCCATTACAAAAACTCTAAGGAAAACAAAAAACACATAAGTGGTAGTTGCTGCTGCAATATCTACAGAAGAAAGAATACTCGCGAAATTGGAATTAGTTGCATCTACTATGTATTTGGAAATCATAAATCAAGCGATAATGTATTTTTTTTTTTGTAATAAACACGTACACGTATGTAAGATAGATCAAAGTAATAGTAACTGTTCACAAACCATTACTTCTATTTCAGGTCACAAAATACTGGTCATCGCTCCGCAATCTAGTGATATCTCTCCTGAACTCGATGAGATCCATCATATCTCTTCTGTTCCTTCTCTTCCTGTTCATCCTTATCTTCGCACTGCTTGGTATGCAGCTGTTTGGAGGGCAGTTCAACTTTGAAGACGGCACGCCGCCTACCAACTTCAACACCTTTCCCATCGCGTTGCTAACCGTCTTCCAGGTAATTCGAATCACAAATATTTTAGCTTGCTTTTAAGAGAAGCATATATCTCATGCCCTATTCTTTTCATGGATCTGAATGTAAGTACACAAGGTGGAATCAAGTAAAGAACAGGTTTTTTATTGCTGGTTTTATTTTTCCGAATTATTTCAGTTTTCTATATGTTATAAAAAATATTTATTTCTTCATTTCAGATCCTAACAGGAGAAGATTGGAACGAAGTGATGTATGACGGCATCAAGTCTCAGGGCGGCATACAAAGGGGCATGATCTACTCCCTGTACTTTGTCATCCTGGTGCTATTCGGCAACTACACCCTGCTGAACGTGTTCCTTGCTATCGCTGTCGACAATTTGGCTAACGCCCAAGTAAGTCGCTGTACTATGCCACCTTGATTCTGCACTTGATATTCTTGTTAATGTATCACTATCATCTTAAATTTCAAGTGCAGAATCAACTAGCTGTTCAAGCGATGGAATTGCAAGAAGATGTTGTGTGTCGACGTCAACGCTCACTTGTAAATCTGACGCCGCTTCTCGTGTAAATGTTGCATTTCTGTCTTTCCAGGAATTAACAGCGGCAGAAGAGGAAGCAGTAGAGGAAGACAAAGAGAAGCAACAACAAGTAAGTCTGCTTCGAATCGTTTTTCACGCTGTATATTAGAATGTTAAATTCATTCTCTGATGCTTTGAACTTTAGTTGATAGACTCACGATACCAACACCATAGCATGTTCAACCACTCTTCCACAAGCATTTACTATCGAGCGGTTGTTGTATGGAAGATTGGATCTAATTAGGTATCTCGAAATTTCTATTTCATACGACAACCTCTGTTTCGGCTAATTAGGAATTGGAGAAAGAGATGGGTGCGTTACATGCGGTGGATGGGACTGGAGTAGACTTAAGTCCCTCTTCGCCGGCGAGTAGGAAGGTAAAGCCGTATGGCCGTGATGCTAAGCTCGCTTAATCGTATGCAAATCATGTCAGCCGGTTAAAATATTGTTGATGTTATTTTTATTTGATCCTTCGCCGTCTATTTCATTTTCCTCTCCCTTCTCATAGCACGTTTCTTGCACGCCATAATTTGATTTACTATTACTTTCATACTTTTACTAAACTTTCTTTGACTCATCAAGCTTGAAAAAATCAACAATATTTTAATCGTGGCAGTATTATGACGGCTCAGTGTCGCTTCTGTGGGCAGATTGTTATTATCATAGGTGTTATTTTAAAATTTTCAACATTTGTCTCTGCATAGCTGGCTAAATGTGATCGATAGCAAAAACTGGATTTTTTTACACATAATATTGACAAAAAATCGCTAGGAAAAGTCATTCATAAGAATTTTATAGGTGTATTGATTTCTTTTTCTTTGGCTTTAAAAGGAATGACATCATGGAAATACTTCAATATCATCGATTTTATCAATTTCGCATGTTAACTAACGTAAAGTAGTTAGCTTTAGAGTAATTAAAACTAATTTTACCATGTTTATTTTAATATAATTGGTTTAGTTGTAAATCATTTATTAAGCTACTTTTGATTCCAATTTCTAGATGTAATGATATACGAATCAATAACTAGAAACCAAAATAGTAAAAAATAGCTCATTTCTGTATTAAAAATGAATTAGTCATTTAGTTTACCATATTTATTAAAATCGCTACTTTTTAGAAGTAGAATTTCAAACAAGATTAGCGCTAATAAAGTCTTGCTAGTAAAGGTTAATCAAGTATTATGATTAATGGATATAGAAATATGCCTTGTATTTTATATCTCAGATATTGTGAGCGTCTGTAAAATATTTCAGAACAAAAAGAAAGAAGAGGCCAAAGAAGAAGAAGAGATACCAGATGGACCAAAACCAATGCTGCCATATTCGTCCATGTTTATTTTGTCACCTACTAATCCGTAAGTATTTCTATTTTATTTTGTCTTTATGTATCTACATCGATTACATTTACGTAACGTTATGTGTTTTGTTACAGAATTAGGCGAGGCGCACACTGGGTTGTAAATTTAAGATATTTTGATTTTTTTATTATGATAGTTATATGTTTGAGTTCTGCGGCTTTAGCAGCTGAAGATCCAGTATTTGAAGGGAGTGAGCGGTGAGTATTATATTGCACTGTACTTCGAAAATAAAACTCAGTATTTTTTAATGAAATTGCAGAAAATATTTACTTTCAAACTACTTTAATCTCATTTAAATAGACTGAAACCATATCTTCCTGTGTTTTGGACAAAAACTAAGCATCAATTTCGATCGTAGACAAGTAGTTTACAGTTTCGCAGTAAATGTCTGAATACTGAATTCTTTTGTTTTGTCCCAACTTTACCGCTAGTCAAAAAACGATGTAGTTTCAAACAAACACCAATCGATGTTTTTATTTTATCTGATCACGATAATCGAACTCATCTGTTTTCACAGGAACAAAGTGTTAAACTGGTTCGACTACGCGTTCACTGGCGTGTTCACGGTCGAGATGCTGCTGAAGATCGTCGACTTGGGCATATTGTTCCACCCGGGCGCGTACCTCCGCGACCTGTGGAACATTATGGACGCCACGGTCGTCATCTGCGCCCTCGTCAGCTTCGGTTTCGAGATCGGGTAAGTTCGGCATCAGTGCGATTATCTGTATATCTGTATAAGTCTTGGCAAGATTAGTTTGCATTGTTGAAGGCCTATTTTCTAATAAGGATCTAGCTTATGATGATGCAACATTCTCATCTATTTATCTTCCTTTGAATAATGTTCACCTTTTCATTGTTTCAGAGGCCACAAAAAAGGGGCGGGACAGAACTTGTCCACGATAAAATCGTTACGAGTGTTAAGAGTGCTCAGACCATTGAAAACTATAAAACGTGTTCCAAAGTTAAAAGCAGTGTTTGACTGTGTTGTGAACTCTTTGAAAAACGTCATCAACATTCTCATTGTGTACATATTGTTTCAATTCATATTCGCTGTAATTGCAGTTCAACTTTTTAATGGTAAATTTTTTCACTGCAACGATATCAGTAAGAATACATTTGAAGACTGCCAGTAAGTATTCATTTTCTATATTTTATTTTATTAGTTTTAAGATGCCCACAGAACGTTCTAATCTCTGTAAAATAAATCATAGTTTGCAGTACATAATATGTACATTTCTCTTCAAAGTCCATAACATATTTTGAAATAGATTTGCTGTTCCACCTTCCAAATGTTTGACCAGAATCATCATCAACTATCTGCCTCGGGAATTTAACCACTTTTTTCATCCACAGAGGGTCGTATTTCTTGTACGATCAGAATACCCTGCTGCCGCGCGTTAACACGCGCCAGTGGACGACACAGAGCTTCCACTACGACAACGTCGCGTCCGCGATGCTCACACTGTTCGCGGTGCAGACGGGCGAGGGCTGGCCACAGTGAGTTTTTTTATTTTATTTAGTTGACAGTGTTTAGTTAATTTGAGCTTCTTCAAATTAGCGCCCGAAGCGCGGCTGCCACACGCTGATATCTTTTTAGTGTAAAGGACTGTCGCGCGACAGTCACGCTGCTTGAAGCTGTGTGCGGGAGACCTAATGTGAAAGAGCAATTCATATTCAAGTCATCTATGCCAACGAACAATTGCTTCATTTTCTATTCTGAGCTAGCTACCAGTACCAATTTTCAAATTCAAATAATTTGTTTTTCCTTAGTCACCAGTATCATTATTGTCTGTAATTCTCGTTATGTACAGCTTTTGTTATCGATAATACAAGAGATAAAGGCACCTTGAAGATTATGTAACTCTAATACACAGATTCTAATACACATAATAATGAGATTCTTACACATTTTCTTACTTTTTCAGAGTGTTACAAAATTCAATGGCCGCCACCTACGAAGACAGGGGACCCATACAAAATTTTCGAATAGAAATGTCCATATTTTATATCGTTTACTTTGTGGTGTTTCCATTCTTCTTTGTTAACATATTCGTAGCTCTGATAATTATCACATTTCAAGAGCAGGGAGAAGCTGAATTGCAAGACGGTGAAATTGATAAGAATCAGGTAAGGGCAACAAAACATTTAAAAATGTACTACGGTTAAAAGACCCAGAAGCCAACAGCTAACGTTTGTCCACAGAAATCATGTATAGACTTCACGATAGAAGCCCGACCTCTCGAGAGGTATATGCCAAGTAAAAGAGCGAGTTTTAAGTACAAAGTGTGGAGAATAGTCGTCTCTACGCCTTTCGAGTACTTCATCATGACTCTCATCGTACTCAACACATTGTTGCTCATGATGAAGGTATGTATTTCAATATAGTCTATGTGTTAGCATAATTTTATTTTTAAGATTCATAGTTTATTTTATGAGACAGGGAATTCGAAACTATTAATGATGACACTAATCCCAAAGTAACAGAGAACATACAAACAGAACAAATGGAGCACAATTAATGTGGAAAGTAGAATATAGTCACAATTTGAGTTAGCTGCTGAGAGAGTTAGCCTAAATCACAGGGCACGACAATGACGGTAAACTTAGTTTTTTTAGTGGACGGGGTCTCCAACACGAAAGCTTGCACCGATCTCCACTAGAGCGTGCCTACGTGCAAAATATTTGGTCTAAAGTAAAACCTCTCTCTCTACCTGTGCAAACAAATTAGGGATGTACTTTGTCGTATATGTATTCAATGTGTAAGCACTTAGTTCTATCCTAAATAGCATATTTACCACATGTATGTCAAAAGACAACAATAACAATCATAACATGTATTATAATGGAGACACACGAAGTCGTTAACAAACATCATTGGCAAAAATTAGTACTGCCTATGAATCAACACATACAACACACATACACACACAAAGTAACATATCGGCGTCATCCATCGCATCGGAATGCGCCTTACAAACAACTGAGCCTATCCCGTCAAGTGTACCGCCAATATATTGATTTAATCCTGTGTTTTGTTGAGTAATCCTTTCGTGAGTCCTTGCTTGCTGTTTATTCATTACATGTGATTGTGTATCAGTGTTTACTGCACGGTATACCTCTCCTTCCTACACATTTACGGCACAAGAAACACCAAAATTTTACTCGGTTATTCGTGCTTGAGAATGCACTACATCTCCGAGACCAGTTAGGTTGTTGTAGCATGGGCCATCTATGTTGTTCGTGTTGCATGACCTTATTTAAGATCTAATCCTAACCGTCTTTATGTGAACAATCTGCATGCTTGGTGGAATGGCCTACTGCCAGGCGTGTCTATTGGTGGCTAATAGCTGCTTTATGTTTTTATTGGAATTTAAAAATTGTAAAACCTAGTAATTCGAGATCTAAAACTTAAGCATCTGATGTATGAAACCTGTTATTCTTAAAGTCGATTTTAATATATAGCCCATATTTCTTTCTCGTATATCTGGTTTTCTGGGAAAATTATAAGTGTGCTCTCAAATATTGGCAAAAGATCTTCATTTCACTGTGTCCCTGTCTTTTTATTTTTTCCTTTCTTTACGATTTAGCACTTATCCTTACCGAGCCCCAAATCACTATCCTAATCTTCTATTATTTCTTTTAAGTCGTTAGAACTGAAGCGTATCCAAAATAATAGCACGATACTGATCTACTAACCCACAATCATTTCTATACAAATCCATTCTTTACATCACAACAATACTTTCTTATTTTCCGAAACCTATGTATGAAATAACAAATATGTATTTTCATTGCCATGGGTTTATCCGATACGCCCGGCACATCATCTCAAAATGGCAGTACTATAATCAAAATGACGTCTACGCGGATGTCCTCAAGTATTCGAATATGGGGTTTACTGGAATGTTTTCTGTGGAAACGGTGTTGAAAATCATCGCTTACGGTGTCAAAGTAAGTACACAAACACAGTTTGGACAGACACAACAGTTGTTCAACAGAGAAAACCGGATGTGTAAAACTAGGTACAAATGTACTCTTTCTGTTACTAACATGGTTATTTTGTCTATTTACATGACTGTATGGGAATATTTCCAGTCGAGTAAATATCATCCCTTCCCAAGTATCCGATACTGATTTCTCTCTATACTGTTGGTGATAATAACGAGTTCATTTGCAAATAATTGTTAAGCATGGCTTCTTTTCTCCTGCTGCATGTAGCACCTGTATATTTCACGCCTAACTGAATATCTAACTTCTTTCTCATTGCACTATGATTGAAGACAGCCTTCTAAGAGATCTTGTGACCGGGATCAAGGTAAGTAAATGTCGCAGATGCTTAGTGTAAGGTAAGTGGACTAACTTATAACTATAATGGAAACGAACGATTGCCAAATTGTTGTGATCCAATGCATGTTTGTGAAACTAATGCATGCAGCACGTGCACAAAATGCCACTGAACGAATATACATGATCACACAAATGTTATCTGGGCTCATAACGGAGACAATGAACAAGACACACACACAGGCCGCTACACTTATTGTTACATAAAAAGATATTCAAATTGATAATTTGTTTGAGAACATATTAGAAATTGTTAGGAATTTATTAGATTAAACAAAGCTAAATGCTAGAGTAGTGTTTGTTCAAGTAGTATTTTTAAATTTTACCATCATTTAGTTCACATTTGAAAATTAAAACGAACCTGGCATTTAGTTTTCATAAAATTTATGATATTTTACAATAAGTCTAAACAATATTGGTATTGGTTTTGTGGTAGTTTCACGAGGCTCCACCAGAACTCATGGACCCGTTAATATTCATGAACCTCGTCTTTACGTTCTTCTTCTTTCTCGAGACCGTATTGAAGCTGATTGCCTTCGGATGTACGGTAAGGATGAACACATTAAATATTTTGAAATTATCAATAATTTAATTCTAATTTATGATTTTCTTTTAGTAAATGCGGATTGTCACTCACATGATGATCTCGTACTGCCTCATTCATTTATTTGTATGTGCCGTTAATGCAAACTTTCATTCGCTCAAAAATTATAACAATTAATAATTTTGAATATTTTAACAAGGCGTAGTTAATTTAATTTTTTACATGTAATATTAACACGTGAAATATTTTGATTTGAGAGATTGTAATGTTTGCTATCAGTACATACGATACACTTTCATTTTTTTACCAATTTTAACTTAGATTTAGCTTATAATATTCAATATTGACTTGAATATATTAAACGCTAGAAATCATTTCATAGGAAGTTATGAAATATCGCTTGTTTTGAATATGACATAGGTCGATAGTTTTTATAGCATTAAAGTTTATAGATTCATAAGCAAGATATTTTTTGAGATTTACATAGATTGAATTTTTTTGAGAGAAATATCCTAATTCCTATCCTGATTCAATGATTCCTTTTAACATTAAAACAGCATTGAAATAGAAAGTGTACATTTGTATACAATTTAACAGTTGCTAAATATTTAATTTCACAATTAATTGAACTATTATTTTTACTTCATGTTCAGGAACTAATGTGTGTGTTATTTACAGAATTTTTTCAAAGATCCGTGGAATACATTTGATTTCATAACGGTCATTGGAAGTATAATTGACGCCCTCATTATGGAGTTTGGCGTGAGTATTCTGTTCGATATTTCTATTATTTCTGATCCTAAGCTTTCAATACTTACTTACGTGCTTTCACTTGGATCTTTTGGATCTAAGTTAATGCTGGAAATCAGTTACCAACTGGCCTATATCAATTTAATATTGGCAAATCTGTATCCTATATTTTGAAGTTTTCGATTTGATATTATATTTTTATAGATCCAAAACATCGACTTGAGAACGCATTTCAAAATATTTTTTTCTATGATCTTGCTTTTTCTCCCAATTCATATGCTGGTGATTTTCTTTTATTTGACGTTATGAACATGGGTATATCCTGATTGCAGACCGACCTTGCTGAAAATTGTGCTGACATATCCTGTCAGCAGGTAACAAAACAAAAATATACGATTGCTAGGAAAATTAGATTTTTGTAACTGGACGTTCAAGAATTAGTCAAAATGTGTATTATATTTGAAACAAGTTTCATAAAATTGTAGATTTACAGCCTTACCACAAATCACTTAAACAAAGTTTTAGGCACTGTTTAACAAGATTTTAAGAAAATCCTTACCACAAATCAGTTTTTGGCGCTAAAACACTCTTTTAAACAGTGTTTTAGTTAAACACCCTCCCCCCTATTTTATCTTGTGTTTAACCTCAAAAAATAGACAGATTGACATGTGACAACTTGACTTTCGTTTCGCGGTAAATCAAATTCGTGCTTTCCTATAGAAAATATTATGGATGATTGATTTCACAACAATTGATTTATTGGATTTAATCAATAAACAAACAAAACAAGTTCGCGCCCCGGTACTTTATAGACATTAGACACTATTTTAGACATACTTTTGTAAAATCAAATTCCACTCAGCAACTTTATGACGGTTTGTGTTGGTATCCGTGTTTCTGTTTTCTACCACGTCTTTCGAACTTTCTTTAAGCTGTATAAGGATATCCTGAAATAAAATAAACAATTACAATGCTACCACGTTTCCAAACCCCACATACGGCGATTATGTAGTAGTTATTATTATCCATTTGATTTACCTTTTCGTCTTTTGTCCAATTGTCCGAGCGATCTTTCTTTTTTTGATTCATGTTGAAAACAAATCAGTCAATACACAACAAAATACGACTTTTTACAAATGAATTGAAAACGCGCTCTTTCTTTACAAACACCTGTTAAAAAGCCAAAACAAATCAGATTCTTCTCATTCTTCTCATCTGTGATTACAACTTTTTTTTAAAGATTTGGGTTGTTACTATTCAGCCATCATTTCAAGAAGCTTTTGTTAATTTACCCTAAAGTGTGTTGAATGCAACCTGCGTACTAGGAAATGTAATGAATGAACTGAGTGAATGAATGAATGTTTGTATCTAAAACTAGTGTTTAGCTAAACACTGCCCAAATACCTATTTGTGGTACAAAATGTTAAACACTGTTCTAAACCCTTTTTAAATTTAAAACTGTTTTTAACTAAACATGACTTAAAACCAGTTTCAACGGATGATTTGTAGTAAGATTGTTAGTTTTTAACTAGGATTGAATAGAAAATTAAGTAGTAATGGAGTTTTTTGTACGCTAGGTAAAAATATTTTTGGGGTTTCTAGATATTTTCATTAAAGTAATTGGTGTTACTTATTCAAGATTAACGTATTGCTAGTGATGTAGGTTGTTTTATTTTGGGAATTCACCAATTTATGGACCAAAATCGGTTTAGATAGTTTTAAATTACAGTAAAATATATTTACACCTGTCATATTTTCATTCCGTTTTTCAATTCAGTACTACTGTGTTGTCCTCTACTTTTTATTTCTTAGCATTTTATCAATATTATCATACTTAGATTTATATGTAATTTTTTAGATATAAATGAAGTGTCTAGCTAAGTTGATAAGGCTTCGTAATGATGCTCAAAGTACATCGTTTTTATCTGTTTTAAAATGTGTTTAAAATGGCTATGCATTAATGGTAGATTTAACAGGTTTTCTATGTTTCATTTATTTTTTGTTTTTGTATTTCTCATAGTTAAGTAAACTCGTTGTCGCGTGTTGGCTAGATACAAAATTTTACCGTGTGTATTTTTTTTCTGTAGATTCATATTTATAAAATATTCAACCCGTTGAACCTTTAGTCATGGTTACAACGAACTGGCTAGCAAACAATACCTTGTGTGATCGATCGATCAGATTTTCATCAAGTCGTAAGATGCTAATTTTTAAAATATTTTAGGAAAACACGTTCAACGTCGGTTTCCTTCGCCTGTTCCGAGCCGCGCGACTGATCAAGCTGCTCAGACAGGGGTACACCATTCGGATACTGCTCTGGACATTCGTGCAGAGTTTTAAAGCCTTACCCTACGTGTGCCTTCTCATCGCGATGCTATTCTTCATCTACGCCATCATCGGGATGCAGGTCTGTGGTCATTTCTCTCGGTTTTATTTTCACATTGACTATTTTGGGTACTCACGTTAAAGGGGTTCGCTAGTTAAGTCGATTTAGGATTGGTTCTTTGTTCCTTTTTTTTCATACATCAGAATATATTTTTAGTCTAATTATTCTTAGCTAATACTAGTGTGGGTATGTAATGACGTTAGCTAAATTCGTCTTGTTATGATGGTTCATTAGGTTAGTATTTAAATGTTTGATCATCATTAGGATTTGTTATAGATATTGTTTTAGAATATATTTTAATATTGCCCATTTAACTACAACACGAATTTTACACAAACTTACTTATCTAATTTCCTCATTATTTAACATCCACGTCAATACATTTAATAGAACTGCAATGTTTTGCGAAAAGGATTATCGGTAATAAAGAATCTAATGGTATAGGCTCTGATATGTTTCTAATGGCAGGTTTTTGGAAACATCCAATACGATCCAGACAGTGCCGTCAACAGGCATAACAACTTCCGATCTTTCGTGGGGGCTATCTTGCTACTATTTCGGTGAGGAGTGCGCGTAGATGTACCAAACCTGACTCACATGCCCGCCACGCGGCCTAGCCACTGTAGGGAGCAAACGCGAGAGATATAGAACGCATGGCACGATCTGGTGGGATGTTGCATCTTGGTACTCGAATCATAACAGCCGAAAATCTGTCTCTAACTTCAGATTTACATGTGTATTATTATCATCAGACTTAAATTCAACATCACTATGTGTAACAGTAACATCACAATATTACAAAGTAGCCCTAGACTGAACTTATTAAGTTACTTTTTAGTTAACTTTTATTTTGTATCTTTGAATAGTAAGTCGGAAATTTTGCTTTATTTCGTAACCATAGTTACTAATAGTCACATCATTTAAGTAGAATAGTATGTAAATTGCATTGGGGTGAGGAGCTTAGGATGTTTAGGTGACACGTATGAATTGCACACAATGCTGACTTTCTGTGTTGTATCTGCTTGGACACAGGTGTTTGGCAATATAGACTTATCATCCGAGTCAGATTTGAACAGACACAACAATTTTCAAAGCTTCATTCAAGCACTCATGCTACTGTTCAGGTAAGCAACTTTTGTATTATTTAAATACAATTATAATATTCGATTTATTTTGCCCATCACAGTAAAATATTAATGACAAACAAGCATACATGAAATAGACTGGACAATGCTTTATAAATTAGAATGCTATCACAGCATGCAATACACAGTTTGGCATTATCACGTAGTAACAACGTAATAACAATGTTACCATAGAAAATATCAAAATGTTAATGATATCTTTACATGGCTGAGTTTATCGTTAATGGTGATGCCAGAAAAATAAGTTGTGTTTCGTTTCTCTAATCATGTAACTAACTTTTACAACTTGATTTTCTGTTTATCGAATGCCATTCGCTGTGAGCCATCATATGTTTAGATGCGCGACGGGCGAGTCGTGGCCCAACATCATGTTGGCGTGTCTCAAGCCGACCAAATGCGCGAAGACACCAGACCCGCAGGGCTCAAAGTCGAACGAGGTCTGCGGGAGCACCCTCGCCTACGCCTATTTCGTCTCCTTCATATTCTTCTGTTCCTTTCTTGTGAGTATCAATTTGTGTTTTTTTACTGTTATTCTATCAACATCATCCATAGACTTGTTACATATTTATCTTTACCTTTCCTTTTGATGGAGTCAATTATTGCAGATTATTCATTTTATTTATAATGAATTTACAACAAATCTTAACTTAGGGAATTATGCTATTCACAGCGTTACATAAACCTGTGGTTTTACCGAACGCTGCGCTTGTTGAGTCGTCATCGTACTCGTACTTCATTAATCTGTAGAGTTTTTGTAGATAAGATTCATGAATCTGTAGAGTTTTTGTTCAACTACCTATACATATAATGTCATTGTCCATTTTCAGATGTTGAACTTGTTTGTTGCCGTCATTATGGATAACTTCGACTATCTAACAAGAGATTCGTCCATTCTCGGCGCGCATCATCTTGATGAATTTGTTAGGATATGGGCAGAATATGATCCAAACGCTACGTAAGTAAAGTCATCAATAGAAAATCTTTAGACTAAGCAAGGAAATGTAAAGCGATTACAACATTTATGTGTATTATATTTTTCAGGGGGAAGATTCACTATACAGAAATGTACGATATGTTGAAGAATATGGATCCACCTCTGGGGTTTGGTAATAAATGTCCAAATAGACTAGCGTATAAGAAATTAATTAGGATGAATATGCCGCTAGATGAAGAGGGGAAAGTTAATTTTACAACAACACTATTTGCCTTAATTCGGGAAAACCTGAACATCAAGATGAGAACAGGTAAGTTACAATTAACTCAGAAAAACAAAACGACCATCCATATGAAAACAATTTACATACTTATAATCAAATTATCATTTTCAGCCGAAGAAATGGACCAAGCAGATGAAGAACTAAGAGAAACGATAACTCAAATATGGCCACTCCAAGCGAAGAAGATGTTAGACTTATTGGTGCCTCGAAACGACGTACTCAATGCAGGGAAATTGACCGTAGGAAAGATCTACGCGGGACTGCTCATACTGGAGAGCTGGAGATCTACTAGGTTTGGCCAAACCGCACCACAGGGCGTGCCGGTAAGTACATACCCTCTACCCCCTGCACTGTATATTTTGTTCAAGTTTCAAGCAAAACTCCTAATGATGTTAACTACGTAGATATAAATGAAGCCAGAGTATCCGTGTGGCTTTGCCTAAATGTATATACTCGTACGTACAACTCCTGTAATTTTGAGCCAAATGTAACTACTTATTATGTGGTTAGGTAATACTACACGTTAAAAGTAGTGTTTGTTGATGGCCCCTTATAATTTACCCCCCACACTAGATTACAATTTGAACATCTAGTTAGTACATAGAGTTGGTTGTGTTGTCTATCTGTGGATGTATTGTTGTATTCATTGCCGATCTATCTTACATTCAAAATTCACGCGACTGGTGAAAGTTGTCGTCATTATGACAGATTGGCTCAGTGAAATGGATTAACAAAATAACAACAATACAGAGTCACTTTAGTCAATTCGACTCCTAACGAGTCGTCTACATTGGTGGTTTACTTTTCAGGCATTCAACGAGAATAGCCCTACGGCCATTCAGCCGGTAGTATTATAATATTTTACGGATCGAAACTTTGAATACTTTTTTCTTGCACTGTTAGATATTTTTTGTTTTATCATAAAATTCTTCTCGCATCGTGTTTGATAAACTTTCATTAACTAAAGAATGATAAATAAATCGCGATGACTGAAAGAATGACATGATGGTCAATTAAAGAAATGTTCTTAAATTGATCAATTTAAATCAAGTAGTTTAGTGGAACTAAATAACCAGAGAATTAGATTTAGATGATAATGACGCACTTGATGTAAATTAGCTTAGGCAAACTTGTGCGCGTCCTGCACATTTTTGTCAATCAAGTGACCGTCAGGGCTTCGTAAACCACAAAATAGTGACCTGTCCTATAGTTGCAAAATAGTACTTAGGCGAGTGTGTCTGTATTGAGAAGTTGGTTGAAAACTGTCTGTAGTGTTAGAAGTTTGTCCTTATCGTAGATTTGTTTGTCTTCCCAATTGTGCCGTCTGACTTTCCATTATCGCTCGCTGTTCTTTAGCGATACCTTATTAACACTTTGCATCGAGTTTTTCTTTCTGATAATTTAACATTCTCATACTGTTTTAGGATTGTGCATGAATTTTCTTGACATGGTTTTTCTTCTATAAAATAACAGTGATTTTGTTTGTTCTTTGGCTTATATTGTGTCTTTCATATTTGATTTCGATTAGGTACATTTTGGCTCAATATAAATACCATTTTAGAAGCCTGTCGATAAAAAATAATATTCAAAATATTTGCTTTCATGCTACGCTCTTATTTGCCTTGTAATTATTTTAACATAGCATTAAAAGGTTTGAAAATGTAATATCATGATTCGCAAATCTGCGCATGCTGGAGAACATATTTTAATCCTGTGCCTTTGGAAGTTTGGACGCACTGCGACGAATATGCTAACATGATGACCTGCCTCTGGCTTCAGTCTTGCACAAGAACTTTATTAAATAGCACTTGTTTTTGAAACTTATAAAAATGCTTTGTAATTTACAGCTCCTATACATTTACTATATAATTACATAAGGTTCTACCAACATGTACGACGAGAACATATCCACCACTACATGACATGCTACTTACAACTAATTTGTGACAGTATTATTTTCTCAGATAGCCGCATTCATATTCATAATACCAATACAGATACATCCTTGCTTTCTTATTGTGTCCATCTGTTGGATTTCTGACACTTTACAAACACACACAAACACTGAGAACTCCAGCATGGACATGATGTGTGGGATGTTTGCGCAAACTCATGTAGGCTTTAGCCGTTAGTGGTCCGTGTGGACCTTTGTGTGACATGAGCGTGCGCATCTTGTGGGCGTTTGGGTGACCGTGTGCGTGGTGCAGAAGGCGTCCTTGTTTAACTGCCTAATGGACGTGGCGGCGGGACTGGGGCCGGGCTCGCGTGCTGGTTCGCTCAGCCACGAAGGGCCGGCAGTGGGTGCCCCTGAAGGACACCCAGAAGACCCACACACGCTAGCCAACCTCGCGCGCCGCAACACCAGAAAATCACTCAAGTGAGTTTGTGTCTGCGTCACTTTTCTTTATTCGTACATACTATACGATTAATCTCTTAAAAGATTAATCATTAGTTAATATTAAAGAAAAGTCAGAAAATCTGTAAAACGACTGTTACAAAAAGTAGAAATAGCTAGCATGACAAGTAAATGCTGATCATATTGAAACAAAATAAAATAAATAACAATGAAACGTAAATGTCAAATAAAGTAGATGTTAGCAATCTAAAAATTAATTACTCAAACGTAAGAACCAAACCTAACAAAGACTCTCTTTTGTTACAGGAACAACAAAAAGGTGAATACCTTTTGTGATAGGAAAAAAATGAGTCGATCCTTAATGTCGTACTCCTTTGTCAGTCAAACGCTAAGATACTAGCTATTGTCAAGTCCAGTCGATGTTACCACCAATATCACTAGACATCCAAGCAAAATTTAATAGAAAAGCTTTAAGTTAAATAGAAAAAAAATTGGAAACACTTTTAGAGAATTAAAACGTGATGTTGAGGGTCCAAATGTTGTTAATGTATGGCTACATGGGTGTTCCCTAAGAAAATGCCACGTCGATGCATTTCCATCTGTCATAGATAGTCGATGTTGTACATTTTATGTTCAGAGCTTTGTTTGAGTGTTTGATATAACACAACATAGGCTATTAATATTCGTTGTTAACATTAGAAATTTATTATAACCGATACTAATATAGGAAATTTTGTGTTAAAGGAGTATTTTAGGGCCTTAGGCACTTTAGTATTTAATTTGATTGTGCTGTAACATATTAATAGTAAATAATTTAAAGTTTACAGATGGTTGTTGATGTTTAGGTAAACATTTTCAGTAAAATAGGATTATTTTTTTATACTAAACTCGTAGAACAAAGTTAGAATTTATATGTACTAATTGATATCTCGAGATATAAAATTAGTGAATGCTATTCAGATTAATATGGGTGGTTTCTTAACATTATTTCTTCTAAAATACTTAGACATAGCACATTCACAATCAGTTCAATACATTGACATACAACATACCTTCAGTCATAATAATGTTACATGACACCAAGACAAAAAATATACAACAACTAACATAGAACTTGCATGCAAAGATAAATAAAAATTTTGCATGTTACTAAAATGCCTATTATGTATATAGCAGAGAAGTTTGGGTAAGTACGGCAACTGTAAATGTTACGATATGGCACTTGCACGATTTGCTGCATGGAACGCAATTAAAGTAGCACTCACTTGTGTGCATGATTTTCCGTCCTGAAAATTTTGTAAATATGGGACAGATTTTTAACTAACTTTGATAGTTCAGTAAAATTTAAATCGCAATGTATCTGTTGACGTAATTATTAATGTGCTGTACTTGTAGGTATTGGAACTTCAAGGATCGCAACATGCGTCCATGGAATCGTTGGAAGATGGGCGATTACAAGCGCCACACACATACCAGAATGGCCACCACGGAAGATCTTCTAGTTTAAGGTAAAATTAAGCAACGGTCTATCAATCAGGTTAACATTATCATTTGGTTTTGTTATTTCCTTTTTATTTTGTTTTGTAGTGTCATCGAAGAAGAAATTGATCTCAAAGTATTGGTAGTGACAAATGGTATGTTCACCATGCACGCGTTATTACATCCGTAACCCTGTCTTTAAAACTAACAATGTTTCTAACCAACAGCTGCCGACTTGGGCCCTATCTTCCTAGTTATTAAATGTTAAACTGTTGCATGTCCCTAACATGCATGATGATGGTGGTGTTAGCAGGGTTATTAATTTTATATGTTCAATTATGTCTTTTGTTACTCAGGCGAACGCCGAGTCCAAGACGACGCGGTCACTACGGAGGTTACCATCAGGATATCGGTTTCTCCGACACCGTCAGCAACGTCGTCGAGATAGTTAAGCATGAACATCAAAGGCACGGGCGAACGCATCGTGCGCCCCACCACTATCATCCACATGGTAGGTGCACCTTTTATCCCATTAGTAAGCCATTGGTAACCGCTACGAACAAGTACTATAACATTTTTTAACGAACCGAGTAAGTCTAAAGTGAAATGTAAATCTGTAAAAACCCTCTTACTAGATCCATAACTTAGCTCACCTTTGTAAATAGCGGACTCGATAGTTATAAAACCATCTAGCATTCATTTGTATTTAAATTAAGCAGATTTACCATTCACTGGCTTAATGCTGAATCATTAATTGTGTTCCTTAAACTTACAAGTAACATCACGTTTGAATTTACTAAGCTTCCTTACGAGCTATTTGCCTCTAACCATTATTATATTATTTTAGTCCTGTAGTATATTCTTACTGTAACATTAACCGTCAACATACCTACTGTTTTGTTTAGCTTCAATTCAAAAAATCTAAACAGTTTTGCAAACATTTTTCTTCTCATGAAGGTACTCTGAAAGTTTTGTGAGAAGATGGGAAGTTTAGCTTACAAGTAGTTGTAGATATTCATGTTTTGTAGATGTAGTTTTAAGATACAGCGAGAGCCAATGCTATTATAATAACTAAGGCTCGTGAATTAGATAAATAGATTGTAAATCCTAGCCATACTAAACATTTTCACAAAGCTAGTTTTGTAACATTTTACCTAGTAGCTATTTAGCTATGATTCAAAATGCTCATCCATACGTAATAATGCTCACGTTTGAAATTGTTAGTAATGTCATGAATATTAATACCATCAGGCCACACTGTTTTACATATTAGATGTAAGTGTAACATATTGGCATTTGATACTAAATTGCAAACGCCTTAGAATTTTAATGCAAATATTGGCCATTATATTGTGTATATTAATTAAATTCATGTCCTACAAAGAGAAATATATATTTGCCTGCTGCATGCTGAAACTTGGTGCCCATTTGATACGGTTTTGCTCTTATTTGCACATATTTAATTGCTTTATCATGGGCTCCTCAGAAACAGGGGTGCCTCGCATGCACTTTGACAATTTCACTTAAAATATCATGCAGCATGCAAAAGCTTAATGAATTAATATTTTTATTTTTTACATTTTCTGCAGTAGACAGCGGTAGCCACATAAATTCTACTAATATTGTAATCGAACGTTTAGTCTTAAATACTGTAAGAAAATGTTCTATTGGGTCAAAGATTAATTAATTATGTTCAAAACAATGTAGTCACTGGACACACTTTCCAAACCGAGTATGATACCCAATCCCGTTTGCCTCATTCCGTGTCCATACAACTCGTACTGATCCACGTTAACAGACACCCAAAACTTTTAGAGTCACCTTTGTGAGTAGGAAATCGGTAGTACGACGGGCTTAGGGATTAGCGTGGTGGAAGGTACATGAAGGTATTCCTGACAGCAGGGAAGGAGTGGAGGGCGCCGCACCCCACGACCAGCCTGAGCCAGCCCTCGCGATCGCCCAGCCCGCCACACCACACCTACGGTGAGATCCACTCGCCACACACAACGGGGCCACTCACAGTAACTGACCTATAAGCCGAGCGAAAACAGTATCTAAGTATAAGAGAAGGCACTGAACGTCAAAACACTAGACACCCTATCAATGTTAACTACTCAATGTCAACACCAAAGACGACGACATTCAGTTCTTGCTCTTCCTGACATACTCATAAGCATATACTTTCAACATTCACATTTAAAGCATTTCAAAGTTAATATACATTTAAAAATATGCGTCACTAGCACACAATTTAGAATAGGGCATAATGAAAATGTGAAAACGTAAACTTTTCCAAAATAAGATAAAATTGTAAAGCAAAGGGTCTGAAATATCATAACTAAAAAACTATTATGAGCTAATTTGTGACAAAATCTTGAGGCCCTTTGCTGTCCATGGCTATGTTAGATGTTCAATGTACGCGGACGATTGTAAGAGAGTGAGCGCGGTGAGTCAACAATGAGAAAATTGTTTGCACATCTGTTCAACTTACATCTGTATAGTTCCATCACGACCCCGTTAATTTTATTGTTTTACTTTTAATCATTCGATGTTTCTTATTTTCGAGTTATATCATATTAAAAGGGCTAAAATAGGAACTGCGAAGTCAAGAAACAAATCCGGGAAAGTTTCCAACAATAAAACTTTTGAACACACTTTATTTGAGTTCAAGAAGACTTACAGACAGTTGTTCAGATGATTACGCAATTGACATGTCAATTAATATGTATACTTTTGTGATTGGTTGTCGAGGAACTGCAAGGAACGAACCTCTGAGGTTTTTATTTAAATCTCGACAAGGCAGTTACGTAATCAATGCACGACAAACTGGGGCTTAGCGGTACGGTTCTGTGACTTCGCACAGTTTGAATTCTGAAATACAAATATCGCGAATGGAACTTGCAAATGATTCAAAAAGCAGTTTGGGCACCGATAGGTGGCGACCGGGAGCGAGAGCGGGATAGGGAATGGCGGGAGTGGCGCGACCGCTCGTGGGAGCGAGACGGCGCGCGCCGCGGCCGCGGCCGACAGCTGCCTCCCACGCCCACTAAACCGTCCACGCTACAGGTCAAGCCGCAGCCGCCGTTCACAAGAATCAGCCACAGCCCTTCACACGTAAGTTTAGATTACTGGCTGGTTAAAACGCTACGCGAATAAGTTGTTGATGTACAGTCGCCAGCACATCAGATTATTATACACTTTTGTTGTAAAGTAACCTTTATTACAACAACCGTATAAGGCACCGCAGTGTTTACCTAGACGTGCTGTTGTCCGTATGTGACCAATCAATGCAATCACTTTACAGCCCTCTTGATAGAACTATTCAATATGGTTGAGACGCTTTTCTATAGAGAATGCAGTCTAGAAATGACACATCAGAATTGACTATTTATGTACTTACTGTATTTTGATTACAACTAGCTTGAAGGACGCAGCTGATGTTGTTATTATTCATTCAGTGTATTATGGTAACATAATATGTTATTTCTTGCAGTTATCATTGAGGCATACGGTGCGAGAACCCGTAGAGCCCGTACATGATGAGTATGAGTATGGCCGAGAAGTTGAAAGACTGATACACCGAGATTATAGATCTAGAGAGAGGTAAGTCAACAGATCAGTATTAAGTAAACGTGTATTAAAATCTAAAGCAGGTCACGAGTAAAAGAGACAACGCTCTAGCAAAGCAAAATTTTGTAACAGCTATAGTTATCGCGCTCGTTAGTCGCGTATTTTTGAGCAAAGAAGAGTATTTTAGGTCGCTTACTCGTTTACATGGATGTTATCGTGCAAACATACTCAGTCTTACCACAAATCACTTAAACAAAGTTTTAGGCACTGTTTAACAAGATTTTAAGAAAATCCTTACCACAAATCAGTTTTTGGCGCTAAAACACTCTTTTAAACAGTGTTTTAGTTAAACACCCTCCCCCCTATTTTATCTTGTGTTTAACCTCAAAAAATAGACAGATTGACATTTGACAACTTGACTTTCGTTTCGCGGTAAATCAAATTCGTGCTTTCCTATAGAAAATATTATGGATGATTGATTTCACAACAATTGATTTATTGAATTTAATCAATAAACAAACAAAACAAGTTCGCGCCCCGGTACTTTATAGACATTAGACACTATTTTAGACATACTTTTGTAAAATCAAATTCCACTCAGCAACTTTATGACGGTTTGTGTTGGTATCCGTGTTTCTGTTTTCTACCACGTCTTTCGAACTTTCTTTAAGCTGTATAAGGATATCCTGAAATAAAATAAACAATTACAATGCTACCACGTTTCCAAACCCCACATACGGCGATTATGTAGTAGTTATTATTATCCATTTGATTTACCTTTTCGTCTTTTGTCCAATTGTCCGAGCGATCTTTCTTTTTTGATTCATGTTGAAAACAAATCAGTCAATACTCAACAAAATACGACTTTTTACAAATGAATTGAAAACGCGCTCTTTCTTTACAAACACCTGTTAAAAAGCCAAAACAAATCAGATTCTTCTCATTCTTCTCATCTGTGATTACAACTTTTTTTTAAAGATTTGGGTTTAGTTACTATTCAGCCATCATTTCAAGAAGCTTTTGTTCATTTACCCTAAAGTGTGTTGAATGCAACCTGCGTACTGGGAAATGTAATGAATGAACTGAGTGAATGA